>OY856415.1:345155686-345753186 GCA_963693085.1 Alisma plantago-aquatica
ATTAATATAGAGTCATTTGACAAATTAAATAAGAAAGAGGTCAAGATTTAGGTATATTAATTAAATCCTTAAGGAACTAGGTTCCAAATGTATTTTGAAACGATTTCATGGATTTTTCTGATCAAAATGGAATATTTCTTTGTAATATTTGGAGTTAGCAAGAAAGAGATATGATTTTCGCAAGATTTGTCCATTTATTTGATTTTTTAGTAGGGAGGAGGTAAAATACCTTAATAAGGAAAAAGGAGAACCGTTCCATGCAAAGTTGGATGGCTAAGATTGTGCCACGTAGGGATGCAGCTTTGCTAATTCAGATTGATTCAATTCTTGGTTCGGCTGGTTCACTTCTTCTATTAGCTGGTTCAATGCTGGTTTGTTGGGTTCTTTGTGCCAGCCGATTCTGCTTGGACCGACAGTTTGGGGACTTTTTCCTTTCATTTAGGACTTCCACATGAGCCAGAAGCTAGGCGGAGGGGCCTCTCCAGTGTTCAGGGGAAAAGGACCAGGGGATATGATGGAGGCAATAACTGTGACGTCCACGCTCGTCACACCCTCACGAAGGTGATGGAGGTGGAAGATTGAGGCGAGGAGACGAGGAGGAGGAAAGCCCAAAATGCAATGGACAACGACGTTGGTTGGAGAAGTAGGATATCGGGGAGGAAGTTGGGGGCGTTTGAGGCCAGGATAGTATGCGAGACCCAAGATTTGAGTAAGATATCATCGTTGCCATTGTTGGGTGTCCTTTTATAGGGTCTAGGGGTGGCCTTAGGGCTAAAAGAGGTCTTAATAGCAGCCATGGCCACCAGAAAGAGATGGAGAACCAAGGGAAGTTTTTTTTTTGCTGAGGAGAGAAATAATGATGGTCAAAGTGGGGGTGGGAGAGTTCCAAATTGTGAGAGGAGCATTTCTACTCGCTCAGAATTTTGAATCACGGTCGTAGGCGGGAGATCGACCATTATGGTGGCCTTGTCTCCTCCCCGCAATCAGTGGGAGGTAGGAGACAACCTCCTGGCCACTCAATTAGGACTCAAATCTTTGGGAGCCTAATCTGAGGGGCAAGATTTTCCCCTAAAGCGGCCCACAGATTGCTGACTTGGAAAAGTCCCAAATAAAAAGTAAATAATACATTGTCTTCAAGAAATCATAGTAAATAGTAGGAATGTCCAAATGAGATGAAATTTGGAACATAACTTCACAAAAATGTAGATAATAATTTGAAATAGGTTGAGGACCACATGGTGATGTTTAATGGACCAATTTATATCTTTGAGAAGAGTAACAAATTAATCATGTATGTGGTGTCACAAAATGTATAAAAACTACATTGATCACCATATTTCAAATTTGAGTATCCACATTGATCAAATAGCCAAGAAAAATATATTGGTGTCAAGAGTGAACATAATGAGGGTAAAATTATAATTAAATCATACTTATGCAAAATTCACTTTGTCAAATTTTCACTACCTGTTCATCCCAAAAAGTAACTATTTAGTCACTAGTAACTATTTGGACAAAAATATAACTAGTCTACTGAGAAGGTAAAACATGGGAGAATACATAGTAAAAATTCTAGAACAAATATGTAATTGTACATTTGTTACATTTGTAACTATTATGCATCTAATTTAATTATTTGAAAGGTAATGTAACCATGTATACAAGTAAAGTAAAAAAATCTAGAAAAATTAACTATTTCTAGAGCAGAAAGCTACCCTTACAACTATTAAAGATGAACTATATATATATATATCTATATATGTATATATATATATGTTGTTCACTCATTGCCCGTGTAGGTAGCTATCCTCTCTAAATTTGGTTACTTTTTTTAGTTTCCTACTTTACACATGTACTGGGTTACTTTACCTAGAAAACTATTACTTTTCATGCATATATAGTTACACTTGTAATAGATATAACAAACATACAATTACATATTTATTCTAGATCTTTTATTGTGTATTCTATCCAATTTTACTTTTTTAGTCGAATAGTTACTTTTTGATCAATAAATTTACTTTCTTGACAATAGAGTTACTTTTCTGACAAAATAGTTTCTTTTCAGGAGGCACATGTAGTGAATTTCAGGTTACCCAGGCAGGTCTTAAAGATAATCCCATACAATTTACATTACCTAAATTGTGTACCTAAGTACAAAGAGTTTACATTACCCATCTTCATTTGTGATGATTACAAAAGTATAAAAAGTAATCCAACTTTATGGATGTGAGGCATACCCCTTAGATAACATGTGTACCACAAAAATCACTTCAAACTAACATTTCTAGATCATCAAATGAAAGAATATACATATTTTCTAATCAATAGTAAGTTGTAGAAATTGTTGAATAATATACTATAATATCTTATGATATACATGAGGTATGGTTGTGATTTTTTGAACACATCTAATATATTGAATTTTGATTCAATCTGTAAGGTTAGATTGAATAAATGTATAACACATATATCAGTTTCATAGCTGGTACACACAAGTTGCATGTACCGGTCGGACATCTCTCTCTCTCTTTCTATATATATATATATATATATATATATATATATATGTGTGTGTGTGTATATATATGCTTATGTATATATATGTGTATGTATATATCTGTATATGTATGTATATATATGTACATATATATACAGATACATGCATATATATATATATATATATATATATATATATATATATATATATATATGTATGGGATGTATTCATTACCCATTTGGTAGGATTAATTATTTATCCAAAAATTCGGGTTATAATCTTAGTGTTATGGTTACAATTATTACATCGGACTACAAGATTTTACTCCTTGTTACAATTTGGGGCAGAGACTTTGTTTTTCCATAAATATCATTTTTACTATTTGCAGCAAAGAAATAAGAAATGAACAATGTGTTTACAAAATGGGTCTTTATATTATAAATTTAGCTATCTCATTATAGTTTTGTACATTCATATTTTAAAATTGGATCCATGGGTAACTAATATTTGTCCTTGACTCAAGTAATAAATGTATGTCATATATATACATATATATAAGTAATTATATATTAATATATGTATATATATACATATATGTATATATATAGGTGTTCATTCAATGCCCACACAGGTAGCTACCGGCTCCTATTTTGGTTACTTTTTTAGGGGTTTCTTACGTTTGACATGTAGAGGGTTACTCTACCTTGCAAACGGTTACTTTTCATACAAAGATAGTTACATTATTTGTACCAGCTATAACAAATATATAATTACATATTTATTCCAGAATTTTTAGTGTGTATTTTATACAGATTTACTTTTTAGGTGAATAGTTACTTTTTAGTTAATATAGTTACTTTTTTATCAAGTGAGCTACTTTTATGACCGAATAGTTACTTTTTTGGATACATGGGTAGAGAATTCTAGGCTACCCATGCGGGTATCAAAGATAAACCTTTTATATATTCATGTATACTTACATATATATGGATGTATTCATTACCCAACTATGTAACATAAATCGGTTATCCGATGATTCTTGCTACGATATGAGCATTCTAGTTATAATTTTTGCATTGTGATTACAAATATTTTCTCCTTCTATAGTTCGGAGTGAAGATTACAATAGTTTCATTTTACTAATTTACGTTACAAAATTGATATCATTTTAAAACAAACTAGTCAACACACACTTGTCACACGCACATGAACACCAAACCTTAATAATTTTATCTAGATAATTTGTTATTTGAAGTGTAATAAACATCATCAATCTCAATACATATATGAGTTCCTATTAATTGCTATTTTGTAAAATGAATATTGACGTAAAATTGATAAAATAAGTCTATGAAATATATTTTCTATTATTTGAAGTGTAATAAACATTATCAATCTCAATACATACATGATTTCCTATTAATTTATATTTTGTAAAATGAACATTGATGTACAATTGATGAAATAAGTCTATGAAATATATTTTTGGTAAATGATCATCATAAACATTAAGCAAATAATATATGTTTTCTAAAGGAACACACACATGCACATGACCCACATTGATTAATTGTTATTAGACAAAATTGTCACTAAAATTTAAAATTGTGAATAATCATAGTTTAGGAAAAAAGATAATAAGATATTAGACTAAAAACATTGTGTTCTATACTATAATATGACCCAAATTGAAAGTATAATTCTTAAAATGTTAGAAGGTTTGAAAATTTTGTGAGCTAGTCTAGTGTGTTCTGGATTTATAAACACAATTGATCTAATTAGTATAAATTTTGTGTCGTGGGAAGGGTATATGTTTTATCTACTTAATTTAAGGTAGAAAGTTCATTTTCTTTAATTATTTCTATTATATTTGTAGTTTATATATGATAACAATTCGTGTTGTGAAAATATTCTCTTTCCATAAAATTTGACTTTTTAGCATTTTTCTCAAAAAGACTGACCATCATCTAGACTTATGTGAGAGATGAATAGGTTTCATCAATTCTCAAATATCAATTGTTTCATTGTTTCAAATGCATAGGCAATTGAACATAACAATTCAACTTCAATGGATATGTTAAAATCTATGGCTTTACGACACGATTTAAGTCAGGTCATCTAGACCATTCATATACTAAACCATGATGTATCACTTCAACTTTTAGATCGACTAATGATTTACACATTTGTCGACAATTATATTGTGTATTCAACAAATTGAAAACTTATATGTAAAATAACATAATCTTTTTAGAACCCTCTTATTCTAGTTGTGCACTACTCTATTTGCACTGAAAACAATCAACTCAACCACCTAATATTAGAGAAATGATCATTTCAAGAGAAGATATTCCGTGCGGAACCTTATGCGCACAGTTTGGATTGATCCATCTTTTTTGAATTAACAACACTTTGACTTCATTTCCTTTTGAAATTGTATGCCACAAGACATCAAAGAACTATTTTCCATTGCCCAATTCTCCATAGTCTTCATTGACCCTCCACACAATTTTTCACGACCTGTCATTTTTGTTTTGTCTTTGGTGTGTGCAAGCGATGTAATCATGCAAGGAGTTGTTAGACTATTGTACTAATTTTAGTCGGCGAGGCAACAGGTGGATAATGCAATACATGAGAAAATGTACATGCAAGGATGAATTTAATTTTTGTGAGATATTCACACTCATGTAGATTTTGTTACTATGCATGCATGCATTGTTCCTACTATACATCGATAATATGACGATGACAATCAATTGATCAATATCATAATGACACCTAGACTGGCCCTCGTTCACTGATATATAGTGAATTTGTATTAGATGGCCTTGTAACTAAAGAAAGACTAAAAATATGAGTGGTATGTTAATATCCTTAAGTTATTGAATTTGATTCATTTGTTTTCTTATGAATGTGAATTGTTTCGCAAAAAGTATATTAGAATCAATTAACTATTGAAAATGTATCATCAGTTGTTATTATGTTCCATGTATCTTTTTCCATCCTGTCGGATCTTGATTCTATATTTCCCAAGAAGTTGTATAGTGTATGCTTTCATGTTTGCATTTTCTTTAGCTAAGATGCATGTGATGGGTTAAAATTGTCTGTTGTAACTTGATGTCACATGCATGTCCTTTTCAATCTCTAGCATAAACATACCTAAATGTGTTTTTTATAGGTGGGTTTTAGGGTATATGCATGTCTGAGATTAATTGGTACATTTTGTGGAACACAAGAATTGGGAAGCAAGATTATAATGTATTAGAGATTTTCATCCCAGCTAGCACTGCCTAAACTCAGAATATAAATTGTTTGATGGTGGATACCTTGGGAGGACATAATAACATAAGCATTGATGATAGCCTCATGCTCAAGTGACACGCCCCAGAGGTGTTCGGTATTTCTCCAAAGAACAATATTTACATGCATACAAGAATTGCCCATAAAATTTAATGATATGGTATTTTAGTATTTGAGAACTTGCCATATGATTGAGCTAACTTAAATGAAATTTGATATTTGATAACTATTCTATAGATCTTAAACTAACTTTAAATTAACTTATTTTATTACAAAACTAAAAAAGATGATTCCATATTTTCCAGAATCCATGCCATAGTCTAGCTAAAAGGTAAGTAATGGCTAGGACATTGATATTTGGTGTCATGCCAATGACTCTGTGAAGTTTGTTTGAGATCAGCAAACACAATACAACATTAAAAGGAGGTTGAGTTTTTTAAAGTTGTGTGTAAATATAAAAAAGAGAAAATGTACTGATGATGCACAAGTTAATAAAGAAATAAATATACGATGATGACAAGGTAAAACTTGCACGTATAAAATTTATATTGTTATCAATATAGAAGGGAAAATATTATTGGTCTAGTAGTTGTAGGTCACACAAAATCCATAAATGTGGGGAAACATATTTCTTACATTATAGACATACAAAATATATGTGAGAAACAAAGTTTTTCTTTTAATTATGATTCAATATTTTGAGATTTATTGATGAATTAAAAAACAACCACATTGCTAGATAGAATGAGTGTGTGTATTTGAATAAAGGTTTTTAGGTCTTCTCCTTATTTGGCTATGTGTGTGTAATACCAGGACCAGGAGTAGGAGGAAGAGGGGCACAACTTCAAGCATAAGATGTGATTGTCATGTTGTGATTGGGGAAAGATTGGTTTAAAGCGGAAACACTAGGCTTTGTGAACAATTCTATAGTGATCTAAGTCTGTTGTTGCAGATCATCCACTATCGACGTCACAATATTCCAAGTTGGGACATAGAAAAACGATTGTAGCCACCCCACTCCCACACTGGTTGTTGTCCATGCCGGTTGCCTTCTTCCCCTCCTAGATAAGGTAGTATATTTTGGTTTCCTTTTACCTTGAGTCTAATTCCCACTGTATGATATTGGTTTATTTAGTTTAAGAAAGAAGAGTTCCTCCAACCTGAATATATAGTTGCTCGCCTAGGCCACCTTGTATGGCATGACATTGGAAGTATTGGACAAAGTTGCAGGTCAGATTATATTTGACAACTGCCACTACTCCAATCGCCACAACTACTTCAAACTTGGTCATCAACATGTTCTTCAGAATCCTATAGAGAGGTTGGTCTGGAGGCTAATAAAACAAAACAAAATTCCATGAAAGACAATTAAGCAATTGGCATAATAAATACAAAATGTTCAATCATAATACAACAAGACACTTACTAATATCTACCATGTGCCCCTATGCCTAGGACAGGCTACAAACACCAAAGTTGAAGAAACAATAGCCTTGACTCGTTCTTACATGAGGAAATTCAAAGCTTGATTCATGACTGATCACTAATAGTAATTCCCTTTATGATGAAATAAAATACCATCCAGAACATCATGTCATCGTTATATTTGACATAAATGTCAAGTTATTTCACCTTTTTTCTCTTACAAAATGTTCACGATCTCAGCAACACATTCATTTGTGATGCTGGTTTTGATGGGGAACTGAATATACATGAACCACATACGAATTCAAACTGCTCCCTTTGAAACCAGTGACATGGTAATGCATGTGCCTAGTAAAGATAATTTAAAAAATGAACACTACTACATAATGTCAAATGGGGTTTGAATCATAAACCTTTCTTTTTAGAAAATGATGACCGTTGGACTTACCCCTTTTGGTAAATGTTAACTCATTTGAATCGTACATTATTTGAACTTAATATATTGATTAGATTGTGCTCATAGATGGGCATGTCATTATCCCACATAATTTCTTTCTACCTGATCTGACTTGGCACAAACTTCTCAGATATACTGATACTAGCATACATGATACATTTGTACCTTGACTTTTCGCATGGTATAAATAGTAGTATTATACCTGAAAAGAAAAGTAAAGAACAAAAAATTAATGTGTTTTTTTACTCATGGAGTATCTGGATATTATTCATTATTTGGAGAAATTTGGACTATGGAGTTGGATTAATACAACATGTTAATCCCAAAATGAATATAACAACGGTGGACCCTCTGAAGGAACACATACCACTTTTGCACTTTAGAATCCTCCCGTGTACTTTTCCTTAAATCTCCCTTATCATTTCTGTCATCTCATCAGACATTTCCACTCAATCGATCCCTCTTCTTAAAAATATGTGGAACAAGTCGATGAAGAAGACCCTGACGGCGACAGCATCCTACGTCAACAATCGCCACAACTCCTCACCACCGCCTCACACCTCCGTTCCCTCCTCCTTCTCCATCATTCATTATGGTTGGCAAGAGGAAAACCTACACAGAGTATTCTCCAACTACAACCACAATGGCGCGCGACAGTATGATCTCTATTGAGGAGATTGAATCTATGGTGTGTGCCATGGGAAGCATGATTTCCACAAACCCTAGAAGCCAATGTACCATTTTCAAAGTGGAGGTTGCGTAGATGATGAAAGAGGTTGATCAGAAAGGGAACGGGGTGGGAATGTGGAGATGGTTAGAGAGGGATCATGATGTTATTGTAAGTTGTTAGTTGTTATAGAGGATGAGGGTCGAAAATGTGGTTAGTGGAAGGTCATTTTGAAGGATAGAGAAAATACAAAAGATAAAAAATGAGAGAATAAACGTGAGAGAAGAGTTAAATCGTGAGAGTGCAGCATTTCAAATTCTAACACTCTGATTGGTTGGTCAGGCCTAAAATGGAAAACTTGTAATTTTGAAGAAAACATCTCTCTTTTTATAGTAGTATAGATGAGTCTTTGTATTACAAATTCAATTGTCTAATTATATTTTGGTGCCTTCCTATTACGAAAGTGGATCCTGAGGTAACTAAGGTTAGTTATCCGAGTCAGGTAACAAATATATGGCATATATATATATATATATATATATATATATATATATATATATATATATATATATATATATATATATATATATATATATATATATATATATATATATATATATATATACATGACAACGATCCAATGAGAAACATATATTGGTGAGAGCATGAGAGGCATTTGAATAACTTTATACAATGATACATTTTTCATAATATAACCTTATGGATTAAAAATATACCCTATTAGTTACCTTCTAACAAAATTTCATCACTTTAGGATGTGTAATGCATGCACAACAAATGAATACTTTTCAACGCTCAATATTGAGTTTCAGGCTGACCGTTGGATGTAAAATGTGTATATTGTAAATATGGGCATGTAAAAAAATATTAGATTGTAATGATTTTGTGTGTGAAGGTAAATAAAATGATGTTCTTTCCATCCATAAGGTTGGATATTGAAAATAAACTCTCTATTATGTAGTTATTCAAATGTCTCTCATGCTCTCACCCTAGCATGTTTCTCACTAGATCGCTACCCTATATATATATATATATTTATATATATACATATATATATTAATACATATGTATATATATATATAAATATAAATATATATTTATATACATATATATATGTTTCTCATATATATTACATATGAATATATATATATATCTATGTGTGTGTGCACATAAGTATATACACATACCTATCTTTTGTTCTATTTCCAATTCTAATTCATTTTCTTATACAAATTTTGCTATTAAAGCATGAACACCACGTTCTATTTTTCATGCATATTATAATATGTAGGTCTTCTTAGCATCACTTTGTTCCTTGGAATATTCCTATACATCTTATAAATATTACAATCGGGTATGATGTATTTAGTGCTTTTACTATAGTAAGACTCTCCACTCATTCATTGGTATTTTTTTCTATTCACCACCTTATGACTTAGAAAAAATTCCTCTATCATTGTTATACATTAATAAAACATGCATACTTTATTAAAATTGATTGGCAAATAATATCATCAACATTTTTCTTTTCACTAGGTCCATGACAAGTCTACTATTGTTGGTGAAGCATTTGATGTTACCACGAGTGTCTCGTGACGCTCCAACAATGGCCCTAAAAAGATTATGTATCATTGTTTAAAGATAATTACGTATGAATTAAATAGTTCACGAAACCCTTGAAGTCATCCAATTTATGTATAGTGTATCCTTCTTCATTCAGACTTAGTTTGGTTAACATTCTATATTTGTGGCTTTCTGTGTAGAAGTTTTCCTTTCATATAGAATTTTCAACTTTCCATGTATCTCATTGGAATTTTTGTTGACCTAAGAGATATACATTGTTGATATTTTGATACTGATGTAACCATTCCATTCAGGTGTATCTAATATGTCTATTTTAGTTCAATTTTAGATACTAGCTACATCAAGTGGATGAAATTGGGAAAACCTAGTTTGCCAGCAAATGTAAAATTTAACACAAATGTAAGAATTGTGTAACATACCCAAATCTAGAGTCTTGAATCTAGAAACCCTGATCTCCTGATTAGGAGGTTGGTATTTTTGGTTTTTTAGATTTTACCAAAAAGGAAGGATTTACACCTTAATGTTGTGACTTTGACCCTGTTGAATATAGTTAATGCATGTAACATGGTTAGCACAACGGTTAATCAAACATGTATAGGCTTGAAAACAAATATAACACAATAAGTGGAATTAAGTTCTATAATCAACATCATATACCATGCTACACTCATATTAACCTAATAACCTAAATATATGCTTAATATGTAAGTAATCCTTTATAATAACTCATATATGCTTTTTTGATCACTAAAATTCACATAATGGATAAATATATGTTTAATAAAAAAGTATAATATGCTTAATACATAAATTAGAATAACCATTGGAGTTTTTCGTTTCCATAAATATGAATAGTGTGTCATCATCTAAATTAATATTGAATTGATGGACTTAATAGTTTAAATAAGAAAAAAACTAAAATACATGTCTAATATAAGGGAAATTTTTTGGTAACAATTTGAAGATAGTAGGACTCAATCTAATTAATGATGATGATAATGATTGTAATATTTTATACTACTTATGAAATTGAAATTGAATTGTAATAGAACTTACAAAATGAAACTTTAAAACCCAAATATAATATCAAAATTGTGATCCTTAGGTCACAGTTTGCTTGGATGCCAAGTTTTACATTAACTGAACTATCTTAGATGCCTTAATTTCATTTCGATAGAAAATATAATATGAAACTCAAAAATATAATATAATATTTTTTTAAAAAGTGAAAAAATAACGAATTCAGATTCTACATATCTGATTTAGCCTATATCTCAAATTTGAGATTAATTGGATTGTTCTAGATGCCTAAAACAAAATAGGAAAGAAAGAGGAAGGTAAAACCCTAAATTACTAATCATTTGGTTTGATTCAATCGAATCCCTAAAGTTCACTTGTTTATTGCACTATCACGACTTGTTTTCCTCTCATAACCTAGTCTGGTTTGGACTTAGATCTACAAAATATGTGTGTCCTCCGTCCTCGGTCATCTCCTTGACCTAACTTCTGTCCCTATTGATATTCCAGCCCCCTCAGTTCTTTACTTCCTCTGATACCTCTCATCTCTCCCCCTCATCCCTTTTTTCCTTTCTCATCACAATCCTTATGCCAAGGGAATCCTCTAAGTCCTATTTCTCATCAGATTGGGTGGCTACACTCTCTGGTTTACAAGGGGATTTCTCCTCTCCCCTGTATCACCCATGTTTCCTCCTCTATCGTTTCCCCACCTCTCTAGTCTATTGTACACCTATAATATTGTCCAATACATCCCCACAATCCTAAGAAACCAACATGCAACCTTTGTTGATTGATGTTTAGTTACTCATTATATCTATCTACATTTGGAGCTTTCCTTGACTCTAGCGACAAGGTCAACACCATCAGAGCTACCACAATCGTCCTAGATCATCATCTCCATCATAGGGTACCCCCACAAAGCTCCTAATGGTGTTTCTCAATCGAATTTGGGGTAAAATTTGTTTCCCCTCTCTCCCATTCGTTCCTTCTATTTGGTGCTTTCAAGATTAATATTTGTCTTTCTATCATTTACTATTGTTGCCTTGTCTATAGATTCACTTGAACCTTACGAGCATTTTTGGTGCCTCTATTTAATATATATTTAAATTTTGTGTTGTTTTCTCCCCATCTTGGTCTCTTAATTCGATCCCAACCATGGCCAGGGACTCAGCTTGAGGGGTGATAACTTTGGTTACCCTTGTTTGGGATCTCTAAGTTCGTTCAATCTCATGAAATCTATTAATAATGTTTGTAGTCAGTGTTGAAGTTTTGATTTCGGTTTTGTTTCATGGTTTGGAGAGACCTACTAATCTCTATGGTTCCCCTCATGGAGAATAAAAGAAAGGAAAATGAATGCATGAATCTGTATAGTTTTTCTCCTATTTCTTTTTTATATGTGTCACACTTCAATGGGCAATTTTGTCTTCCTACCTCTGATTTCATTTTTTTTCTCTTTGCTTTTTTTAGAAACATTTGCATTTTATTGAATCATCAAAGGGTTACATTTGTAGGCCTTACATTATGTATGAGACATATATCATTCTGTAGTGATGGTAAAATGTCCCATGGTGGGGAGGAGTAGTGAGTGGATTGTAGTTTGCATTTGAGGTGTAATTTTGCCAATGTATCCGCACATGTGTTGGCTCCTCTTTTGACATGTGATATCTTCCAGCCAGTATGAAGAAGGGCTTTTATCTTGGTGAACCAAGGGGAGTTCTTAGGGAATGAGAACGGGTTGCCAAGAATCATGGTGAGAGATCCTTGACAATAAGTCTTGAAGGAGACATTGAGCCAGCCATAGTTGTTAGCAACCTCCATGGCAAGTAAAATGCCTGCAAGTTCTGCCGATGTGGGATCACTGATCTCTAGTGTTTGGCGTGGCCATCGATCCAGATACCATGGTGGTTCCTGGTGATTGCAACCACAGAGGCCCCACTCTTGTTGAGAGTTGCGTCAGAGTTGATCGTGATCCAGTCCGGCAGAGGGGGATACTAAGATGTTGTTGTGTCGTTGGTAGAATTAGAAGGTGTAGCCATTGAAGCAACTTTGGTGAGAGCTTCAATTTCCCTAGATATGAGCCGAGTTTGATGGTTGTGTACCATGATCTTATCTTCATGTACCTTGATATTTCGTGTTGTCCAAATGATCCAATAGATAGAAGAGAAGCTAAATGTGTGATGCTTGTTGATGGATAAGTTGGATTCCAGCCAGATGCTGAGGTCATCGACGATGAAGAAGATCTAGTTTTCACTGGTAACCGGTTGGAAGGAGTGCCAGATTGAGGTTGCAAAGGGGCAGTCTCTGAGTGCATGTAGTATGGACTTGGTTGGGTGGGTGCAACGAGGACAAGAGCTTGAGGTGGAGATATGTCTAGCCGTCAGGCATTCATTGGTGAGAATAGCTCTATGACCCAAGGTCTAAAGGAACATCTTGATCTTAGCAAATATTGGAGCCTTCTAGATCAGTTTCCAGGGACCTTGGACATCTATGTTGGTCCCTATTCGAAGCTGATTGTTAGTAAAGGACATTAAAGTCTTGTCTCAGATCAATCTTATGACATGCCATTTGAAGGTAGTCTCATGTTTTGATTTTAATTGTTCTTTCTAGAATTTCATGAAATATAATAATCTTGCATAGTTCATTACTAATTGTATACTTTTCACAAACTACAAATAAATACTCGTTGGAATAAAAAAGATATTATCTATCTAACTAAACTTAACACATAACCTAAATCTAATGACAATAAGAGTCTATAATTTTGGGTTTGAATCATACACATTAATTAATAATATATACATGTTCAATTTGTTATATAATAGGTGAAAAATAGCCTAATGTGGATCTAGGGTTTTACTCTGACTTGTTGATATACAGATGATTTATGTTCCATACCCTATGATTTATATTGTGAAAACACCTATATTTTCTCTCTTTCTCTTGATTCTTTGAGAGACACAATATATCTTCTCTCTTTAGTGATTTTGATTCATGAGAGAAGTTATGTGCTGACATTAATCTTCAATGTTCTAAATTGTGGATATGCATGTTGGACTCCAAATTGTTCTTGGTTCATGATGAAACCCTAATTTATGAATTGAAGTGGATAGTTCCTTATTGTGATATGGAGCTCTACTTTTGCCAACTTTTGTGGTGGATGTGTCATATTGTCCATTAATATAATGGAAATCTCATTAATTCCATTTATATGAATGATCTATCACTTGCCTAAATAGTTATGCATGCTTTGTGATTCATTATCCCTTGATTTGTATAAGTACTTTGGTTTTATGGATTTATGTTGAGTTTATGTTTTGGGATGGAGGTTATGTGCCCCAAAATTAGTTGTTGCTCCCACTTTATTGGGGAGTTTGGTTTCATGACACACTCTATTAAGTTTTTGGATATGTGTCCTATCTTCTATTGTTCATTTCTATTTTTCTAGTGCAATGTTTATCTCACTTGCATATAGATTGATTATTGTTGATGATGGATTTTGTTCCCTCATATATTTGATTGCACATATGTGGTACATGTTGGTGTTGTGATATGTTGCAAGTGGATCATTTACCTATTATTGTATTCTCTTTGATATCCACTTGGATGTTCACTTTACCTGTTTGATGGAATCCTTGATAATTTTTATTGATGTCTTTTTTACCTAATATTGCTCAATTCCTATATGTTCATATTGACATTTTGCATTGAGAATTTC
This sequence comes from Alisma plantago-aquatica, assembly GCA_963693085.1. Taxonomy (NCBI): domain Eukaryota; kingdom Viridiplantae; phylum Streptophyta; class Magnoliopsida; order Alismatales; family Alismataceae; genus Alisma; species Alisma plantago-aquatica. The sequence goes on from OY856415.1 coordinate 345,170,373, forward strand.
CATCTGACTTATTTTGTGAGGTGTTCTTCCAAACCCTTAGGTGAAAGACATTGAGGATTTGACATGATGACCAGGACATGACCTAGTAGAGATGACTCTTGTGAGTTAGACTAGAGAACGTTTGAATATCCCTATGCTTATATCTTGTAGTTATTTCTTTCATGTAAGCCCCTTATTGGGAGACTATTAAGTAATCTTATAAAATTGAATGTAGTCATCCTTTATTATACCGCTGCTAACTTTTGTCATTGTGATATCCTTTTATGAAAGATCAAACAAAAGTTATTCATACAACTTTTGAAAACTTTATAGATTTGTGTTATATATTCTTGTTTGACTTAAGTGAGGAGTGGATCCCCGCTTAAATTCCTCTTCTTAAATGATGGTATCAGAGTCATGGTGGTCAGATTCTGACTATTTAAATTTTAACTCCCTTAGGTTTCCTATCTTGTTCCATAAGTTCCTTATAGAGCCCATAGCTTATATGAAAATCCTAGAAGATATGGTGACCCTATACATGATGATAATGAAGGAAAATGAAAGTAATAAGGTACATATGAATATCTTAAGTTGTTACCCCTAATGTGATGTGACTCTAGAAGCTCATACCATATGCTTATGGATTGTATCTTTATATGTTATGAGATTTGACTTGAGGATGCAGTTATGTTATGAGGAAGTTCAAGAAGTAGGATAGAAGATATTGAATAAAAAATTGTGATTTGGTTCTCTCATCTATTTTATCTCCTAATTTCAGTTTTGTATCGCAAAGTTTTGCCATCAAATTATTTTTCATTATGATACTATATGTATAAAAGAAAAAATTTATCTGGACTATATTGATCTTTTCTTGAACTAAGTCACAATGAAAGAATGTATGAAGTTGAGAATTAAAACCCTAGCACTAGTTAGAAAGTTTGAAGCCCTAGTTTTTTATATTGAGTGATGAGTAAGAAAATATGGCTTGTGATATAGTCTTAGTTGACCTACCCTTTTGTACCCTCTACCTTTTTGGTTTCTCATATGAACCTTCAGGTTGATAGGTTAGTAACACAAGGATAAATACAACCCTAGGTGGATATCATAGGTTAGTCGAATGCATGAATAACACAAAAGCCTTCTACAACTAAAAGATATTTGCCTAATACAGTGGTGTTGTTTCTTTGAATTATTATCATAAACCATTTAAGGGGTGGAGAATATTGGTTGATAGTGTATGGGTGATTGTATTTCAAAGATGAACTGCCCTTAAGGGGTGGAGTGTTGTATCATACCAAAACCTAGACTCTTGATTCTAGAAACCCTAATCTAATGATTAGGAGGTTAGTATTTTTGGTTCTTTAGATTTAACCAAACAAGGATGGAGTTATACCTTGATATTGTGTTTGTAACCCTCATGAATATAGTTAATGCATGTAACATGATTTACTCAATGGTAACTCTAACATGTATATCTTGGAAAAAATATAATACAATAAGTGGAATTAAGTTATGTACTAGACATCACATACAATGATACATTCATATTAAGCTAATAACCTAAATATATGCTTAATATATAATCAATCCTTTGTAGTAACTCATATATGCTTCTTTGTTCACTAATATTCACATTATGGCTAAGATATGTTTAATAAAATGTATAATGTTCTTGATACATGAATTGGAATAACAATTATAGTTTTCATGTCCATAAATATGAATAATGTACCTTCATCTAAACTAATATTGTATTAATGGACGTAATAGGTTAAATAAGTTAAATATGGAAATTTGTGCCTTATAGAATAAGAAAACTATTTTTGTAGCAATATGATGATTGTAGGACTCGATTTAATTAATGATGACAATGATGTAATATTATATAGTGGTTATTAACCTAAACCTTCAATGTATTAGAATTCACACAAGAATACTTCAAAATGCATATCTAATATCAAATTCATTATACTTGAGACCCAATCATCTTGGCTGCCAAGTTTTACATTAATTGAACTATCCTAGATGCCTTAATTTCATTTAGGAAAGAAAATACAAGATAAAAATTCAAAAATTTGAAATAATTTATTTTTTGACCCCAAAAGTGGAAATTAATGATAAATTTAGATTATATGTACCTTAATATACCTCAATTAGCATACAAATCAGATACTTCTAGATACCTAAACTAAAATAGGAAAGAAAGATGGAGGTAAACCCCGAAAATACTAATTATTTGGTTTCATCAATAAATTCCCTAAAGTTTCGTGATTTATCACATTTTTCAAACTATTATACCATGTTTTCCGCTCATAATCCAATTTGAGTTGGACTCAAATATGCCAATTGTGTGTGTCCTCCATCCTCAGTCATCTCCTTGATTGAGCTCGTGTATGTATTGGGACTCCCATCCCCTCAGTTTCCTTCATTCCTCTAATCCCTCTCTTCTCTCCCCTTGTCCCTTGTTCCTTTCTCATCACAATCCTTGCGTGAATGGGAATACTCGAAACCCTAGTCCTCATAGGACTCAGTGGACCCACTCTCTGATCTACAAGGGGATTTCTCTACTCCCATTTTTTCTCTTGTTTCTCTTCTTCCCATCTCTCTAGTCTATCAGACACCTAGAACTATTGTCCAATACCTCTTTTCAATCCTGAGAAACCCATGGGCAACCTCTGTTTATCATTGTTTTTGTTAGTCATCGTGTGTACCGACATGTGGAGCTTGCCTTGACTCCATTGACAAGGTCGACACCACCAGAGTCACCATAATTATCCCATATCGTCACCTCCATCTAAGAGTACCCCCACAACGCCCCTAATAGTTCCACTCAACCCAATTTGGGGTATAGTTCATTTCCTCTCGCTCTCATTCCTTCCTTCTATTTGATGCTGCTGAGATCAATATCCAACTTTCTAGCATCGACTAGTCTTGTTTTCTTTCTATAGTTCCGCATGAACCTCGTGAACCATTTCATGACCTCTATTTTATGTGAAGTTAAGGTATGTATTATTTTCTTCCCAACTTGGTCTTCTAGTTTTACTCTAGCTATGGTAGGGAACTTGGATTGGGGGCTGAGAAATTTGTGGACCCTAGTTTGGAACCTCTCTCAGTCCGTCTCAATCTTGTGGGCCTATTGCTAATGCTTGCATTTAGTTTCCAAGTTTGGTTTATGGTTTGTTTCCTAGTTTGGAGAACTCTATTTATCTCTGAGCCTTGATAATTCTTATTGATGTCCTTTTTACCTAACATTTCTCGATCCATGTCTATATGATAATAATATCATTTTTGTGCTAACATTTTCCACTTCTCCTCTTTTGTGGGGTATGCTTCCAACCCCTTATATGAAGGACATGGAGGATTTGAGATGATGACCTAGACATGGCGTAATAGAGCTGACTCATGGGAGATAAACCTGAGATAGTTTGGAAATCCCTCTACTTAGATCTTGAATTTCTTTCTTTCATATAAGCCCCTTAATGGGGGATTATTGTGTAATCTTGTAAATTCCAATAGAGTTGTGATTATTATGTCACTTCTATACTTTTCTCTTTGTTATTTCCATTTATGAAAGATCAAATAAAAGGTATTCATCTAATTGTAAAAAATATACATGTTTGTTATGTATGATGACTCTTATTTGATTTAAGTGAGGAGTGGATCCCCTCTTGGATCCCACAAATTAAAAATTGAAAAATAAATAGTATCTCTATTAGAATTGTGTTGGAAATCATTTATATTGAATGTATGACTTGTAGCCAGCCTTAATTGAAATATATTACACTTAATTTAAATATTTATACACTTTTGGGTATTTGTCATAAGCCTTCATATGGAGGCTCATCGGCCATGTTTCACCTGAGGTAACTCTACTGAGGACCAATTTTAGACTTTTGACAAAACCCACAGTCGGCCAAGTTTACCCTGGTGCAACTAAACCAACAACTTAGTACTAGATATGCTAAATCAATCGTCAGTTGAGTTTCTTATTAGTTAGAAACTTGACTAACAACTGCAAATAGAAAGAAAGTAAGCATTGTTGGTCGAGTTATCAAGAAGGTAACTCGATCAAAAACATAATGTTGTACTAAAAAGTGTATCCATATGGTTAGAAGATTGCAAACTTAAAAAAATATATATGTTGAACCCCCTAAAATGGTTAGAATTCAATCTCTGATGGATCAGATTTTGACTTAATTTTGAGGAAGAAATTTCTTTTATGGTGCCTAGGATGTGATAGAGTAAACATTGGATGTTCCTGGATTAAATATTATAATGACATAATGATAATCTTTGATGTGTGTTTTGATCATATGAAGGTACTCCAATTAATTTGACAATGGTAGAAAGTTGTTTGTTGTTGTTATCATGATTATTATCCCTCAGTATGTGTCATTTTAGAATAAGTCATTGACTAGTCAAACAGGGATAACTTGCCACCAAAATTTTGTGTATTGTATTTAGGATTATGATAAGATATATTCAAATTTTCAATTTTGAAGGTTTCTAGTGAGAGATGTGTAGGTTTGAAAATTGTTAAATAATTGATGTATTATGAAATTTGAAATAAGGTGTATGCTATTTAACCCAATCTATGGCTTGAATGAATATCACAGGCCCTTGGTTTTGTCGAGTTTGTATGGCTAGTTCCTGGCCCTCGATTTGTGATCTAGTGGCTGCACTCTACAGCTTTGATTAGCCTTGGATTGTCCAATAAATGGTTAGATATTGAGGTTTAGGAAATGGATCTAACAGTGCTAAATTTATCCCCTACCTTCAAACCTCCCAAAGATCATGGAGAAAAGAGGCTAGCAATCATTCATAGAGTCACAATCTCTAATTGTTGGGTGAATGGAGTGGGTGATCAGGAAGTTGGCCTCATCTTATTGAGAACTTCCATCTTGACTTCCATAAGGTGGATTTGGTGAAGCATGGAGGAAGTTCACATGCCCCCTTCCTACTGTCTCTCTATTGTGGCTTGCAGGTGGGAAGAGGAAATAAGAGAATGAGAATAAGACAAGCTGGGAGGAGTCTTACTTGTGGGGAATATTCCTAGAATCATCACAACGCCATCCCTAGAGATGTTTTATAGCTCGAAGGAAGTCTTGGTGCATCAAACCCAAGTTCTGTCAATGGAGAGGATGATGATGGAGAGTATGGTGCATGTATCTACTAGATAAGCTAGTCATTAAACTAGACCCAAGCAAGATCCAAGACGTTCCCTTCATTGGGATACGTGGCAGTATCCTATTGTCCCACAAAGGTAAATGTTTTAATAAATAATTAAAGGTTAGATAACTCATAAAAATTAGTACGTGTTAGAAAAATAGGAACAAACTACTAAAATTCTCATAAAAAAAATTTAGAACACTATGATGTAATAAAATTAGTCTTTTGGTGCTTAAATCTCTTTGATATCATTTCAAATATCTTACACTCATTGTAGGTATATCAATATCAAATGATGGACTAAAATTGTAGAAACAGGTCAGTAACTCAATAAGTTTCTGTAGAATATGTATGATGTCATATATTGTGATGCTGATCCATGAAATCATGTAATTTTCTTTAAGAATCTTATTTTGGGTTAATAACCTTAAATAAAAGGTAACAATTACATATATGCATAAAAAATCTAGGAATTTACATGGCACCATCATATTAGTAACTGGAAGCTAATATGTAACTCTGAGATCAATTTTATGCACGTAATTCATTATTATATACAGTGAACCCTAACTGGAGTACCTTCATATAATCAAAGCACACATCAATGACTATAATTATGTCATTATAATATGTAAACCAAGAACATCAAAAGTTTACTCCACCTCATCCTAAACATCATAATAGAAATTTCAATCTTGAAATTAAGTCAAAATCCAGTCAATCACATCCCTTTGACGTCCCCAAATTTTCAATTCCTTAACACATGTGTGGTGTCCAAATCGAAACCCTCACCTCAGCAAGAATAACATGTTAAACACCACACGCTAGGCCAAGAAGAACAAAATCAGAGGGAGTCAAAGGAAACCAAAGTAGCACATGCACATGAACAAAAAAAACATAACTACAAGATTACCATTCAACATATAATTACAAGATCACTTATGAAAAATTGACATTACAAATTGAATAATAAATGTTTACATATGCACATACTACATTCTAAAACTGGATCTTTTAGAGAAAAGGTCCACTTGTAGATCTTCTCACTAAACAACTTCCAAATATCAAGAGTCTTCAAGATCATATTCCCACAACCTAAAGAAGAGATTACAAGTGGTACACATCAACACAATATAATAAAATATTGTGTTGAATACACTATAATATTCATATAACTCTCTAATACTATGAGTTGGCAATAAGAATAATGTGGAACTTGATAGTAATAAATAAATAAAACAAAACACATATTCGAACAAAGATACTTATTAGAAAAATAGAACATAGATTTAAATGCATTAAGGCCTTATGATCTACTACAAAAGAGTTGGATCATTATACAAAATGTTCTATTACCAAAGAGTCACATTACCTTACACGTAGTTTACTAACAAAGAGTTGAAGTAATTTACTTTCCAACACTTTACCACCAAAGAGTTGAATTACATAGATATAATTGAATATATATTATTTTTAATGCTTTTAGTAATATACATACATAAAATCAAGAAAGGTAGCATACATGAACAAATATTTTATCCAATATCATATGCCAAGTATTTTGTATAGAAACAATACATGCATACTATAAAATAGGCCAAGTAAGAGGTAAAGTGTACCTCAAAGAAAGAAAAACCTAATCTGCATATTCCTGGAACTAACTACACTCTAGGTCAAATTTTGATTGAGACAAGATTACATGTAACATCATTAGATATCACCATTAACCCTAGTTATGTCCATTCTTGGGTTAGACAAAGTTCATTAAGATATGTGCATCATTACTTGTCTTGTCAACTTAGATATTGGTTTCTGATCTTTGATTCCATATTAGTATAAATTATCTAAATATTTTGTTGCATATAATTAGGTTCTCATTTTAACCCTAAATTACTCACATCACACCAGTTAAGTTTAACACCATATAATCATGAATTCTATGCAAAGAATTGATCTCATAGTTACATATTAGTTTCCACCCACTAATACGATGGTGTTATGTAAATTCCTAGATTTTTATGAATATATGGAATTGTTAGCTTTTATTTAGTGCTATTAACCCAAACTAAGATTCCTGAAGAAAAGTACATGATTTCATTGATCAATATCACCATATATGACAACATTATATGGATTTTATACAAACTTATATGTCACCTCAATTTTAGTCCATCATTTTATATTTTCATTCATAAAATGAGTGTAGTATATCTTACAAGATATCATATATATTTAAGCACCAAAAGACTAATTTTATTGCTTCATACTATTTAGCATTTTTTTTAGAAGTTCAGTATTTTGTTCATATTTTTATAACATTTATGCGAATATGTGAATTATACTTGATTGAGCTACATGTTCCCTATGATACTTATGATACCTTTTTTGTATTTATAAACTATGTTTGACAAACCTTGAACATAATCTAGAAATAAATTATGTAACCCTTGTGAACATGCATGAATATTTTTGGAAAGGGAGAAAGGCATGTTGAAATAGGGTTAGCTAATTGGCTTTGGTCTAGAGGTCCCTCGTATAAAAATGAGTTTGACATTTAGAATATAAACCTCAAAAGCCCCTCATGGACCATTCCTATAGGAAGATAGCCAATGGTTATATAAAGTTGTTGAGTATAACAGAAATGCACATAAATCACACTTGTATATTAATAAGAAAGTATTTAATGTTATTGGTTTCTTTCTGTCAATTTTATTATGTTTCTCCAATCATATATCTTTCTTAAACCTACAAGATTTTGTCTTCTTTAGCATACTCAACATAGTTGTGCTGATGTGTACCTATTTCATGATTTTAGGGTACCATGTAAACTATGACTTCTGTTGTGATAGTTTCTTCTTGTCTATCATAGTATTCAATTGCTTTCACTCTGATGTTATCCAATTGCATGCAAATGAAATTCATATGGGTTGATATATGGGACTAAAATCTCATATAAGGTATAAGTTTAGCAAACTTTTGATATGCCATGTTGTTTCATACCTTCATTTCCTATGTTGTTGATTTTGGATTTATTCATGAATATATTATGTGATCCATTCTCATGTTAGACACCCTTGTCCTCTTGCATTTGGCTTTCTATCCATTGGGGGTTTGAATTTGGGTAATAAATAGTTTCGTGACAAATGGTATCGGAGCAATAACATATCATCTATGCATGTTTACTAACCCAATCACTCATATGACCTTAGGGAGAACCTAAGTCAATAATGGAGAAACTAAGGTGTCTTTGAAGCTCACTACAAGGGGTTTATAGGCATCCTATCCAGATAGATGTGGTGATTGAGGTCTCTTTGTATACCTACCTGGACAAAGTAATCCCTAGATTGGATTAAGGATCTTTCTCACAGGTGTAGATAGCCTTCTAGCATTTCATCTCTTCTTTAAGGACTACGTAAATCCACCCATTAGATGATGAATAGCTAGTCACTGATCTCCTCATGTTATCTCTTTTTTGATAATTAATCACATTATCTCTCAATTACGGGTAGTTTATGTATGGGGAAAATTAAAATTTGGATGAATTGGTAAAACTTGAGTTGATTATTATCCCATGATCTGAAAAAATTGATTATGACTAAAGAAAGTATTCTTGAAGTCAAGAAACATTATATAATCTCTTAGATCATGTAAACACAATTTTACCAAATCTAGACTACATGCTTCCAATGTTTGAGTTAAATGATAATAATAATAATATGATGGAATAAGGAGAATTTATACCGTATACATCATTGTTAATGAGGTCCCTATTTGATTAAGTCCATGTTGCACTATTTTTCATTAAAAATCAAATGTAATGTAGAGAAATTTCCCCTATTTGATATGTATCATGATCATCTTTTGAAATGATTATGCATTAGACTCTTGAAACCATGATGAAAGACTCTTTACAAGAGTCATCTCCCCTATTCACTTTTATGCCCCTTTGTAAGATCAAATTCAAATAATGTGACAGACATGCATCTCACTCTTGACTTGTTTTGGTCTAACTCTTAGAATACCCAATTTGGCTTCTCCACTTTCAAAATATACCCTTACCTGGTTCTTGAAAAGAAGGGAATGAAATTATGATTGTGAACTTGCAATCTTTAAATATGTTTGCCCTATTAAGATGTTGATAGTTGATTTCATGACCTTTTGATGTATGATTTGATAATTAATGGTCCCCCTATTTGGATATGCTTGATGGTTCATGAACCTGAGGACTAAAGTGCTAGATTTGGTTGGTAGTTATTTATGACTCATTTAACCTATTTTACATCCCTATTATAATTACCTTTAAATTGGCATCTTTTTTATCATTTAGAGTTTTGAAAGGTAACCCCCTTTCAAAGGATTTTGACTCATTGTCCTAAGCCTATTATAGATCAGATTTGTAATGACGATCTTGAAATCTCAATTTAACAATGATCTCAAAATATGATGACGTTTTCTATTTCTTGTGGTTAAGTTACTATAAAGACCTTGGCCTAGATCATTCATCAACCTTGAATACCATGATAATGAACTGTGATTTCAGACTTAAAAATATTGCTCGAATATAGCTTCAATTCTTCTTGGTTGTTGCTCAGTTGTTGCTTTATTGAAGTATGGATATGAACGATCACACCTATAATCTAAATAGGAATCTAAACCCTAGCTATGAAACGTTTGAACTTTGGCTTTGATGTCCAAACTTTGACGCTTAATGTAGATTTAAAATCTTGACTCATAATAATTGGTCTTGATTTTAATTAAACTCCTATATCACCCTAATTGGATATTGTATCAAACTTGATATATGATTGATGACTTTCATGTTCCCAAATCATTAAAAGTTTGAAATGATGACTATGTTGCTTTTCTCGACTTCTGACTTAGATATGAGTTCTATGTGGACTATGGTGGCACATTCGATTGATTTTGAGCAAGAAATCACGATGATGAAATATGATGTTTGTATGGAACTATTGAAATAAGAAATCTCAATAATGAATGTATTACCCCACCTACGCTAATGTAGAAGTTAGAATTCTAAATATTGGGAATTAATGTCAGTCTTTAATCTTGAAGGTCTCTGTTTGTTTGACCTAAATGTGAATCTCATCAAATTTGTGATCTATTGGATGACCTCTCCTAATTTGTGACTCATGTAATGATCTTTCCTAATTAATGATCAATGTGACTATACTTTGACCTTGATTCTCAATTGCTCGATTTTCAAAAAGTGTCGACATTCAAGGAATACCAAGTTGGTTTTGATATGGACTACAAAGTAAACTCGATTCATGGATTGATTTGATTTTAGGGACAACATTTCTTTTAAGGAGGATAGGATGTGATAACCTAGACTTTATGTATCATAGTATTAATGTACATCTTGACTCCTTAAATGCTCAAATATATTAAATAGCATCCCTCACCCTCAATTGAATTACTTTGAGTCACATAATGCCCAAATGATGCATGTGAATTTATTTAAATGTCATATTGTTTTTAATTGATCAATGTTGAGTGCATAATTAGATTCTAAAATGAATTCCCAAAATTGTCTGCTCCCAAATTATCATAATGGATCCAAATTTTAATATGAAGAGTAGTATATATTTGTGAATTAATGCTAAAATTTACATGAAAATCACAATAAATATGATTTTTAAACATAATTTAAAACTTTAATTTTGATATTTAATTGAGGCACATCATCAATCTGACCAATACATTCTCAACCAATGAATATGTTTCCTTGTCTAGACTTGTATTTCCATTTCATCAATCAACCTTGTTTCCCCTCAATCTATCATGACCTTTAGATGGAATGTCCATGGATCTGACCAAGATATGACCTCTACCAATTCCCATGGATGGGAGTAGGTAGCTAGAGCAAAATATCCACCATGTGTACACATCTTTTTGCATGTATTTAATGTTCCATTTCACTTCGTTCCTTCTTATTTCTTCTTCCCTTTTCATTTGCACCCCTAATCGTTCAATTTCATGCACTCTAAAACCATCCCCAACTCCTTCTTCCTCCACCTCACTGAAATCCATGGAAACATTGCCACCATGTGGGTTTGGGGGTTTCATCCGAACTTACACTAAGCCCTAGAGGAGAACACCCCAAAGATCATGGACTAGACTCAAGAGTGGTTTGCTTCCTCCCGAGTCCAAGTGTGTCCTCCTACACCACAATCCACAAGCCTCCACTGGCCCAGCCAGTGCTCGCCACTAAACAACCACACAATAGCGGCAGAGGTACTGCTGTGGTAGGAGCGGGCGGTGGCCATCAGTCACTAGCTAGTGCTAGGTGAGAGGTAGCTCACAGTGATGATTAGCTCATCCATCATCATCATCATGATTACTAGATCTGGGCATTCAAACCCATAGTTCATCACTGAATATTGTTACCTCTTATCAGGTAACTATTACCTCTAGGTCCTCAAACCAAGGTATTCATTACACTTGTTGTACAAGTATTTCACATAGCTCACAAGGCACATTAAACATCGTGTAACCTCTCACTAGGCAACGCTATCTTTTAGTATACCAGACTATATAAACATTATACTTGTTGTACAAGTATTTCACAAAGCTCATTAAATATCTTGTCACCTCTCACTAGGCAACAACTATCTTTTAAGATATCAATCTATTTAAACATTATACTTGTTGTACAAGTATTTCACATAGTTCTCAAAGCCCATTAAATCTATATCATATAAAACGTCATAGCTCATACCTGGCTATGTTTATCATCTCATGATTCCTACATGGTTAGCACTTTATGATAATGACACTAGCAGTATATAACATCACCATGAAATACAAGAGGAATACATCCTTCCCATAATTAGGGTTAGGATTTCCCATTCTAATCAAATAGGGTTTCAGATTCACATCATCACTATGTGATCTAAGAGAAATAAATCCTTCCCATTATTAGGGTTAGGGTTTCTCATTCTAACCGAATAGGGTTTTAGATCATATTATCAAGAATCAAACTCTAATTCATACTCCACTCATTTTAGGGTTCGATGTTGGTTAGGGCTAGGTTGAGGGCCTTCTTATGGGTCGGATGGTCCATAACCATCATGAGTCACTCAAAGGAAAGAAGAACATTCTTGACGTGGCCTAAGCTTAGTGTGTGGCCTAATCTAGATCTTCGATCCCCAAATCAATAGTCCAAATCATCCTCATTGCGTTAATAATTTGAAAATAACCAAAATACGATGATTAACCCAAATATAAGAAGCTAACCTACCATTTTGACCAGAAAAAAGATGCTCTTGCCAATTAAAAGTACTTTCATGGCCTAAACCTACTCATACTTCTATTGATATCTTAAAAAACCCACTTTTTATCCTTTTTCAAGCATTTAATGCTACATTATGTTAAACGATGATGAAAATGACCATACTTGATGTTTATCACTCTAATCCAAAACATATGATGTATGATGAACACTTTTTCTACCATAAACTTGAACATTTTTAAAAAATGATCTAGTGACTCTAATGGTGCTAAAAATGAACTTTTATGCTAAGATCTTAATCATATGCTTAATAATGGCGTTATGATCATAGAATGTCTATGAAGAACTAACATCTGTAACTTTTCTATCTATTGAATCGTGAAATTAAACTTGACCGCTCTATTGTGCCCAAAATGTGATCATATGACATTTGTAATGAGATAGGTGACCTTTGTGTACACGTTGGTGAACAAACTTGAACTTTATGCAAAATGTTGATCAATAGTTACTGAAAACTAGTATCTGACCACCAATTTATTAACTTATCATGACTTGTGGACCCATATTCTTTGCAGATCATTCTTGTACCATAATTTGAATAATTGACCTAGTATTGAGTTCAAATTTGAACTAGTATGAATTTTTATAGTTAGGTCTCTAATCTTCTATGAATCTTGCTCTAGTTTTGAACCATGTTACATTATTCTTTAACTTATTAATCTTTTTGACACCTAATGAAAGTGGAACTCAGACATACCCTAATGGTTGCATCTTTTCATGATACTGACTCAAATGGCCAATATGAAAATGTTGATACTTATGTGCTTAATCTTTCTCGAACCTCATGGTTTCCCTACTAAGATCATGAATCCCTGATTTAGTTGTGATATCTCACCCTAGGTTCTATATGAACCCATTTTGTACTATGAAACATTATAATGAGAATCCACATACACTTGTATGTCAATAAGAAATTCGTTAATGTTGTTCTTTTCTTTCTTAAGAATATATTAAGTTTTGTAAAGAATATATTTTCTCTTAAACCTCTAGTGTTATGTCTTCTATAGCGTACTTAGCACAATTGTGTTGATGTGTACTCATTTGATAATTTTAGGTACCAAGTTAACTATGACTCCTTCTATTATTGTTGCTTCCACTCTATCATAATATTCAGCTTCCACTCTATCATAATATTCAGCTTCTCTTACTCTAAACATATCTAATGACATGCAAATGAAATTCATTTGGGTTGATGTATGGGACTAAGATCTTATATCAAGTACCACTTTAGCAATCTTTTTATATGACAAGTTGTTTCATAACTTGATCTCCTATGTTGTTTATTTTGGTTTAGTTCATGCATATGTTATGTGATCCATTCTAGGGGCACAACCATTGTCCTCTCACCTTTGGATTTCTAGAAATTAGTTGTTTGACTTGGGTAATAAATGGTTCCATGATACCAGTACCTATGAATGCAGATAGGGCAGAAAGGGAAGCTCATAAGAAGCATTCATATGATGGCATGGACATCAAGTGCCTCATGTTATGCTCCATGAATCATGATATTTTGAAGAGAAATGAGAATATGGAAGTTATTGTGATGATAACACAATTTAGGAACATGTATCAAGAAGAATTAAGGCAATATAATGTCTCCAAAGTGTTGTCTAAGTACAAAATGGAAAAAGGTGATTCAATTGGACCCCATGTACTTAAATTAATTGGGTATGTGGAAAGTATATCAAGAGTGGGATTTCCTTTAGGACACAAGTAAACAACATATATGATCATGAGACTGTTGTCAAATTCATATAAATAATTATTCATGAATCACAATATGAAAAAAATTTAAGCCATTGATAGAGCTACTTGGAATGCTGAGAACTTTTGTGGAGCAAATAAAAGACAAACCCAAATTCGTGTTGATGATCATAAAATGGAAAGGAAAGTCCAAGAAAAAAAGGCAAACCCAGTAGATGTTCTAAGGTTGGTCAAAAGTCTTGTGTACTTAATAAAAAAGGAGTGGGAAAGGGAGGTAATTGTCACCATTTTCACCATGATGGACTTTGGAAAAGAAAATGCTCTCTCAACCTTGAGGAACTCACAAACAAGAAGCAGGGGATAGAGATATCTACTTCAGGTATATATGTTATAGAAATAATCTTATTTACTTTATCATCATCAGTATTAGAAACTGGAAGTGAATTTCACATATGCTCTAATATGAAAGTTATGAAAAGAAGTAGACCCTTGAAGAAAGGATAGGTTGAACTAAGCACGAAAAATGGAGCAAGAGTTGAGAAACCACTTTGGGCACCTGCTATTTATCTTTTCTGAGTGGTCTTGTAATAGTGTTGGAGAACTTCTATCATATATCTTCCATAAATAGAAATAATATTTTTATATCTTATTTGGATAAGAATGGTTTTCAATTTATAATAAAGAATGGTCAAATTTCCATGATTGGTTATTGAAGTTGCCATATATATCTTATGGTCCTTGTTTTTTCATATATATCATGGAATTAAGGCTCAATGACTAAAACAAAACTATATATCTGGATCTATTGTCTATGAAACATAAATGGGAAGCACATTTCTAAACTATATATATATGGTTATATTGACTCTCTTAATTTTGAATAAATGGAGACTTGTGAATCTTTTTAATTAGGCAACACAAGAAGGGCACCTTTCACTAGAAATATTGCAAGATCAAGTTACTTGTTAGGATTCAAACATATTGATGTGTGGACCTTTTAGCACAAGTTATAGAGTTGGATATCGGTACTTCATCACATTAAATGATGGCTTCAGTAGATTTTGATATGTGTATCTCATGAAACACAAATTTGAACCACTTGAAAAGTTCCAAGGAATTCATGAATAAGTACAAAAACTTGGTAAGAATATTAAAGAACTACCTTCTAATCTTGTTGGAGAATATCATAGTCAAGAATTTGAGGCCCTTCTGAGAGACCTGGTATTGTACAACAATTGATTCCACCTAGAACACCACAACAAAATGGTGTGATTGAAATAATGAATCACACCTTGTTGGACATCATATGATGAATGTTGAGTTTGGATAGTCTTCAAAATTCCTTATGGGGACATGCTCTTGACACCACAACATCTACCTTAATCGGTTACCTTACAAATCTATCCAAAAGGCACCATATGAGATATAGACTGAGAAACATCCCAATATTTCTTTCATGAAAGTTTGGGTTGTGAAGGTTATGTAAAGAAATAGTTTTGTGGAAAGATTGCACCAAAATTGGATAAACCTACAAAAAATAAGGATTAATACTTCTAGATTTGATCTGATAACAAAGTATTTTTTTTTCCAAAAATACTATATTACTTGAAATGAATTTATATCTAGAGAAACCAATGGGAGAAAAATAGAACTCAAAGAATCTCAAGAAAAGAACATTGAACCTATGGAGGTATATAAGGAACCACAAATTATTCTAAATCCTCAAGTCCAAATTGTAACATGAAAACCTTGAAGGTCTAGTAGGAACATCTTGAGATAGAGAGATATGGATTTCTCATGACTGAACAAGACAATGTGATGGTCATTGAGGATGATGAGTCAATAACCTATGATGAGGCTGTTAAGGGATTGGTTTTTTAGAAATGGCTTGAAGACATGAAGTCTGAGATGGACTTCATGTATACCAACAAGGTATAGACCTTATGAGATCCATGTAAAGGGGTATAACCCATACATATCAAATGGGCCTTCAACAAAAAGACCAACATGGATTGTAATGTATAAACCTAAAAAGGTAGATTGGTAGAAGAAGGTTTTAAACAAGTTCATGGTTTTGACTATGATGAAAAATTTCACTAGTTGTGATGGTTAAATCCATCATGATCATGCTCTCCATTGTATCTTACCATGACTAAGAAGTCTGGAACATTGACATTAAAACTGATTTCCTTAACATGAATTTGCTTGAGGATGTGTACATGATAGGACAACTTGTTCATCAATGGAACCTCAGGCTACCACAGGTCTCCAGTTGGATCAACAACACCACATCCTCCAATGGTTTACAGACCTGTTGTCTAGCTGCTACCGTCTCTGATGGTTGCAGTTCCTCAAAACAAAAAGTTTTGAAGAATTGTAGGCCTTTGCAAGCATCACAACTTATCAACAGGCTAAAAGAACCTATAAAAAAAAGAATTATATACAAAATATCACAATTCATTTGATACAATAGGCACAAACATGCCAACAAACTTCAACATTTCTATCATTTGTCACTTCAAATGCATAAACATATCTATGAACTCACAAATCAATTGATTCATTTCTCATCCACACATTCTATTCATAAATATGCACAAATACACATCATTCACTTCCTCATGCACTTCACATTCAAATCACTCAGACATATGCACTTCACATTCAATTCACACATACATATACATATCAACATTAGCTTCCATCTCAAATTTTAAGTCCACAATGTATAATAATATAATAAACATAAATTTGACATCAAAGTTTGAACTATAGAAATATCAACCCTCCCATTCATCATTCAAGTTCACATGTTTGATCAAACAGTCTGCCTATTGTTCACGTAGGGCATTTACGTGCTCCAATGTATAGGGTTTCGTAGTGTCAAAAAAACTACAAAGAGAATGAGAAGTATAATTAGATTTGATTGTTTGTTTTATGAAATGAGACTACTTTATTGATATGATCTATGACTAATAACATTACCTTCTCTATACATTTGATCTATTGCACGTGCATGACAATCATCTTCATGTATAACATCATGTAATGTGTGCATGCCCAATCATTGTCTTGTAAAGGGCCCTATAGATTTAATTATGTTAAAAAATGTAATTAATAAGAGTTGGTAATATGTATTCAATTGGAATGAGAAGACTACATCAACACTCTTCAAGATACTGATTTCTTTTTCTTATCTACTTTCCCTCCACCGCCACAAAATGCTTTCACACCCATATAAGTTAAACTAATAAACATGTTGAATTATTAAACTATCATATGATCCAAACACTAACAAATATATTGACCCCAAAAAAACTATACCTACACATGAATAACCAATTTCATTGGGTGTCCCTCATTTGGTGTCAGTTTTATACCTGAAGGGTCAAAGAAATACACAGTCTAAGTCTTGGAGACAATCACTAACAACTACCAATACTTAATTCTGAGTGAATACAAGGAAAATAAAATAAAAATTAAATTTCACAACAAATTGTATCGATAAGTTAGACATATAAGAAACAAGAACAAACCTTAAACAACATTGAAGGGAGCTGTGATCATGTTGTTGGAAGAACCAAAAACATGCGTTGTGGTACTCGGATAATCTTTGACATCACTTGGATCCTTAAGTACATCGCTAAGTAGTGTTGTCATTAGAAATGCCACATCTGCTATATGGAACTCAGTAACCGCATAATACAAATGATTGAACAATATATATAAGCAATACTTAGTTAATATATAGGAAATAATTTAAACATATGTATTCTTTATATATGATGGGGTATTCAGACTCACCATATCTAGATTTCTATCACTAATGTGTTAATCCATTGATACTGGAATAGCTCCTAAGCATCTGTCAACACTATAATAGTGTCATGATCTATACCTACGATCTCCTACAAAAGGTTGATCACCATGGTATCTGATTGTTCTATATTGTCTAACCATCTTGTGCCTAAGGAGTCAAACAACTCTTGTGGAATAAAATATGGGGACAGAGGCTTCGGATCCCTTGGGGGATTCTTAGTTGTTGTAGGATGCACGCATGTCTTCTCATATTAGTTTTAGATTATTTATATAAATTTCAATTTACATTCGCCATACCTGACTGTGGTGGCATATGGGTGCTCATATGGGAGAGGTGAGTCTCTCATTTCTGAAAAGACATGTATGACTCTCACATGAAAGTGATCATTGTCATGCAGGCCCGAAGGACTACTCCCAATACACTTCGTGGACGTGTGATGTTGTACATGTTCTGTGACTACCGGAGAAGTTTACACTTCCTGAGAAGCCTTGAAATTCTCTAAGGCTACATCAATCAATATTTGCATGTACCCTTGGTCCACTGCCACTTTCTTGGTAGATTGCACTTTTGCTGGGATACGCCAATTTTTTTATCCCAAAGCTAGCTCCATCAACCTTAACATGTCCAAGATGCTCTTCCGTCCCTATAGAAATTGTCAATTTATCATGTGTGACGTAAGGGGTGAACTTTCCCTCCTTTGTTTTCTCACCCGACTCCAACTGTTTATCATCAAAATTGACCAATCAGTAAAACTTAACAATCCAATGAAAAAAGAACACAAACATAATTGTTGTGGAATCTCAAGTTCCTTATGTAACACACAAGACTCATAGTTTTAGTAGAGCACGCCTTGAGCTTAAAATATTATGACATTTTATGGCTTAAAAGTCGATGAGTTGGTAATATATGATGATTCAACAACCTACATAGAAGCAATTGAGGGACAAGAATCTGAAGCATGGGTTGAGGGCCATGAGATCAAAGATGGACTCCATGTAAACCAACAAGGTATGGCCGTGTTGGATCCACCTAAAGTGGTAAAACCCATAGGATGCATTTGGGTATTTGAAAGGAGACCAACATGGAAGGGTAGTTTGGTTTCATAGAGTTTCAAACAAGTTCAAGGTGTTGAACATGATGAAGTCTTTCACCAGGTACCGTGGTTAAATCCATTAGGATCAAGCTTGCTATTGCAGCTTGTTATGACTGATAAGATTTGGCATATGAATGTTAAAAACACTTTCTTAAACTGGAATAATTAAGAGGATGTATACGTACACATCCTAAAGGTTTTAGTAAATCAATTAATGCAAATAAAGTCTAAAAGTTGTAAAGGGCAATCTTTGGATTGAAGCAAGCATCTCAGAGTTGGAATCTTCTATTTTATAAGATAGTCAAATGGTTTGACTTGAGTCAGAATGAAGACGAAATATGTGATTACAAAATATTTAGTGGAAGCATATTTGTATTCCACATAATAATGGTGAATGATGTCCTTATCCTACAAATATTAAAACCTAGAAAAGAAATCACCTTCTCTATGAAGGGTTTAGGTGAAGCATGAAGCATCCTATGTGATAGGAATTGAGATCTATAGAGATAGATCTGGAAAGATTCAACACCTAAGAAAGAGAACATACATTGGCAAGATGATGAACGGTTCAACATGAAATCCTCAATGAGAGAAAAACTTATCCATGTTCCATGGAGTTAGTCTCTCAAGATCCTAGTGTTGCAGTTCTTGTGAAGAATAGGAACACATGGGTAGATGTTATATGCTTTCACAACTGGATCTATCTTGAATGCAATGTTATATACTCATCCCATTATCTCATATTTATTGGACATGATGAGAGGATATATATACTGATCTAGAAATCTTGTATGTATTGCACATATGAGAGAGAGTATCTATCAGATACTAGTGAAGGTCACTAGAATGCCATTAGGACATCCTTAAGTGCTTGAAAAGCACTAAAAGGATTGATTTCTTGGTTATGATAATAAGGAAGAGTTAGGTGTAAAGGAATACACTGATTCAAGCTTCCAAACTGACAGATTAATGATCACAATTTATGTTTGACCTTAAACAAGAACTATAAGCTGGAAAGGGTTTCAAGCTAATGATGGTTGTATAAAGCTACAGTAGAAGCCAAGTATCTTGGTGCTATAAACAATAGAAGATATTATATGGATCAAGAAGTTCATATGGGTGAACTTGTGCAAGGTTCCAACCATTAATGACACAATAGAAATACTATGACAACAATGGAGATACTAAATATGTTTGGAATCTCAGATAGCATACTACAGAACTTCCATCTCATATGAGATGTTGTACACTGAATAGATGTGAAACTTGCAAAATACTGACTTGAAGAAAATGTTACTATCGCGCTACAAAAGCACTTTCTCAACAAAAACATGATGGATATGTTAAGATCACTTGGATTAAGATTCGTGGGTGATTGGCTCTAAGTGCAAGTGGGAGTTTGTTGGTCTGTATGCCAAGAGAGCCAATCATATTATGATTGCAATGTGGCATTAAATTCTTGATTTGATATTAATAAAGGTAATTCCATCTATTATGTTTGTCTCAGTATGAGATGATGACACAGACATAGTAGATGCTTAAAGAATGATGTTACTCGATGACATATGTTTTCAAGTATGTGACTTGAACAATGATATCATATGAATGTTAAGAGTATATACATTCTTGTTATGTTCATAGTTAGATATTACAATGGAAGCAAAATATACAACATCAATACATAAGACTAGAGTGTGTGTTGACTGATGACAGAATGTTATTAGTCATGATATGTGATATCAAGTCAAGCAAACATGAACATGTTAGAGAATAGTGTATTAGGCAGACCCACCATGAGAGTGATACATGGAGACCATGGAATGGTAGTAATAATTAGCTCTCATTGTGATAAGTGGTGATTGTGGTTCTTAGACCTGATGTCACTATATTCATCACATGTCGTTAATGGACTTTGACATCATAGACCGTGATCCTAAATAAGGGTTGCCATAAAGGTGGTGCTTGGGTGCATTGTGACAGAAGGGGATAGAATCTGAGTGATGTAGATGGGATTTGTCCCTCCTATAGGAGATTGATATCTAGGGCCTCTTGATAAGTGACACTGAGAAATGTATGGCCATACTCATGAGACTCAATATGTGATATGTGAGCTCACGTGCATCTCAGACGGTCTACTCTAGTTTAAGGAACATGGATTGAACGTTGAGAGGATGATGATTCCATGTCGCGAGTTCAATCTGGATATCAGAGATAAAGGAACCATATGATCATGGTAACACTGATCACTCATTGTAGGTTGAAGTTGTTCTCTAACCTTTGAATTACTTGGGTAGCAATTATGTGTTGCTAGACATCTCTCTTTGCTTGTGATGTCATAATTGGTTATGGAAATTCACTGCCAATGTAATTCTAGACCTATAAGGTCCCACACATAGGATACACTTGGATTAAAGGATTATATTCATGAATGGTGTTTAGATTGATCACTAAAGGTGTTTTGGTATTCAATTTAAATATTGATTTTCAAAATTGACTGAATGGAATCTGAACCGACTGGTTCAAGTGTTGAACTGATCAGTTGGAGTTTCAGGTCAATTGAAATCAACATTGGCTAATCAATGGATGAACAAGGGTGTGAGACAGCCGATTCACATAGTTAACCGATCAGTTCATAGGTCCCAACTGATTGGTTCATGGGATGAACAACTTGGTTCAATGGTCAATTCGATTGGACCAAGGATTAGTGTTGACGTCGTGTTTTGCATTAATTGTACATTAAATAACAATCTATTTTAGATCAAGAAACTACACAAACTGATCGGTTCCTGGCACGAACCGATTGGTTCGCACATGACCAAATACATAGCCCGAGCAAGTCCTACCCCATAAAGGGATGGATAGCAAGGGAGAGACAATTGTAGGAGAGTGTATCAACTCTATAAGGTTGACGTTTGAAAGGGACAACTCCTTCCCATTGTCTTTGGTAGTGCAATGTGGAGTTCTTGGCGGTCTGCTTGGACTACTCTAGAGGTGGGAGGTCATTTTCTATCGCTAGGAGGACATCATCAACCGCTGTCTATGGTGTCGCACCAAGAGGGTAGTAGAGACAATTGTATGAGTGATGCTACTGTTTAAGAGTGTGTTGTTTCCTGAAGAAGATGCATACAATTGTGAGGGTAATTTCTTTGGACTTGCATCAGGACCAGGAATAACCGTACAAACCTTTCCCTGCTAGATACATTGTTGTTGATGTGATCTTGTTGTCCAGGGGAATCGGGCATTAAATTTGTTTTGTTTCAACTACCTTATCTATCGGCCCGATTTCCCTACATGATATGTATAACAATGTGTGTTAATCATCACATTAGAATCCAACATTAATGTGTTGTTGGCCACAAACCAATCGACCAAATAGATAGTCCAGTCAAGCAATTGGATTGTCTAGTTGACCGACTGGATTGTCCAGTCAACTAACTGGCTACACACAGTCACTATCAAACCATGAGGCATGTCTTTTCATATCCATTGGGTTTTGGAAACCCTATCACATATACTCCTATATAAGGAGGGGTGGCCAAGGCTTTATAGATGCCTTTCTCAATGTTGAGGTAACATGAGAGTATGAGAGTCTTACCCAAAAACGAGAGAGACAACAAGGGGAATAAAGTCGACACTAGCATGTTGATAACAAAAGGACAACTCCTTCATGTTAGCTTGGGAAGCGTGGTATGGAATTCCCGATGGACTATGTGGACTATGTAGAGACATGGAAGTTGTTGTTGTCATGCACAGAGAAAGTAATCAACCACCATCCATGGTTGTTTCACTAGGAGGACATCATTGGATATCATTTGTGTGCTACTTGTAAAATAAGAAAACTCTTCAGGGATTGCCAATGGATTTTCTCCAAAACCAGGTATATGCCTCTCACCATATTCCTATTTCATAGTGATCGACATAATTAACTGATTATGGGTATATGTCAAGAATTTTTTTTGATTCTTATATCATCTCTATTGTGGCATTCAACTTATGAAAACAGGATTAACCAAAGAGGAAGCGAATCATTAGCAGCGAAATTATTGAAAATCACTAAAAATAAAACTTTTTATAAAGAGATCCACAAACTGTAAAACTCTTTTATAAAGAACCAAAGTAAGTTATTTACATTCTGATACATCAGTACATCTCTGTATCATCCCATCTCAAGAGTCATAACATTGACTGCCCTGTTAAACTATACATGAGAAGTATACAAAAATCTTGAGGCATTAAGCCAAAAATCTCAGATCTATATCAAACCATCTACTGACTCCTAGGACCTGAGAGTACAGAGACGACACATAGGACTCTCTATATACAGAACCTAACAGACAGAAAATGTTTCCACCTGTGGATCACTACTACCCTTATTGTTAATGCTGTTGTGACTGTTGTTGCTGCTCATCCACTGAAGGGTTTCTTCTTCCTCAGCGTCTACCTAAAACTTTGAATCCCACGGGGGTGAGACAATTGAAAATTTTCCCAGCGAGAGATATAACTCTTCGCAATAAGCATTGTTATTGCAAATAATAGAATAACACTGAGCAGTAGGATTATAAATATTCAATAGCAGGTAATTCATCGAATAACTAAATAAATAAGTATTCTTTATGCAATCATTTCAATTATAACTTTATTGAATAACAAGTCATTTAATCAATAAGGAATATGAAGAACATGTATATCATCTATCTAACTAGGACATAATATACAATGTATCATCAATCATTGTTTCTCATAATTCAACCTAAGTAATTATGCTACACGGTTGATTACATTTTACAAACATACTTATGCCCTGAGGAGAGGAGGTGTACTACTCATACTCCAACCGACCGTTACAAAATCGAAATAAGTACCATACATAGGTCATCAGAAGAGCCAGATTTCTATGACCTCATCCTCCTCAGTCAGTGTGAGGAACAACATGCAAGACATCTTGTGTCTCTGCTAAAATATCTTTCTAGGGTATTCTGGCAACTTCGCTATTAGAGTTACAGTGGCATGTTGTACTCTCTTCGCAATCGAGGGATTTCTTGTTTATCTCACATCGATGTGCCATTAACAACGTCATCGGGAGATTAGTGATACATCATCCCGGCATATACATATAATGAAGGATTGAGATATTTAATGTTTATCTCACATCAATTCCTCCATTAGGACGTAAGGATATTCGCGTCCATAACCCCCACATACTCAAAAGTATGCTCTCCAGGAATTACCTTAGGAAAACATGTTTCACCATCATCCAAATTCTAACGATGATGGATCTATGGCCAGGGATCTACATGATATCATTATACTTGATTATTTAAGTACATTCTAGCATATTTTTAGCATCAGACATGTTTTCAAACATAAATCATTAAGAGAGTACTATTTTATCAAATTCATTTCATAGCTTTATAACACTGGGATCTCAATCCCCTATCAATTCATCATGGTGATTCAAGAATATGGGTGTTCAAACCCTTAGATTATCAAATCACTTGTTACCACCTTAACACGTAACTTAATGCCATCAAATTATTTAACAGTGTGAACATGATAGTAGCAATGCAGGTATTTCACATAGCTCATACAGTTTGTCAATATCTTTTGTTACCTTTCAATAGGCAACATAACATATCATTGCTTACAAAGCTCATTAAGTACTTTTAATGAACAAAGCATCTTAGATCTTACCTGGCTATGTTCAATATCTCATAACTCCTACATGATTAGTACAAATGATAACAGATACATCTATTTCATACCAGCATAATGCAAAACAATAATATCATCACTATTCAAGGGTTGCACCACTAAGCCCTTACCAGGGTTAGAGTTTCCCTTTTTAATTCAAAAGGATTTATCATCCCCCTTAAGCTCAAATAGGATTAGTGACTCCTCATTTCATTATCCAATCATAGAGCTTCATGCTTTAAATCATAACCCAGAATTAGGGTTTCACCTTCCATTACATTACTTGGAATCAGGGTTTACTATTCATGTCACATCACCCTAGGTTAGGGTTTACTTTTCATGTAACATCACCCAAGGTTAGGGTTTACTATTCATATCACATCACCCTAGGTTAGGGTTTACTATTCATATCACATCACCCTAGGTTAGGGTTTACTATTCACCCCAAGTAGGAGTGATCAACAAAATACCTTGAATTAAGGTTAATTATTTCATCATTATGAATTAAGATCTTACCATTATCATAAATTAGGATTACTTCCATTAATACCCTCAGTTAGGGTTATGATTCATTAATCATGATAATTAGGGTTTCATGATCTCATCTTCATGGATAATTCCCTAATTAGACATTCATTCATATTGAAAGTCCATTACTTAATTAACATTCATATAAGAAGTCTTTTCTCTCTCATCCCCTATAGGATGATGTTAGCTTTAGCCTTGATTAGGCTAAGTCAACTCAACATGAAAGAGAATTCACATATGGTTTATATCATGATCATTAAGACTTATTTATTTAAGGGTACTAATCACCTTACCCCATTAAGATATAATTACCATAATCATCTTTGATTACATCATGTATTAGTTAACTAATCACTTTGTCCTTTAACCATTTTAAGTACCCATGCGGTTTTGGTTAATCATCCACCAAACGATCTTGGCCACTAAGACCCCAAACGATTTTGACCAAC
Organism: Alisma plantago-aquatica; assembly: GCA_963693085.1. NCBI lineage: Eukaryota > Viridiplantae > Streptophyta > Magnoliopsida > Alismatales > Alismataceae > Alisma > Alisma plantago-aquatica. The sequence continues at coordinate 345,196,118 of OY856415.1, forward strand.
TCAGACCTGAAACGGTCTTGCACACTTAACCTCCAAACGGTCTAAGAGCGTTTGGACCTCCATGCGGTCTTGGACTACCTTTGAAACCGTTTGATGAAAAAGGTGGTGAAGACAGTTTGCCCAAAGTTGACTTTTGAAACCGCATGAACATGATCGATTTGGAAACCACATGAATCTAAACGGTTTGGGATCATTTGGTCCCAAAAGGTCTTGAGACCGTTTGGACTCAAATGGTCTTGAGATTGTTTTGTCCAAACCTCCTCAAAACCGCAAGTACCAAATAGGGTCTCAGCCACTTCAAATCGATTTAGGGTTTCCATTGTTGATTCCTACAATAGTTGTGTACATGTAACCAATAATCAATTGGATCTATCAGAATCATTCAATTGAGTTTATTAGGTCAACCTTCAACTGATTTGACTCGCAATTGACCCTCAATTGGTCATCAATTAGGGTTTGAATCAATTGGATTAGGGTTTGGAATCAATGACCCTTCATATCATTAATCAATGTGAGTCTAATTGATTTGAAACCATTGAACCATCATCAAATTTGGACATGACCTGACCCCAAACGGTCTTGGGATCGTTTGGATGAACTCCAAATGGTCTTGAGACCATTTTCCCAAGTCAACATCAAAAACCAAGTCAACCAATTAGGGTTTAGCTCATTGGATTGATCACTATGTCAACAATTAGTTTCTCTTCAACTTAGTACCTTTTGATATTCAAACACTTAACCATAGTCAACCCTAGACCTCCAAATGTTCTTGGTTTCCCCCAAACGGTCTTGGGATCATTTGGATATTCTCCAAACGGTCTTGAGACCGTTTTCCCATCATATCATTATTAACTATGTTATTCATTTAGGGTTTAGATCCTAGGATTGGTCACCAAATCAGTAATTGATTATACATCAACTTAATACCTTTGGATCTTCAATTGGTCAACCATGCTTAACCCTAGACCTACAAATGGTCTTGAGTGATCACCAAACAGTCTTGAGACCATTTAGGTGATCCCCAAATGGTTTTGAAACTGTTTGGGTCACTCAACCCAAGTTTCAAACTCATCCAATTATCAAATCAGCACCTAACCCGATTAAGGTTTTGGCGATTGTTGGACTTTCAATTGGTGAATCAATTGGAATTAATCAACAATTATTGATAGGTTATTAACCTACATTATTTCAACAGGTCTCCAAACGGTCAATGCTTGGTCAACGCCACCAAATGGTCTTGGACCGTTTGCTTTTATGTGGTTTAGGTGAAACTGTTTGCTCCCAAACGGTTTGGGAAAGTAACTTTTTGGATATTTATCTATAATTATGTCATCTTATTCTTCCTTTGTTCAACCAAGAACAGGTGATGTTCTTCACGGAAGTTATATCAAGAACTCACAAGAGTATCAGAGGAAGAAAAGTAACCAACGATTCTTATAGAAAAGAGTGCAATAATAATGCTTAAGGGTTAGAGTTATAAAACCCACCTCTAGAACTGATCTCAAGATCTAAGCTCCATAGTTTCAATGGTGGATTGAGCTCCAGTAGTTGTCCAAGGTCCATCCTTCAACTTTTGGATGAACAAACTTGCTAGAAATGGAAACCAAGTGAAGAAAATCATGAATCAAACCTTGTTTTAGGGTTTCCACCATGGATCTGAGGTAGGAGATGATCAAAACTCACCTACAGGTTTGGTCATCCTTCCTCTACTCCAGAGCTCTTCCTTGGTCGACCAAAGCAAGGTGAAAAGAGAAGGAAACTAAGGAAATGGTTCTCATGTGTATTGTAAAAGATATACATAAGAGATATGTATATGGGTTTTCAAGGAAAATAGAAAAAGAGGATTAATTCCTTTTATTTCCCAATTATTTCCACTGAGTCCTCCTCCACTTCTTGGCCACGAATCCATCTTAAATATCATGAAAAAACTCTCCATTATGTAAGAAATATTGGAAAAGGAACTAAACACCTTAAAGAGTTGTATATTAATATCCATCCTTTTATTGGATATTGCTTTATATTATATTAATGTGAATGGCTTCTACTCAACCAAGATCTTTTTGTGCCCAAGCATGGCACAAGCTCCTCCAAACTATTGCAAACACATCATTCAATTTTTTGTTGAAGGGTTCCTCAATTAATTCCTTTCTTTTTTGCATTAAGTTATATTAGAGAGCCATTTGTGCTTAAATCTTGATTATTTTAATGTCAAGATTCTCTCTCCTCCATGATAATTCAAATGAGGTGCACCTCTCATTTTCTTTACTCCAATTGATTCCAAGAAACATGAGAGACCCTCAAAAGGTGATATTTTGCATGTTGAACCCTAGGTTTTGGGTAAATTGCACATTACACCAAAACTAGGTTTTAATGCACAAAGATTGCTCTACAAGCTTTATCTTGGTGCCCAAGCTTGTGGAAACCATGCCACTACATCTTATTCGTTCTTATGATATCTCAACATCATAGGAACATCTTAACATGTGCAATTTGCAATTTAACCCATCTACTTGGGTAATTTGCACTTTAGTCCATAATAACAAAACAATGTTTCAACATTATTAAAAAAGGGCTGAAATTGAAATATAAGTTCCTCAAAAGCCTTAATTACTTTTCAATAGATAAGAACAAACTTCTAATCAACTTTATTAGGCAAAACACCTAGGGTTAGTACATAACCCAGGTCAGTGATGTTACAAATTATCCACCCCTTACAAGGATTTCATCCCCGAAATCATCTACAAAACATATTAAGAGAAAAGAGCAGGGTATTTCCTCGTCATATATTCCTCTAGTTCCCATGTAGCTTCTTCAATGCCACGGTGATTCCAGAGGACTTTCACAAGACTTATGTATTTCTTTTTTAGCTTCTTGATTCTTCTATCAAGAATAAACACAGGTCCTTCTACATAGGATATATCATTGTTCAATTCTACTTCCATAGGTTGCAGAACTGATTTTGTATCAGGATGACATTTCCTAAGAATGGAAATGTGGAACACTGGGTGTAACTTTGGCAACTCTGATGATAACTCTAGCTTATAGGCTACCTTTCCAATCCGTTCAATGATTGGATAAGGCCCCATAAACCTATGAGCTAACTTTCCTTTCCTTCCAAATATAAGAACTCCCTTCCAAGGTGAGACCTTGAGGTACACTCTGTCTCCAACCTAGAATTCTAAAGGTCTACGATGCTTATCAGCGTAAGATTTCTGCCAATCTTGTGCAGTCTTCAACTGTTGTTGTATTATTTTAATCTTCTCGGTGGTCTGCTACACAATATCAGGACCTAAAAGTTGATATTCATCAGTTTCATACCAACATAAGGGAGATCTACAACGTCTACCATACAAAACTTCATAAGGTGCCATGTCAATGTTGTGTTGATAGCTATTGTTGTAGGCAAACTCTATCAAATTTATATGTAGATCCCAACTTCCTGTAAACTAGAGGACACATGCTCTAAGCAACTCTTCCAAGGTCTGTATAGTCCTTTCTAACTATCCATCAGTCTGAGGATGAAAGGTTGTACTAAACCTTAAGTGTGTGCCTAAGGCTTTATGAAGTCACTCCCAAAAATGACTCGTAAACTGGGGACCTCTGTCAGAAACAATGGTAACTGGGACCCCATGTAGCCGTACTATCTCATCTACATATAACTGTGCCAGCTTCTCAGCAGAATAGGTTGTTTTGATAGGTAAGAAATGTGTTGTCTTTGTCAACCTATCAGCTATTACCCAGATGGAATCATGACATTTGGCTGTTCTGGGTAAACCAACCACAAAATCCATGGTTACATGATCCCACTTCCACTGAGGTATGGGCAAAGGTTGCAGTGTTCCTGCAGGCTTCTGGTGTTCAACATTAACCTACTGACACACAGGACACCGCATAACGAACTCAGAAACATCCTTCTTCAAACCAGGCCACCAATACATATTTTTCAAGTTACGATACATCTTGGTGCTTCCTGGATGCATAGCATACATAGAAGAATGAGCTTCTTCCAAGACTATCTTCCTTAAGTTATCCACATCACACACTATCATCCTACCATTACAACAAGCTACTTGATCATATGAATCATAGAAACCTTCTTGTTTCTCACTACCATACTCTGATCTAATCTGTTGAACTACAGCATCAGCTTGTTGTGCCTCCTTAATCTGCTGTCTCAGACTAGGTTTTATATGCATCTCGGCTAGCAACCCAGATAACAATGACACTTTTAACTGTACATTATCCTACCTTAAAGAGATAAGCATATCCCTCCTAGAGCACACCAAAGAATTCAGTTGTGCTCTGTCTAAGGCTGGTGTTGCTGATTTCCTACTCAAAGCATCAGCAACTACATTGGCCTTTCTTGGATGATAATCAATTGTACAATCGTAGTCTTTGATTAATTCCATCCAGCGGCGTTGCCTCATATTAATCTCATGTTGAGAAAAGATGTACTTTAGGTTCTTATGGTCTGTGAAAATCTAGAATGTCTCTCCATAAAGGTAATGTCTCCAGATCTTCAGGGCGTGAACTACAGTAGCTAGTTCTAGATCGTGTGTCAGATAATTCTCCTCGTGTTTCTTAAGCTGTCGAGAAGCAAAAGAAATCACTTGTTTATCCTGCATCAACACACATCCTAGTCCATTCTTAGAGGCATCACAGAAAACTATATACCCTTTCCCTTGCTCAGGTAACACAAGCACAATAGCACTTGTCAAACTCTCCTTCAACAACTGGAAAGATTGTTGACACTTGTCACTCCAGGAAAAAGGAATATCCTTCCTAGTCAACTTGGTTAAGGGTAAAGTTATAGAACTAAAGTTATTAATGAATCTCCTATAATAGCCTGTTAACCCTAAGAAACTGCAAATCTCTGTCGGAGTCTTCAGCTGCTCCCATTGCAGGATAGATTCTACCTTTTTAGGGTCAACACGTATACCTGAAACAGATATTACGTGTCCAAGAAAAGAAACTTCAGGTAACCAGAACTCACACTTGCTAAACTTAGCATATAACTCATGCTCTCTTAGCAAAGTTAGATCCTGACGAAGATGTTGCTCATGTTGTCGAGCATCTCTATTGTAGATCAGGATGTCATCAATAAAGACAACTACACACTGATCAAGAAAAGGTCGAAAGATTCTATTCATGAGTTCCATAAATGCAGTTGATGCATTAGTTAGTCCAAACGACATAACTGTGAACTCATAGTGACCATACCTTGTCCTAAAGGAAGACTTAGGGATGTCACCCTCCTTAATATGCATTTGATGATATCCCGACCTCAGATCTATCTTTGAGAAGATGGTTGCACCACGCAACTGGTCAAAGAAATCATCAATCCTAGGAAAAGGATATTTATTCTTTATTGTTACTTTATTTAATTGTCTGTAATCGATGCACAACCACATCGATCCATCCTTCTTCTTAACAAAGAGGACCGGAGCACCCCAAGGTGAAGTACTTGGTCGGATGAAACCCTTCTCAAGCAACTCTTGTAGTTGTTTCTTGAGTTCTTCCATCTCAGCAGGCGCCATTATATACGATGTTTGTGCTATTGGTTGCGTGCCCGGGATTAGATTAATCTCAAAATCAATCTCTCGGGGCAGAGGTACACATGGAAATTCTTCAAGAAATACATCTACAAATTCCCTGACTATCGGAACTTCAACAGGATTAGAACTCTTCATGTTGGTATCTACCACATGGGCCAAGAATGCATAACATCCTTGCCTCATCAGCTTCTCAGCAACCATAGCCGACACAAGACAGGTTGGTAGGATCTTTCTATCTCCTTGAAAGATCCATGTGTCATTATCATCAGTGAACACAACTTGATTGGAATCACAATCCAAGACAACCTTATACCTTTCTAAGGTATCCATCCCAAGGATTATATCGAACCCGTGCATCTCAAGTGGTATAAGATCCACTTGAATGCGATGTTTAGAAAAGAAAAGAATGTAGGGAGAACACACCTCCCATAACACAGCAGATCCCATCATAGGGGTTTCTAACTTCAAACTCTCTGCCCTATGACCAACCTTCATATTGCAGTCAAAAATCACTCTTCGAGTGAAAAGGAGTGTGTAGTACCCAGATCAATTAAAACAGATACGATGCAGTATGTAGACATATCAGAATAAAACAACTTCATCTGACCTATCACAACCTGAGGGTTGATCACTGCATCAGGTGGATTCATTACATATAATCTCGTCGTCGCCTGTGGTTGATTCGGTGCTCGATGACTGGGTGCTGATGATCCAGCTTGGGACGCTTGTCCACGTCCTCTAGCATTACTTGGAAACTGTCGCCTCTGAGATCCTTGCTGACTCTGCCTCTGGGGTTGGGTCACACTTGCCTCTCTGGCTCAGCAATCCTTCATCAGATGCCCCACCTTTCCACATATGAAACAACTTCTGATCCCTTGTTGTGGTCTGGTTGTTCCTGTAACCAACACAGATGCTGAGCTGTGAGCTCCTTCTGGCGGTAAACTTTGTCCTCTACCCGTATTAGACATCCACTACGTCTGGGTACTGAATCTAGGTGGTGGTGTAGGCACAGAAAACCTCAGTTTCTTGAAACCTTTGGATGAGGATCCTTGGAACTGGGGGTACATTTTCTTGTTCTTGGTCTGTCTCTTCTCTGACACGGACCTCTCTATCCTCCTGACCAACTCCACAAAGGTAGCAAATCTTTCCCTGCTCTCCTGAGTAGACACAGGAGTGGTCAACTCAGCGTTTAATCCTTTCTCAAAATGCCTAATCCTTTCTTCATCTGTAATTTCCATGTGTGGACAGAACCGCAAAAGCTCCATGAACTTAGCCTCGTACTCGCTAATGTTCATTGGTCCCTGCCTTAATGTAACTCCCGGGCCCACTGCCCAAGGCTCTAGTAGAGTTTCAGGAATGACGACTGGCCCCACAGACCACCACTAGCCTTAACTGCGCACTTTGTCCACACTGACGTGCAAGCCAAGATCAACTTCCCGACTGGTCACCCATCCCAGTACTACTCCAAGCTGAGCACGCTTAACTATGGAGTTCTTAGAGATGGTCTCCCGGAAAAGGAGGTGCACCTTGGTGATATGGGTAGTCCAATCATTCCTTATAAGATCTTTTTATCTGAGGCCTCAAATCCTGGGATGTTACAATCTCCCCCACTTAGACTCTTGGCGTCCTCGTCAAGGCTCAACTATAAGGCCTCATAATCTCTTCCCCATTTCAGTGCAGACCCACAATGTCCCATGGACACCCAGCTCCCGATCATGGAATACCAGCGCAAGGGTGGCTACGTCAACCATGGACAGCCCTTTCCTATATGTCTGGACCGCACGACTCAAGACTGGCATGCCATGCCCATGTGGGCCCCACCTACTAGAGGGGAATTGGCTCTGATACCATTTGTAACGCCCGGGCCCACTGCCCAAGGCTCTAGTAGAGTTTCAAGAATGACGACTGGCCCCACAGACCACCACTAGCCTTAACTGCGCACTTTGTCCACACTGACGTGCAAGCCAGGATCAACTTCCCGACTGGTCACCCATCCCAGTACTACTCCAAGTTGAGCACGCTTAACTATGGAGTTCTTAGAGATAGTCTCCCGAAAAAGGAGGTGCACCTTGGTGATATGGGTAGTCCAATCATTCCTTATAAGATCTTTTTATCTGAGGCCTCAAATCATGGGATGTTACACTTAACCTCTCGAACTGAGAGATTTTCTCATCCATGAACGTCTTAGGAAAGTATCTATTAACAAATTCTCGTCGAAATACTTCCCATTCGATCTCCACACCTGGCCTTTTCCCCTCCTCAATGATCCACCAGCGACCAACACTCCCCTTGAGAAGGTACACTGCATGTCTAACCTTTTCAGCTTTTGAGATGTTCAGGATTCTAAAGGCCTTCTCTAGTTCAGTTAGCCACAAGTCAGCATCTGCTGGGTTAGCTATTCCAGCATATTCTATGGCTCCAACTCGGCGAAGTCATTCAAACGTCTTGCCGACTCCTTGTCCTTCTGGATGGGTAGGTTCCCTAGGTACATGTATAGGCATCCTATCAGTCATATGAGTCATGGCAGTCATGAACTGCCCAAACATGGCTTGGAAGGCTGGGTTCCCCATGTCAGCTGGATTGAACTGGGGTGGTTCAGGCACATTCCTCCCTTTCTTGGTTTCTTGCACCTCCTCCAGGTGAAGCAACACTACTCTCTGCAACATGTTCCTCATGTGGTCCAGACATCTTTAGTTTTCTCTTCTCCTCCTATATGAGCAGAAGATACTATCAGATATGTTGGAAGACACTAGAACAGACTCTACAACCCTAGTCCTATGTCTCTGTAGACTCAGCAAACTTAGGGCTCTGATACCACCTAATTGTGGCATTCAACTTATGAAAACAGGATTAACCAAAGCGGAAGCGAATCATTAGCAGCGGAATTACTGAAAATCACTAAAAATTAAAACTTTTTATAAAGAGATCCACAAACTGTAAAACTCTTTTATAAAGAATCAAAGTAAGTTATTTACATTCTGATACATCATTACATCTCTGTATCATCCCATATCGAGAGTCATAACATTGACTGCCCTGTTAAAATGTACATGAGCAGTATACAAATATCTTGAGGCATTAAGCCAAAAATCTCAAATCTATATCAAACCATCTACTGACTCCTAGGACCTGAGAGTACAGAGACGACGCATAGGACTTTCTATATATAGAACCTAACAGACAAACAGTGTTTCCACCTGTGGATCACTGCTTCCCTTGTTGTTACTGCTGTTATGACTGTTGTTGCTGCTCACCCACTGAAGGGTTTCTTCTTCCTCGGCGTCTACATAAAAAGTTGAATCCCACGGGGGTGAGACAATTGAAAATTGTCCCAGTGAGAGATATAACTCTTCACCAGAAGCATTGTTATTTCAAATAATAAAATAACACTGAGCAGTAGGATTATAAATATTCAACAGCAGGTAATTCATCGAATAACTAAATAAAGAAGTATTCTTTATGCAATCATTTCAATTATAACTTTATTGAATAGCAAGTCATTTAATCAATAAGGAATATGAAGAACATGTATATCATCTATCTAACTAGGACATAATAAACAATGTATCATCAATCATTGTTTCTCATAATTCAACCTAAGTAATTATGCTACACGGCTGATTACATTTTACAAACATACTTATGCCCTGAGGAGATGAGGTATACCGCTCATACTCCAACCGACCATTGTGAAATCAAAATCGGTACCATACATAGATCATCAGAAGAGTCGAATTTCTATGACCTCATCCTCCTCAGTCGGTATGATGAACAACATGTAGAACATCTCGTGTCTCTGCTAAAATAGCTTTCCAGGGTATTCTGGAAACTTCACTATTAGAGTTACAGTGGCATGATGTACTCTCTTCGCAATCGAGGGATTTCTTGTTTATCTCACATCGATGTGGAATTAACAACGTCATCGGGAGATTAGTGATACATCATCCCGACATATACATATAATGAAGGATTGAGAGATTTAATGTTTATCTCACATCAATTCCTCCATTAGAACGTAAGGATATCCGCGTCCATAACCCCCACATACTCCAAAGTATTCTCTCCATGAATTCCCTTTGGAAAACCTATTTCACCATCATCCAACTTCTGACGATGATGGATCTATGGTCAGGGCTCTACATGATATCATTATACTTGATTATTTAAGTACATTATAGCATATTTTTAGCATCAGGCATGTTTTCAAACATAAACCATTAAGACAATTTCTATAAAGAAAGAGTACTATTTTATCAAGTTCATTTCGTAGCTTTATAACACTGGGATCTCAATCCCCTATCAATTCATCATCATGATTCAAGAATATGGGTGTTCAAACCCTTAGATTATCAAATCACTTGTTACCACCTTAACAGGTAACTTAATGTCATCAAATCATTTAATAGTGTGAACATGATAGTAGCAATGCAAGTATTTCACATAGCTCATACAGCTTGTCAATCTCTTTTGTTACCTTTCAATAGGCAACATAACATATCATTGCTTACAAAGCTCATTAAGTACTTTTAATGAACAAAGCATCTTAGCTCTTACCTGGCTATGTTCAATATCTCATAAATCTTGCATGATTAGTACAAATGATAACAGATACATCTATTTCATACTAGCATAATGCAAAACAATAATATCATCACTATTCAAGGGTTGCACCACTAATCCCTTACCAGGGTTAGAGTTTCCCTTTTTAATTCAAAAGGATTTATCATCCCCCTTAAGCTTAAATAGGATTAGTGACTCCTCATTTCATTATCCAATCATAGAGCTTCATGCTTTAAAGCATAACTCAGAATTAGGGTTTCACACTTCCATTTACTTTACTTGGAATTAGGGTTTACTATTCATGTCACATCACCCTAGGTTAGGGTTTACTATTCATGTCACATCACCCTAGGTTAGGGTTTACTATTCATATCACATCACCCTAGGTTAGGGTTTACTATTCATATCACATCACCCTAGGTTAGGGTTTACTATTCACCCCAAGTAGGAGTGATCAACAAAATACCCTGAATTAAGGTTAATTATGCCATCATTATGAATAAAGATCTTACCATCATCATATATTAGGATTACTTCCATTAATACCCTCAGTTAGGGTTATGATTCATTAATCATGATAATTAGGGTTTCATGATCTCATCTTCATGGATCATTCCCTAATTAGACATTCATTCATATTAAAAGTCCATTACTTAATTAACATTCATATAACAAGTCTTTTCTCTCTCATCCCCTATAGGATGATATTAGCTTTAGCCTTGATTAGGCTAAGTCAACTCAACATGAAAGAGAATTCACATATGGTTTATATCATGATCATTAAGACTTATTTATTTAAGGGTACTAATCACCTTACCCCATTAAGATATAATTACCATAATCATCTTTGATTACATCATGTATTAGTTAACTAATCACTTTGTCCTTTAACCACTTTAAGTACCCATGCGGTTTTGGTTAATCATCCACCAAACGATCTTGGCCACTAAGACCCCAAATGATCTTGACCAACTCAGACCTCAAACGGTCTTGCACACTTAACCTCCAAACAGTATAAGACCATTTGGACCTCCATGCGGTCTTGGACTACCTTTGAAACCGTTTGGTGAAAAAGGTGGTGAAGACCGTTTGCCCAAAGTTGACTTTTGAAATCGCATGAACTTGATCGATTTGGAAACCGTATGAATATAAACGGTTTGGGATCATTTGGTCCCAAATGGTCTTGAGACGTTTTGGTCCAAACCTCCTCAAAACTGCAAGGACCAAGAAGGGTCTCAACCACTTCAAATCGATTTAGGGTTTCCATTGTTGATTCCTACAACAGTTGTGTACATGTAACCAATCATCAATTGGATCTATCACTATAATTCAATTGGGTTAATTAGGTCAACCTTCAACTGATTTGACTCTCAATTGACCCTCAATTGGTCATGAATTAGGATTTGAATCAATTGGATTAGGGTTTGGAATCGATGACCCTTCATCATTAATCAATGTGAGTCTAATTGATTTGAAACCATTGAACCATCATCCAATTTGGACATGACCTGACCCCAAACGGTCTTGGGATCATTTGGATGACCTCCAAACGGTCTTGAGACTGTTTTCCCAAGTAAATATCAAAAACCAAGTCAACCAATTAGGGTTTAGCTCATTGGATTGATCACTAAGTCAACAATTAGTTGCTCTTCAACTTAGTACCTTCTGATATTCAAACACTTAACCATAGTCAAGCCTAGACCTCCAAACGGTCTTGGTTTCCCCCAAACAGTCTTGGGATTGTTTGGATATTCTCCAAATGGTATTGAGACTGTTTTCCCATCATATCATCATTAACTATGTCATTCATTTAGGGTTTGGATCCTAGGATTGGTCACCAAATCAGCAATTGATTATACATCAACTTAATACCTTTGGATCTTCAATTGGTCAACCATGCTTAACCCTAGACCTCCAAATGGTATTGAGTGATCACCAAATGGTCTTGAGACCGTTTGGGTGATCCCCAAATGGTTTTGAAACCGTTTGGGTCACTCAACCCAAGTTTCAAACTCATCCAATTATCAAATCAACACCTAACCCGATTAGGGTTTTGGTGATTGTTGGACCTTCAATTGGTGAATCAATTGGAATTAATCAACAATTATTGATAGGTTATTAACCTACATTATTTTAAACAGATCTCCAAATGGTCAACGCTTGGTCAATGCCACCAAACGGTCTTGGACAGTTTGCTTCTATGCGGTTTAGGTGAAACCGTTTGCATTCAAACGGTTTGAAACTGTTTGCTCCCAAACAGTTTGGGAAACCGTTTGAGCAACAAAAGCAAACCGTTTGGTAAAGTAACTTTTTGGATATTTATCTAGAATGATGTCGTCTTCGTCTTCCTTTGTTCAACCAAGAATAGGTGCTATTCTTCACAGAAGTTATATCAAGAACTCACAGGAGTGTCAGAGGAATAAAAGTAACCAACAATTCTTATAGAAAATAGTGCAATAATAATGCTTAAGGGTTAGAGTTATAAAACCCGCCTCTAGAACTGATCTCAAGCTCCAAGCTCCATGGCTTCAATGGTGGATTGAGATCCAACAGTTTTCCAAGGTCCGTCCTTCAACTTTTGGATGAACAAACTTGCTAGAAATGGAAACCAAGTGAAGAAAGCCATGAATCAAGCCTTGTTTTAGGGTTTCCACCATGGATCCGATGTAGGAGATGATCAAAACTCACCTACAGGTTTGGTCATCCTTCCTATACTCCAGAGCTCTTCCTTGGTTGACCAAAGCAAGGTGAAAAGAGAAGGAAACTAAGGAAATGGTTCTCATGTGTGTTGCAAAAGATATACATAAGAGATATGTATATGGGTTTTCAAGGAAAATAGAAAAAGAGGATTAATTCCTTTTATTTCCCAATTATTTACACCAAGTCCTCCTCCACTTCTCGAAGCCATCTTCAATATCATGAAAAACCTCTCCATTATCCAAGAAATATTGGAAAAGGAATTAAACACCTTAAAGAGTTGTATATTAATATCCATCCTTTTATTGGATATTACTTTATATTATATTAATGTGAATGGCTTCTACTCAACCAAAATCTTTTTGTGCCCAAGCATGGAACAAGCTCGTCCAAACTATTGCAAACACATCCTTCAACTTTTTGTTGAAGGTTTCCTCAATTAATTCCTTTCTTTTTTTCATTAAGTTATATTAAAGAGCCATTTGTGCTTAAATCTTGATTATTTTAATGTCAAGATTCTCTCTCCTCCATGATAATTCAAATGAGGCGCCCCTCTCATTTTATTTACTCCATTTGATGCCAAGAAACATGAGAGACACTCAAGAGGTGATATTTTGCTTGTTGAACCCTAGGTTTTGGGTAAATTGCACATTACACCAAAACTAGGTTTTAATGCACAAAGATTGCTCTATGAGCTTTATCTTGGTGCCCAAGCTTGTGGAAACCTTGCCACTACATAATATTCATTCTTATGATATCTCAACATTAGAGGAACATCTTAACATGTGCAATTTGCAAGTTAAGCCCTCTACTTGGGTAATTTGCACTTTAGTCCATTATAACAAAACAATGTTTCAACATTATTCAAAAAGGACTGAAATTGAAATATAAGTTCCTCAAAAGCCTTAATTACTTTTCAATAGATAAGATAAAACATCTAATCAACTTTATTAGGCAAAACACCTAGGGTTAGTACATAACCCAGGTCAGGGATGTTACATCTATTTCCATATTTTCCTATATGCTATAGATATGTTCATTATGGTCTAGGTTCCTACAACAAAGTCTAGGATTTAAGGGTTTGACTTGGATTTGGTTGAGTTACACTAATGGTTCAAGTAAGAAATTTAAAGGAAAAAAGAACAAAACCTACTTTAACCCTAGACAAGTTTAGTTCTAATTAGCAAAGAAATGAGGCTAAGCCAGAAAGGAGAAATTTAGACTAAGGAAAGCAAGAGGTAGTACTAACACTAAATTATTGAAGCAATTATAATTAACAACATAGGGATGGAAACTAGTTAAGTTAAGCAAGAAACTACACTCGATCACCAGTTAGCAAGAAAAGATCTAGGTTAGCGACTAACTAGATATACTAAGAAAAAGCAAGCACAAACTAACACTAGCTAACCTAACATGATCTAACTAACATAAAAAAGACAATCAAATAGGGAAGCAAATAAAGAAACTAACTAAGCGAGCATTAGCTAACAAGGAAGCAATAACTAGTACAGAAATGATGTATAACGTCACATCTGATGGTGTCGGTTAAAAATAAAAGATTGACACCAATATACTATGACGTCGGCTTAAAACAACAAATGACACCTATATGTGAAGGTCGGTCGATTTACAAAAGACACGGGTATCGTTTTTCTTTAACGTCAGTTAGTAAACATAAAAATCGACATCCAAAATCGCCAGCAAAATACAATTTTCTAGGGAAAAAAAATTCCGCCAAAATTTTTGATTCAGCGTCGGTTGTGCTAAAACCGACGACATATGTTCCGCGCCAAGCCCCGAAATTTTTTTTATCCCCTCATATGTCATCCTTTTTTGAAAGAACTGACGAATAAACATCCATCACGAGGCAAAATTCATCCCCTCATTTGTAATGGGTTTTTAAAAAATAACCGATGAGGAAGTTTGTTCACGCGTTGACCCCGCAAAAAACATTTCCCCCCCCCCAATTTCCATATTCGACGTCGGTTTTTGATTGACAACTGACAACTACGATCGTAACTCAAGAACATTTTTTATCAGGTTTTGTGGTTAGACATCTGTTTTTCATGTAGAAACTGACTACGAATAGAGTGACCGGGTGCAAAAAATGTTTTCTTTAAAGTTGCAGATAAGTGTCAGTTTTCTTGTAGAAATAATGCCTATTTGTATTAGGCATCGGATTTTTGTAACAACCGAGGTTGATAGTCAACATAATAGCACACACACGAACCAGACTCTTCCCCTTCTCTATTTCATTCCCAATTCTCTATTGCCACTCAAGAACTTAGGTCTTGTGATTCTCTATTGTCGCCACCACCACCTCTGTGCTCCTGCTACTGCTAAGGATCTATCGTTGAGGAGCTCACCGCCACTTAAGAGCTCGTTGGTGTTGTGGAGCTACTGCTGCTAAGGAGTCACTCCAGTCGTCTACTATCGGTTCTTTAGTCACCACCGCCACTTTCTTGCTCAGTCATCTCTGCCAACGACCACAACCACAGTCTGCCACCACGTCACTGCTCGCCACCTACTTCACCGCTAGCTTCATCTCAGTCATCTCTGCCATCACCGCTCGCCACCTGCTTCACATCTAGCTGTGACCACCTCCACCTCCGGCCGCTGCCACCACATCCTGCTCCACCAGTGCAGTGAGTTTCTCTTATATTAAACTTAGTTCAATATATAATTATTAATTAATTAGGGTTGATTAATACAAGGAAAACTATGGTCCTGTAAAACAACTAGTCTGCCTTCTTCCGGATCTTCCAGGGCTTTGGAGAATGACGAGCGCATGCGAGGTGGAGGCGTCGGCGGCCGTGGTGGCTGCGGCGGAAGAGGACTCTTCGGGGGAGCGAGACCCCCGGACGAGTACGGCGAGGAGGTACGCAGTGTCTTCGACACGATGGAAGGCATTGACGGAGAAACGACAGCGCAGGAGGGAAAAGATCTCGGAGACGTGGACCCAAAGGTGCCGACAACGGAGATGCAGGGCACACCATCAACCGACCAGGCTGCACCCACAGACACAGGGAACCACAGACTAGGCGTGAACCTGATCGACAACCCATTAGCAGGAGTGTCCAAAGCAACCAAGAAACAGTCGCAGCAAGAAATTCTAAGAAGACTGGGAATAGAACTCAAATTTGGAAAGTCGACCTCCACGGGCAGTGGGACACAACCCGCAGGAAACAAGGAGGGAACTCAGGCATCCGCCGAGGAGGATTTTCCGGTGCTGAATGTTGGAGTGCTGGACAGGCAGTCTGGATCGGCGTGAGAGGCAAGTCAGATAAGATCCTATAAGGATATCATAAGCACATGTGAGAGTACAGGTCGACTACCGTTCCTGGGGTTCGATGATCTACATGCCAACCTGAACAAGACGGACATCAAGAAAAGCATTGTAGATGGCACACCAGCCTTTGAGATAGATGAAGGAAGATTCGATGCCTTGGTACGACCTTGGACGTACGCTGTTGTAGTGAAGGTGATCGCCAGGAACGTGGGATTTCTTACATTGTAGGACCGAATCAAGACAATGTGGCGGCCGGTGGGAGCATTCAAACTCATCGATCTGGAAGACAATTACTTCATCGTTCAGCTAACAGGGGAGGACGATTATCTGACGGCACTAACCGGGGGACCATGGCCTCTAATGGGATCATATCTAAGCGTTCAACCATGGGACAGGTCGTTCTCACCATCTTCTGCAAACCCTAAACACATGGTAATATGGATCAGGATTCCAAGGTTGCCAATTTTCCTATACCAAACCCAGTTCCTGGAGGAGGTAGGGGATACTATTGGAAGGACGATCAAGGTGGATACAAACACTGACCAGAAGCGACGGGGGAAATTCGCTCGAATAGCAGTCAAGCTAGACACAAGCAAACCGCTAGTGCCGGAAATTATTGTTCAAGGAGAGACTTACAAAATAGAGTACAAAAATCTTACAAGCATATGCATGTTTTGCGGCAAGATTGGCCATCTTGATGACGACTGCGCTGCGCGCAAGGCGGCGATTGAGGCCCAGGCGAAGGCGGGGAAGCAACCCAAAGGGACGTCCACCACCCCACAGCCGTTGGGAAGGTTCACAGATACTTTACACACTAAACCTTTTGTCAGGCGCCAAAGGAAGGAGGAAACTATAGGCAAGGCAACCGGAGGTGCATCATAGAATTGCTTCAAAGAACTGGCGGCTACAGAGGAACATGTGGAGGAGACGAAGGAGGCAGGGACAAATGGTCCTAAATCGGGGTACGAGTGGCGTCAATGGAAGGCGGAAAACAAGAAGAAGCGGCCTGTGGAAGAGGTGACTCGTCCAACCAAAACTGGACACAACAAAGAACCACAAAAGGAGATAGGGAGTGATACTCAGAAGCACACAACAGTAACGATTGAAGGGGAAAACACCATAGTCATCCCAGACGAGGGGACTGGAAACGGCGAGGGCTTGCGATTCACCATGGGTAGTACACAGTCAAGGAAGATCATCACAGGCAGTCCGAGCAAGGGGCGGATCACATGTAGTCCAAGTAAGGCACTGCTTTTTGGGGCGTCTGTAGGGGTCCATCTCAGGAATCGGAAGATCCTAAACTCCAAAGAGTTAACGAGGAACGGCCCTAGGAAGAAGAACAGAAGAAGCTATGGTCCAGGAGAGATGACTGAACTGGGTGGTGAAGACCCGAGCCAATCCACAATGGTTACCCAATGATAGTTGCAGCGTGGAATGTCCAAGGTATATGTGGGAGAGATACCCAAAACACGATTCGAGACCTGTCGAGCCTTAATAAGATTGATATCCTTGCCATTCTAGAGACCAGAACAAGCGGAACCAATGCAGACATAATTGTGAAAACTTTGGCCTATGATAGGTCCTATCGAGTAGAAGTGAAAGGGTTCTCGGGAGGCATTTGGGTACTCTGGAAGAGTAGACTGGGAGATCTGGAGGTAATAGCCAGCCACAAAATGTTCTTGCATTGCCGAGTTAACAAGCGCTTCCAAGTGACTTTCGTCTACGTGAGTACAAAACAAGTAGGGAGAAGATTGTTATGGGATCACCTCCACACCATTGCCTCCACCTCGATGTCTCCTTGGCTCATTGCAGGTGACTTTAACGCCGTCTTGAAGACCGATGAGAATCTGGGTGGAGAGCCAGTCACACTGAGCAGCTGTAGAGAGTTTGCCGAGGGGCTGATGAATGCCGGTTTGGAAGACTTGGGTGCGGTTGGCCCCAAGATGACTTTCAGAAGAGGCTGGCTGACGGAGAGGCTCGACCGGGCCGTTGCTAACCAGGAGTGGCTAGAGGCGTACCCTACTACGGCAATAAAGGTGCTTCCAAGGATCAATTTTGACCACTCACCTATTCTAATCTCAATGGAGGAGAGAACTAAACGTCCAATTTATTACCCAAAGACAAGCATGATATGGAATAAGAGGGACTCCTTTCTTGCCTTCTTACAGTAGAATTGGAACAATAACATACCTTTCCATGATGCGGTGAACAAACTTATGAAGAAATCTATCTCATGGGACAAAGAGGAACGAAGGAAAGTGACAGCAAGGAAGCGAGCCCTTCTGAAGGAGATGAGCAAAGTGCAAGCCGCACAGGACCAAGGGGGGACTGAAACCAGGGAGAATAAACTAGCTGAGTTACAGGTGGAGTACAATGAAATCTTGTATGGGGAGGATGAGGAATGGAGGAAGAAGGCCAGGTGTGATTGGTTGAAGGAAGGGGATGCCAATATGAAATATTTCCAAGCCTTGGTAAAAGCGAAAAGATGGAGGAATAAAATTTCTAAACTCAAGAATAGCGATGGAGTTTGGGTGGAAGAAGAAGAAGAAGTGAAGCAAGTGGTGAGGGAGTTCTTCCATGAATTTTTCACGAGGAAGCAGTATAGAAGGAATGTGAGGGCGATGGAAGCTTACACAGGACAATTCCCACAGTTGCAAGAGGAACTTCGTACTGCGATGAGTAGAGAGCCCAGCAAGGAGGAAATTAAAGGGGTGATGATGAAGATGAACCCGATTAAAGCCTGGGACCGGACAGGATGAATGTTGGATTTCTCCAAAAAAACTGGGAGCACCTAGGAGATTCTATCACACAAATGATCTCTAGATACTTTGCAGGCCACCCTGTTGATGAGAGGTTGGCAAGTTCCATTTTAGTGTTGATCCCTAAAACTCCTACTCCAGAGTGCTGCAACAATTTGAGGCCAATTGCCCTTAACAATGTGGGACTCAAAGTGCTATCCAAAACTCTAGTTGAACGAATAAAACCATACCTCCCAAATTGGATCTCTCCTGTGCAAAGCAACTTTGTCCCAGGCAGGCGCATCACCGACAATATAATCCTAGTACAAGAGCTCATACATTCCATGCGTACCAAAGAAGGGAAGAGAACAACCATGGCGATGAAGGTGGATCTGTCTAAAGCCTACGACGGGATGGATTGGGACTTTATAGAAGACACACTCATGAGGACAGCCATCCCACAGAACTTAACCAGGATCATCATGAACATCATCAAGGCGGGAGAGATTGTGATCACCTGGAATGGCGAGACCCTGGAACCTTTCAAGGCGTCTAGAGGGGTGAGGCAGGGAGATCCTTTGTCTCCCTATATCTTCGTGCTTTGCTTAGATAGACTCAGCCAGACCATTACTGCTAAAGAAAGGTCGGGACGATGGATACCATTCTACACTACCCGGCAGGGAACCAGTATATCCCACGTCTGCTTTGCAGACGATCTCATTCTATTTGGAGAAGCTACTGAGTGCCAGACCCAGATAATGCTTGCGACCTTGAAGAAATTTGAACGTGTATCTGGACAGAAATTAGCAAAGGAAAAATCCACAATCTTCTTCTCAAGGAACACGACCATCCACACCCGGCGGGCCATTACTAGGATGGCTGGTATTAGACAGACCGATAGCATTGGTAAACACTTGGGCGTCCCAATCTTACATGGAAGGGAAAACAAGGAGTTGTATCTGGACACCATAAATAAGGTGGAAGCCAAGATCTCTACATGGGCGACTAAGTCACTATCGCTTGCCGGCAGGGTAACGTTAATCAAATATGTGCTCAACACCTTGCATATGTATGTTATGCAATCTATTGCCTTGCCGATGACGGTCAGTGACAGTATTGACTGGGTGGTGAGAACGTTCCTGTGGAAAGGGGTTTCTAAACAAGGAGGCATACATCTTGTAGCTTGGGAGAAAGTCATCACGCACAAAGGTAATGAAGGCCTAGATATCAAGACGGCGAGAGTGCAGAATGAAGCATTTCTATACAAAACATCATGGGTTTTCATGTCACGACGTGAGGCATTATGGAAGACAGTGGCCAAGGAGAAATACTTGCATAGAACGAATCAGGGACTGGCTTGTGCTTCGAGGATGTGGAGAGCTATCACAAGGATCCAAGCGGAGCTGACGCCGGACGTAGGGAAGGTCGTACTATCAGGCGAGGACACCTCGGTTTGGGATGACAGATGGGTCGAAGGAGGGAGAGCTCCGGAGATCAAAGATGGTAGGACAGTTCCTACGGATCTAAGAGAGCTTAAAGTCAGTTCTATGGTTGATCTGAATGGCGTATGGGACACACAGTTTATCCGACATTGGTTTAAAGAAGATACGGCAACTGCCATCCTATCAATGCCACCGCCGAACCCGGATGCAGGTGCGGATGAAATCCGGTTCACTAAGAATGCGACTGGGGAAGTCAGTGTCAAAGAGGCCTATCGTCGTCTACTACAGGCTCACTCTGTGAGAACCCCGGGCCGCTGGAACACAATATGGAAGTCGATGTTGCCACAGAGAGTTAAAATGTTCCTCTAGCTATGTTTGCACGGAGGAGTTATGACTAATGACATGAGACGAAGGAGAGGGTTCACGGACGATGCCCAATGCCCACCGTGTGGGAACGGACCGGAGGACTCCTTACACATGTTCGCTTCTTGCCCAGAAAGTAGGAAGCTATGGGAGATCATACAAAGAACAACCCATATGGAGCTGCAGCAATCAAACACATTCAACAGCTGGATCGCAGCGAATCTGCGGAAGAGTCCTGCCGCCCCATACTGGAATGTTTGGTTCGCCATCTCAGTATGGAAGATATGGACCCAGCGATGCAACCTGGTGTTTCAGGGTGAAAGAATTCAAACTGAGGCGTTGTTCGAGATTATCCGTCATGAGGTGTTTGCTTGCAGGAGAGCCTTTACAGCAGGTTCAAATGCACCCAAGGCGATGAAGGAGAAACCACGGTGGCGCCCACCGGCAGAAGAACAGGTGAAGCTTAATGTAGACGCGGTAGTAAAATGGGGCAGCATGGCCACATCCTTCGTCTTCTGAGATCAGGCTGGACACTGGCTGGAAGGGGGTTACGACCAAGGCGCTATCAGAGACACGCTAAAAGCATAATTGAGAGCTACCACGATCGGCATCCGGGCGTGCCAAGGAAAACACCACAATTTACTAGTGGAGTCCGATAGAAAAGGAGCGATTGCGATGCTGATGAACACCACGCGGACCCCAACCCATTACATACAGGAAAGCCAATATATTAAGAAGCTATCAAGGACTTTCCATGCGATAGATTTCAAATTCAGGCAAAGGAGCAGCAATAGGGTGGCCGATCGCGCAGCCAAATGGAGCCGCTTGCAGGGTGGCAAGCAAGGAAGATGGCAACAATGCCCGGACTTTCTCCATGATCTGGTAAAGGAGGAAGCCACATTAAGCCATGAGGATTCTTTAAAGGCGAGCGGACCTGCACTGTGGGAGCAGGAAGAGTAGGACGATCCCTAGGGGGGAAAAATATTGATTAATAAGGGTTAATGAGGAATGAATGAACTTAATTAATTAGATTTGCACTTAGTTTCTCTAAGATTTAACTTAGTTCAATATATAATTATTCTCCAAAATTGTGTAGTTGATTAATAATGACTAATTAGGGTTAATGATGAATGAATGAAAGAATTTAATTAATTGATATTGCTTTCTCTCTCTCTCTTGTTAGTGATTGATTTAACTTAGTTTAATATATAATTGTTCTTCAAAATTGTGTAGTTGATTATTAATGATTAATTAGGGTTAATGATTATTGAATGAACTTACCCAAATGGAAGAATAAATTGAATTAAATGATGTTACACAAAACTTAGGATATGAACGATGGAACTGTGATTATAGGTATAGGAATGACAACATACATGTATTTTGTTGACCTAGAAACCCGTCTGAGATTTACTCATTAGGAGTAAATCTCAGATTGTCCCCGGTTTGGGACTTTTCTTGAACACTTAATCTCACTTAGGATGTAAGTGTATAATTTATATTCAGTTTTCATGATGTTTCATCAACACTTCCCCATTTGTTCTCTGAGTACATATGTCGGTGGGTGTTTGCCCATGTACAACGGTGTACTTGGAGAACTGTGGGGAAATGTTGCTGAAATGTTCTTAAAAATTGAATACATATTATACACTTACTAGTGAGATTATGTGATCAAGAATGGGATATATGGTACACATTTATTATATATATAAGACGATCTAAACCCTAAACCCTAATCTTTTAACCCTAAACCCTAATATATACTTGTTTTCTCTTAGATCATAGAATGGATAGATCATGGATGTCCATTCCAAATCACTACACCCCAGAGTTTATTTCTGGTCTTGATTAGTTTATTAGATTTGCGGAGGAACATAGGAAACAACCTGGAGATAGGTTCTACTGTTCATGTAGGCATTGCGATAACTTGAAAATCAGCACTGGTAATGAAATCACAAGTCATGTCATGTGCAATGAGATTGTACAAGGCTCTACAGAATGGCACTGGCACGGAGAGATTTCAAACCTAAAATTAGTAGATGTTGATACCACTGATTGTGTGGAAGAAGAAATTGCCTTCGATGACATAGATGTGAACGAACCAGTTCCAGTAGACATCATTGATGAGATGTTGGACAGTTGTGGGGTAGAGCACACCGATCCACCTCCCATATTTAGGAACATTATGCATGATGCTGAGAGATCATTATACACATGTTGTTCTAAGTTTATGAAGCTTAGTGATGTGTTGAGATTGTATAAGCTAAAGTCTAACAGTAGATGGAGTGACAAAAGCTTCATGTCATTGTTGTCTTTGTCGAAAGAAATTCTTCTTGAAGGAAATGAGCTGCCAATCTCAACATACGAGTTAAAGAAATTTTTGTGCCTAATGGGAATGGAGGACAAGAAGATACACACATTCATGAATGATTGTGTATTATTTCAAAAGGAATATGTGGATTTGAAAGATTGTCCAAAATGTGGTGTGTCAAGGTATAAAATGATGACTTCGGGGAAGTCCAAAACTGGTTCTCCTACCAAGGTGATGTAGCATCTACCTATAATATCACATTTTTAATGCTTGTTTGCCAATCTGATAGATGTGAAGAATTTGTGGTGGCATGCATAGGTTAAGAAAAATGATGATGGGATCCTACGACATGCATCTGATTCCCCATAGTGGAAGAAGGTTGATTTATTGTACCCTAAATTTGGTGAAGAAGCCAGGAATCTAAGACATGGGATTTGTATCGATGGGATGAATTTGTACGCGACATTGAGTAGCCAACATAGCACTTGACCTATTATGCTTGTTATATACAATATTCCTCCCTAGTTGTGTATGAAAAATAAGTACGTTATGCTGTCGTTGTTGATATCGGGCCCTAACCAACCTAGAAATGATATCGACATTTATCTTGAACCTCTGATTGATGACTTAAAGAAACTCTAGGGTGAAGGTGTGATGACCTATGATGCTTCACATAGAGAGATATTTCATTTGAATGCTATGTTTTTTTGTACTGTTAATGACTTTCGAGGATATGATAATTTATCTGGATATAGTGTCAAAGGATCTAAAGCGTGTCCTATATGTGAAGAGAATAATGATTCAATACGACTAAAACATGGTGGAAAGACTGTATATCTTGGTCATCAAAGGTTTCTTCCAAAATTCCATCCGCAGTAAAGGTTGCGGAAAGCGTTCAATAGATGCAATGAGGAACGGAGTGCGTCTAAACCTATAACAGGGGAAGTTGTTTATGAAAGAGTAAAAGACTTTGTCAATGAATTTGGTAAGAGATCACAATGTACCATGGCCACACAGAGTGACAAATCTTTATTCAAGAAGAAGTCAATATTTTGGGATCTTCTTTATCATAGTTCTTTGGCAGTCAGACATTGTATCGATGTCATGCATGTTGAGAAAAATGTATGTGATAATGTCATTGGTACTTTGTTGAATATACCAAGTAAAACTAAAGATGGGATTAAATCCATAATGGACCTACGTAAAATGGGAATAAGGGCATAATTAACAGAAGTAGTTAGTAGTGATCAGAGAATATATTTACCCCCTGCTTGTTACACATTATCAAGAAAGGAGAAGAAAGCTTTTTGTGAGTGCTTGGTTAATGTTAAGGTGCCAAAGGGTTACTCATCCAACATTTTTAGATTTGTATCAATGAAAGATCTAATGTTGATAGGACTTAAATCTAATTATTGTCACACTCTAATGCAACAAATATTACCCCCGGCAGTTTGATCTTACTATCGAAGCATGTAAGGTTTGCAATCACCAGACTTTGTTTCTTCTTCAACAGTATGTGTAGCAAAGTTATTGATCCAGAGACTCTCGATAAGTTGCAAAGAGAAGTGGTTGTTACCCTATGTCAGCTTGAGATGTATTTTCCTCCTTTCTTTGATATCATGATTCATCTTGTTGTCCACTTGACTAGGCAAGTGAAAATGTTGGGACCAGATTTCTTGCATTGGATGTATCCTTTTGAACGATACATGAGCATTTTTAAAGGTGATGTTTAAAACTGTTATCGGCCTGAAGGGAGTATTATTTAGGGTTATGTGACGAGAGAGGTTATGGATTTTCACAATGACTTTCTGAGTGGTAGTGACACTCCTATAAATGATAAGAATATTGAGGAGTATTCTGGCAAAGGGATTTTAGGATCACAGATGAAAGTAATCAGCCGTGAGTTGTTGGAACAAGCTCACTTATATATTTTACACAACATTGACGAAGTGAGTGTTTATATTGAGGAACATACCAATTTCATTAAGAAACAATATCCTCGATCCAATTCAATGTGGCTTTCTAGAGAGCATAACAAGACATTTATTAAGTGGTTTGAAGATAAAGTCTTACATCAACTATCCCAAACATCAAATAATCTTGTTGAAAATATAAAATGCCTCGCCTTTAAACCAAAAGTGAATGTTATGTCTTATGAAGGGTTTGACATAAATGGGTTCTCATATTACACAATGAGTCAAGATGATAAGAGCGTCGTCCAAAATAGTGGGGTCACTCTTCAAGCGTCTTCATTATTTTTTGCCAATGCAAAGGATAAGAGTCCACGTGAAGCTAAAATTTCATATTACGATGTTATTGAAGACATATGGGAGTTTGACTACGTAGATTTCAAAATGTTACTCTTTAAATGTAATCGGGTAGATAACACCAAAGGAGTTATAGTGGACGAATTGGGTTTCACATTAGTGAACTTTGAAAATATTAGCAAGAAGGGTAAACCATTCATATTGGCATCACAGGCAAAACAAGTATTTTATATCGATGATCCTGCAAATGAAAAATGGTCGGTTGTTCTTCATGGTAAAAGACAGGTCATAAAAAATCCCATAGATGAATAAGAGTATTATGATAAGTATGATGACTCGAGTCCATTCTCAGTTGGGTTGCCCACACCAAATATTGAAGCTAATGATGACTTATATGTGCGCGGAGATGACACTGAAGGAATGTTAATTGATAAAAGATCACAGTATTAGAGACATGTTTTTATTTTTTTATATTTTTAATGACACTTTCATGTTTTTATTTTTTATATGTTTCTTAGCGAAACTTTCTAGTTAATTGATACAATGTTATATTATCTTCTAGTTATGTTAAATGTATGATTTTTTTAATGACACTTTCAGATGGTTGACCATGTATATGATGATCGTAATGATGATTACCGCAAGGGTGAGGATATCAATGAGGTGTTGTCTCACAATGTAAGTTTTAAAATATATCATATATATCTATCTATATGTCCATTTATAAGTTATATCCTATAAGTATTTTTTAACATACCAATTTTTAGGTTGAGGATGTACCTACTGAAAACCTTGAAACACTTGTTGAGAAGCAAAAAAAATTGAAAAAGCAAGGGGCAACACTATGATGAACAAAATAATACAACAAAGGGGCAATGGACCAAAACTGGGTGTGGATTTTAATCATACAGGAAATCCTACTGGAGTGAACCGCAACTCATTTATTTCATATCTTGAGGTTCTTACTCGTAGCCATTGTAGTCCTCATTTAGAATGTTTTTGGCATAATGTTCCTAAAGGGAAGAAAGACTTAATATGGAAAGAAATGTGTGTGAGTTATTATCATTAGCAATTCTATTTTACAGAATACTAATTTTTAAGATATACTAGTCTATTAAATATATGACATTTTGCATAGTATATTTGAACTGGATGAAAGCCTACATCGTAAAAAGGTGATGCATGTTGTGGGGGGGGTCCTAAGGAACTATAGGACAAATCTCACCCGACTATACATTCAAGATGTTGAGAATAGGAAGAAGTCATTGACTGAGCAATGGAACTACCTGGAACCGAAGGACTAGGAGGCGTTTGTTGCCAGGAAAAATACCGATGAATTCACGGTATTAACCAATTATTATGAATTCACCTATTTACGATTGACCTTTAGTGTTACTAACCAATTCAATGTGCTTACTAACAAGGCTATCAGTGATGATCAAAGATCAAGGCGTGCACTGAATGTGCATGACCACACGATGGGTCCAAGTGGCTATGCAGGCGTTCGCCAAAAACTACTGGTTGCTACTGATGCTGAGTATGCTGCTACTCAGGAGACTGGTGAGTCCTCTACTGTTACTCTGACACCTCTACCTCACCATGCTATGTGGATAGCTGGGAGGCAAAATAAGAAAGGAAATATAACCAAGCCCACAATTGCTGAGGCGGCTGCAAAAATGGTAAAATTCAACTCTCAGAGCATTCAGTATTGATGATTGTTATGTTTACTTACCAATTTCTATTGATGGCGATTAGTGGGAGCTTCACGAGCAGAGAAATCAAGGAAAGATCATCCCTGAGGGAACAAGGGATGAATTAACAGTTTCTCTTGGTAGCCCAGAGCATCCTGGACGTGTTAGGGCTACAGGCATAGGTGTGGGCATAAAAGTGTTCTTTGGGCCATCACAACGCAAACATTACCCAAAAGTAGGATTTTCTAAAGCTGAGGTAACCTATTCTTTTTTTAGAATGTTATTACAATGGGAATTCAATAATCAAAATCTAGCCTTTCTTTTGTCCATGTATAGGTAGATGAGTTAATTGATAAGCGAGTCCAAGAAGTAATGAGCAAGTGGTAGGCATCTCAGACCGCCACTCAGACAATACCTATGTCGTGCCACTCTTCCCCTATGGTAGAGGTGGTTGGGAGTAATCATGTAGACCCACCGTCTAGCACGTCCGTTATAAGTATTTTTATGACATAGTAGCTAGTATTTTCAAGATGATATGTTTATTTATATGTATATAACATACTCTATGTAAATTTGTAAGGGTTGAGGTCATGCCATCTAAGATTCAAAGAATTCATCATTGCAGAGGCTGAGGCTTACCCACACCTTCCAGGGCACACAATTCATGGCACTCCAGTACCTGGTGGTTATGTTTGTGTGAGCCTGAGTGATAACACCCAAATTAGCGCATATTTTCTATGCATTCTATCTATAGTTTTGTGCCACTTTAGTCTTAATATGCACTCTTTTGTTCATGTTTTATGTTTTCTGTCTCGCATTAGATAAAAGTAGTAAAAAAAAGCCAATAATGTAGCTAATTAGCCAATTTTTGACTTGCAGGCATCGAAACTAGCCAATTTTGGGACTCTCAAGTACCGAACCTGAAAAGACAAGAATTCCAGCAGCTGGTTGATATGGTCAGGTCGATATGGCTGCCCGATAGGGCCTGGACGATACGGCTGCCCGATAGGACCTGGCCGATACGGCTGCCCGATAGGGCCTGGCCGATACGGCTGCCCCATATGGTCTGACCGATACGGCCCCGCCGACCGATACTGTCGCTGCCCGATACGGTCTGCCCGATACGGCCTGCCGATCGATACGGCCGCCGACTGATACGGCCACCGCCCGATACGGCCACCGCCCGATACAGTTGTTGCCCGATACGGTCTGCCCGATACGGCCTGCCCGATACAACTGCCTGACACTCCCCCTGCCTGACACGGTCTTCGGGCGACAATCATATTGGCCAACCTGATGCCTCAAGATCAAAGCCACGAATGAAGGA
Organism: Alisma plantago-aquatica; assembly: GCA_963693085.1. Classification (NCBI taxonomy): domain Eukaryota; kingdom Viridiplantae; phylum Streptophyta; class Magnoliopsida; order Alismatales; family Alismataceae; genus Alisma; species Alisma plantago-aquatica. Next base: position 345,224,358 of record OY856415.1, read on the forward strand.
CACGTGGACCAATAAAAGCTACAACTCCCATCAACTCGCTGCCTATAAATAGCAGCTGCCAACCTACAGAGCAAAGGGGAGCCGGAGGGAGGACCCGGCAAGAGCTAGTGCCTAGACCAAGGAGCTAGTGTGTCGAGTTCCCCAAAAGTCTACTGACCGATATGGGTGCCGACCGATACGGCCCGCCGACCGATACGGCCTGCCGACCGATATGGATGCCGCCCGAACCGGTCTAGAGAGAGAGTGAGCTGAGGAGTCCATAGGGACGAAGAGAAGACCCAAGGGCCGAGATCCGACCTGCATAGAGGCCGAGGAGTAAGAGCCACCTCTCCTCTACGGGCTATATCTCTTGCCTCTTCTCTTTCATTCTACTACATTCCTTTGTTTCTTGTACAAATGATGTTTATCCATCTTTGTTCGGTGCCAGCTATGCTTGTCTATGGCTAGTTAGCTCCTTCTTGGCTATGTAGCCCGATCTGGGCATGTTTATATACTGTTGTATGTTGCATGTTACCAGGTGGGTTGCATATCATATCTAGTATGTTGCATGTTGCAAGAGAAAAAGGTCGATCAACTTTGGCGCCGTTGCCGGGGACGTGGTTTTCCACGTTTACATGCCTAGTAGATTTTTGTTCTGTCACTATAAGTCTGTATATACATGCATAGTTTTCCTCTTGCTTTACACATACTTGTTCATATATAGTAAATCACTTTTCTTTTTCTCATACCTTTTTTTCAGCCATGGACCTTGCTTCCGCAAGACAAGTCATCTTGTCCACCTGTCCTCCTAAGTTTTTCCGCAGTTCCGACTGCTGGTAAATAATTGAAGGTCATGCTCTGCAACTAGTCGAGTTATACTCACCTCCACCGTCGTCATGTGTTGAAATTCCAACAAAGGAGACTGCCAGTCAACCATCGACCCCCATTCTATCATGGGATCAAGAACTGATTAAGGCAGTAGAGTTGGCTAGGGAAAGTATTCAAGCACTCACCTCCTTAGCCCCTCATCTCCAAGAAGATGTTGATCCAATGCAACAACTACTAGAAGAGCAGGATCGTCATCTCAAAGTAGCCACTGAGGCTACAGACTGCAGTAGAAGTCTAGTTCAAACTATTGAGCGAGGATTCGTTCAAGCGCATCAGTTTAGTACAGCAGGTCAGCAACCGATGTGCATGGCAGAATCGACGGGTCTCGGAAGCATTGCTTCTCAAGTACAACAACTTCATGATAAAGATGTTGAACAAGGCAGGAGGCTCCAAGAGCTCATTGATTTAGTTACCATCCAATTACAAATGCCATCACAATATAATGAAGACGTTAGTCACTAGGACCATTCCATTGGGTATGAAGTGGAGTATGCATCACCATCCTATTCAGACCATCAACTGCATTCACCAGGATTTTTCTGTGAAGACCAACCCACCTGGGGAAGCCTTTCATTCTATCTAGATGACCCAGTTGATGAACCAATGGAAGAAATGAGTCATAGACATGAATGGGTCTATGATGACGATGATGAAGACTCGAAGAGCCAATCGACCTCACAACCAAAAGGTTGGTTTGAGGAACCAGAGTCAGATATTGAACCAGACCAGAGTGACATTTCTCATATTGAGACTTGTCATTTCGCTTTGAGCAGTACACCAACCATGGTTTGGAACAATTTGTTCGACGACGACGATGACGACAACTGCTCGACATGGAGTAGTGAGTATAGTAATGAAGACGAGTTGGAGCAATACGAGCCATCATTCGCCACCATACCTTTACAAGGCTTGGTGGACGTCAAGGGGGTAGGATGGACGGTTCACTACAAAATGTCTACTGAACATGAAGACACCCCTAACTCTACGCCAGGTGATAAGCTTGGGGTGGTAGAACCACAAATAGATTCTTCAGGGGGTACTTCTTGCATAGAAGATGATTGGATGACTCAGATTGTAAATAGTAGCTTATCTAAGCATCCAACCTCAAGTGTAGAGATGGAGAGAGAAGATATGAGTCCTCAAGATGACGTCCAACCTCTTTCATCCATCTCATCCTGTGTCGACATCCCAGGACCTTCATTTTCATATTCGTATCTTGAAAGGTACCCTGAGGATGATATGCTGAAGAATTCATCCCAGTGCAGTTCAAGCCACTTCCAGCACAAAGATGACTTCACCGAGTCGCCAGATTTCACTTCACTTCTTCAGACTCCGCAGGGCCAACACATCCGCCTATTCTACTCATATTATGTGGCGGAACCCGTCGGCAAGACACAGGTGACACTGGTCCCAAAGCTGAGAATTTGGGATCCCAGTGTCGGTATCGTGGGGCAGCCACCCCCTTTTCTATTACCCACCCTCCCGCCCTTTTATTACAATAAATTTTTCTTTTCATGTTCTTGTTAGTTTCTTTCCTCTAACTATTTTATATCCTTGCATCCATGCATCATCTTTATAACTTCAATAACTGCCATTAACAATCATGCATTCCCGCCTCACTATTTCAAGTTTAAGTCTTGCTCGAGGACGAGCAAACTCTTAAGCTTGGGGTGGTAGGCTTCGCCCTTCTTTCTCTTCACCCTTCTTGCATGCATGCCTATTTCTTGCATATAGCATAAGCTTGTAGCTTCGCAATTATGGCTATGTGGTGTGACTCTAATAGATAAATGCTTGACTTTATGCTTAATTGCACAGTTTTTATCTTAAAAATTGCTTGACCTCTTACTTGACTTGCTCTTTGACTCTTTCCTTGAGTTTGGTAATAAATCTAAGGTTATGTCCCTTTTTCATAGCTTAAAGCTAAATTCCCTTGATCTGTGTCGTGAATGGAAAATCCATGGTAAAGGACCGTTGGAATAAGCTAAAACACGATCAAAGAACCTAGCTAGGGATTCACAAGTTTGCCTCTATTCTAAGGATTCTTGAATCATAATTTCTATCTTTTCACACAGGTATCAAGTGGATCATGATGAGTTTTGAGCCATGATCAAGGTGAAGTGCTTTTCCTTGATGGACTACATGCCTTCATACATTAGATCGAATCAAAAAGATGAAAAATATAAAAATGTGCAAAAGAGGCTTGGCCGCCCACAAATCCCCAAAATATCTATATAGTTCTCACCCAAGCCCTCAAAAATAGAATGCAGATGATAAAAGCCTGAGTGTGAACAATAAATGAGCGATGTTTTCTCCTTTAGGAGAGTTGAGGATGATGCCCAGCTGGTATATGACTGCACTCATGAACGCAGATATGTCGTGCCTGGTAGTACCACTCTAAAAGCTCATTAGAGAGTCACTAGGAACCCCCTAGGTGACCTATGAGACAATCTCAGTAGCAGGGTTGGTTCGGGCACAGTACGAGGAGTTCATCTCACTACTTTGGACCAACTGGTTCGGATTGCAGGGACTGTTGCTCGCTACATGGACCAACCTGACACAGATCGGGATCCTCAGAAGTCATTAGAGTCTTTTTGCTTTGTTTCTTAGGACATGAATAAGTGAGAGGTGTGGTATTCCTGATTGGTTTGCATGGATTCATGGTGATGGCTCATTGATCATCACCCGCGTGATCACCTGTGTGACAACTCTTTAATGTTTAAATAATTATGATTCAAACCCTCATGAGTATCGGCAGGCTGTAGTTAATTCGCTTAATCTTGCCTGGACACTCTTTGATCTTGCTTTGGCAGGATTGTGCTTGTTTGGTGGGGATTTGTTCTGAGATGACATGGATCAAGAGTATTGATGCTTTAAACTATTTTTCTTAACCTTAGCATTTATTGCCAAGCTTAATTTGGATGTTATCTTTTGTTCTTTGAGCACAGTCTTGCTTGAGGACAAGCAAGTTTTAAGCTTGGGGTAGTTGATAACACCCAAATTAGCACATATTTTCTATGCATTCTATCTATAGTTTTGTGCCACTTTAGTCTTAATATGCACTCTTTTGTTCATGTTTTATGTTTTCTGTATCGCATTAGATAAAAGTAGTAAAAAAAAGCCAATAATGTAGCTAATTAGCCAATTTTTGACTTGCAGGCATCGAAACTAGCCAATTTTGGGACTCTCAAGTATCGAACCTGAAAAGACAAGAATTCCAGCAGCTGGTTGATATGGTCGGGTTGATATGGCTACCCGATAGGGCTTGGCCGATACGGCTGCCCGATATGGTCTGACCGATACGGCCCCGCCGACCGATACTGCCGCTGCCCGATACGGTCTGCCCGATACGGCCTGCCGACCGATACGGCCGCCGACTGATACGACCGCCGCCCGATACGGCCGCCGCCCGATACAGTTGCTACCCGATACGGTCTGCCCGATACGGCCTGCCCGATACAACTGCCTGACACTCCCCCTGCCTGACACGGTCTTCGGGCGACAATCATATTGGCCAACCTAATGCCTCAAGATCAAAGCCACGAATGAAGGACACGTGGACCAATAAAAGCTACAACTCCCATCAACTCGCTGCCTATAAATAGCAGCTGCCAACCTACAGAGCAAAGGGGAGCCGGAGGGAGGACCCGGTAAGAGCTAGTGCCTAGACCAAGGAGCTAGTGTGTCGAGTTCCCCAAAAGTCTACTAACCGATATGGGTGCCGACCGATACGGCTGCCGCCCGAACCGGTCTAGAGAGAGAGTGAGCTGAGGAGTCCATAGGGACGAAGAGAAGACCCAAGGGCCGAGATCCGACCTGCATAGAGGCCGAGGAGCGAGAGCCACCTCTCCTCTACGGGCTATATCTCTTCCCTCTTCTCTTTCATTCTACTGCATTCCTTTGTTTCTTGTACAAATGATGTTTATCCATCTTTGTTCGGTGCCAGCTATGCTTGTCTATGGCTAGTTAGCTCCTTCTTGGCTATGTAGCCCGATCTGGGCATGTTTATATACTTTTGGCTTAAGCAAGTAGATTCATATCATATCTAGTATGTTGCATGTTCTATTTTCTCTTTCCAAGTTATGATTGCTAGTTTGGTTGATCTCTTACTCGCTTGAACTGTTGTTTCTTCCTGTATCGAGAGATCCGTTGTAGGAATAGCTAAGAGACGATAGTTTGGATCCAAACCTGAGAGGGGGGAGATCCGAGGTATTCTGTTCCTAACACCCCAGAATATCCTAAGACCCAAGAGGGAACTTAGTGTATTCCGAGGTCTTGATATGCCATTCCTCGAGAGAGGGTCATTGACATATTGTTGATGGTTTTAGTCATGCATCGCGAGAGAGAGTGGGATGACCCCACTACAGATGCCACTGTGCATACTAGATGCTTGCTTGGGTGTTCGAGGGTTGTCTATGCCCAAGAACGAGTGCTTAGACTGTCCCGTTTGTGGTTACATAGCCAGGAACTCTCTTTCTCTGATTAGTAGACTCACGAGCTCTGTTTTGTTTTGTTTTCTTTTCTTTGTTTTGTTTTATACCGTGACAACCCGCTAGACTAGTTCTAGAAATTACTTTTATCGACTATCATCTTGGCTTATCTGACTAAAGAACGAGATCTGTGGCATCTTAAATGTCCCCACATCCTTGTGTTCGACCCCGTATATCTACTTTGACCCCGTAATAAAGTTGCGGGGGCCTAGAAGGTTTCGGGTTATAAATTTAAAGCTTGATTCCTTCCTTTGTCCCGCGTTCATTTCCGGACGCGTGAAAAAGGCCGATCACTGAGGCTTGTGTTCCCTCATTGGAGAAAGCATCCAATGCCATATGCCCACCCAGATGCTGACACGCTTGGTGAAGAAGAATGTAGAGTGATATTGTGGCCCAAAATGGATATAATCTATACTGATCATGTATGGTAAATTTAACATTACATTAATTTGTTAGCATGTATATATAAGTCAATTGATATGAAATTATATATACAGGAGAAAAGGAAGAAACCCACTACAGCTCCACCTCCTCCTATAGTACCTAGCTGGTTTTCAAAGGACCTATACGACTCGATAGGTCCTAATTATAGGGGTATGGAAATATGGATAGGAGAACATAACAAACTATGTCCTATAAATATTTATATTTCGAAGGATGTTGCAGGCCAATCATATGATAATACTATATTATACAAGCTATTTTGGAGTTGTATAGGTATGATTGGTTGAATACATCTATGATAGAGCTATGGATATGGTAAGATCTTGTTTATATATCTATATACCTTGTTTTATATTCAGTGATCTGGTTTCTTATATATTAATGCATATGTAATATATGCTTTGTAGCCACCTACACAAGATCTGTACAAAATTTTCATTTACCCATGTGGGATTTCTAATTCCATCTTTTTATAGATAAAGACCCTTGATCAGTTACCTTATACTTCTCTATCACTTTTAAATATTTTGGTAAAAAAAGAAGAGTGTGATAATAGCTCCATTCAATGCTAAGTAAGTTTACTTTTCTTATAATTTGGACTTAAGAAAATTATATTTTATTATTGATTTTGAGTTATATATTTTTAACTTTCTTATCTCTAGTGGTAAGTATTGGGAGTTTCTGGTTATTGTCCCCAAGACGTTCACTGTTTATTATCTAGATCATGAGGGAAAGCAATTAGACATACATGGATACATAATGAAAAAGCCATATTCACGTGAGAAAAATTTCATATTTATATCCTTTAACATCTAATATTACTTTACTATTTGGTAATGCAATTTATGTGTTACATTAACATGTAGGGCTTTAAAAGATTTCAAAAGAATTGGAGGAAATGTGTGCAAGACAAAGAATAAACCGTTAGTTTTGGAGAATGTGAATGTAGTTTCCTGACTCCAATGTATATATTATTTATGTGAACTATGCTTGTTTTTATTTATTAACATTTTGTATGTTGAAATTTATAGTGTGCTAAACAAGGCAGCGGTTGGGCATGTGCATACTTCGTGATGTGATATATGGACCTGATTGTCAGATATGTTGCACTGGATATCGATAACATACAACATGTATTTTATAGTCTTATTAGATAATATGAAATATATCAATCTTACTAATTATATATATTATATTGTCTCATTAGATAATATGAAATATATCAATCTTGTTAATTATATATACACATCATTCTCTTTGCATGTGCTTAAAACTAGTGACTTTACAGGTGAAACGTTATTAGATGTACATAGTCCCTATACAATGGAACAATTAGATGATATAAGAGAACAATGGGAAAAAGCCTTAGAAGCATTGGGAATTTTTAATTATCACTGGAGTACTGATGACGATAATGATGATGATAAAGAATGAAATTTCTAAGCATTGATTTCATAATATTTTTCTGTATTTGATGACATGTTAAACTTTGAAAGACACACTTATATATACTTATCTGAATGAATTTTGAATTTTCGTATCTATATACATGTGTGTGAATGTGCTTCTACATGTGTGTGAATGTGAAAAGTGATGAATGAATGGATGTGCTTCTACATGTGTGTGAATGTGAAAAGAGATGATTAACAGAACTGTAGGTTGCTACATGTGTGTGAATCATATGAATGAATTAAATATGCATATACATGTGTAAATCACATGATCTATATATCTAATATTGTCCATCTTGTTAATATTGCAAGTTTGTGGCCTATTGTTGGATGAAATCATAAGATGTTGTAAACCTGTAGTTCAGAACTGTAGGTTCCACATCCTACTGACCAGCCGAACAGCAGGCCTACAAGCTGATAAGCAAAAAAACAAAACATAGTAATCGGTTAAAAGAAAAAAGTCAACAACGAATGTCCAAATCGTCAGTTAACTATAGAAAACCACCATCTTTTGTCCTAATAGTGTCAGCTATTTTTTAGTTATAAAAAACTGTCAATAAATGTGGTCAATGAAGTCGGTTATTCATTAACAACTGACAACTATGGTCTAATCGGGGTCCAATTTTTTTTGTTCAGGATGGAGTCAGGCGTTGGTTATGTATGAATATCCGACGCTTATGGTCCCATTGCTGGCGATTATTTTTTAGTTATAAAAAAACCTTCAATAAAGATGGTCAATGGAGTCGATTATTATAAACAACCGACAACTATGGTCAAATTTTTTTGTTCGGGATGGAGAATGGCGTCAGTTTTTTATGAATAACTGACGCCTATGGTCCCATTGCTGGCGGTTCTTTTTTTAGTTGCAATCGGGGATGACTCTAGGTCATCAGTTTTATAATCGATGCTTAAGACATCTACTTTTAGTGTCTCTGGCTTGGGTGTCACTTGGAAACCGACGTTAAAAGGCTTATTTAACTAACGTCAAAGGTGATATATGTACTAGTGAATCAGGGTTTAAGAAACTAATGAGAAGTGTTGGTTGTTTGGGGTAATGTGTCTATAACCTAGGTTGGGGAATCATAACATGCAATCACTACTCATTCATTTAGATTGTTAAACCAAACAAAAAGATAGATGTTAGAGAATTTTCCTAAACTACTATTTAGCCATGGATGGAATAGAGTTTATGAAGGGGAACTACCGCCCCCTATCCAACCTTGAGAGGCTCATTTAGATTGGGGCTTAGATTGAATTTTACTATGATATAATCAATTCTAGATTTTTAGGATAGAATCTCCTAGAGTAGTTGGGAGCCATGGTAGTAATGAAGGGTGGAAGTGAGGTTCATTCACCTCACATCACCTACCATCCGTCCTTTTGATAGCTTCAAGCCAATGACACTAAAAGATTCTAAACTAGCTACTGATATCTCACACATATGAGTAGAGAATGGTATATATGTAGGAATATGGGGTACTATGTAGGTATACACTAGTTGGACCTAGAAGTAGTTCCCAAAATAGCTACATGTAGGCCATTTTTTTTAGGCCTAGGTGGTTTAAAACACAAATCACAAGATAACCAAATATTTTCAAACACAAATCAAAAGATTATTTATGGGAAATGAGATAGAAGTATAATAAAATCATCGCATACAAAATTATAGAGTTTACATGTTACTTCCCCCACTTAACATGGTATCAAAGTCATATTTTTACCCCAAACAACCCATCAAAGAGGCTTAGCTACTCACAAAAAAGAAAGAAGAAAAAGTGGAGGTTTGAATAGACATGGAAGCTTGATGAAGACTCATTCTTCTTCACCTTCTAGCTTGAGTAGCTCATCCTTCTCCCTCCATAGTGATCGGGTGCCATGGAATGGTGGATGGAAGTAGCCAAAACCCTAGAAACTTAGGGTTTTGAGACAGGGAATGGTAAGGAAGAACAATTGTGGTGGAGGCTAGGTAGAACTATCATGTTGGGTAGCATGAATGTGCTTCTTGTGAGGTGGCACAACTGTGCTGAATAGAGAAATCGTGGAGAGAGACTTGGATCATGGTCATTCCTCCTGGGATGGGCGTTTTAGAAGTTTGACATACGATCGTTTTGGCTAGCACGACCGTGCTAGGTTCTTATTGCCATGACTTTGCTATTTAGCTTGACATGCACGACCGTGTTGATGGACTTGCTAGAGATGCTTCTCAACTTGGATCATAATTGTGAATTCATCATTGGTAGCACATCCATTTCATGGCACCATAGTTGTACTGGGGGCTTTTACTTGTAATTTGATCTTCACTATGAAAATCTTTAGAGTTCTTTGCTCTAACTCGACGTTTGGTCACTAAGAGTAGGTTGGGGAAGCTCTTTGACCCTGCTTAAGCTCCTCCAAGGTTGAAGGAACCCTAGCATCATCCTCCTTTTTTCATCCATCCAAAGCACGGTCTAAGTACCTGAAAAATATGCAAAGAACGTTCATACATACATTTGATAATAAACCATTTGCTAGGAGAAGTAGCATGCATCCTAATATGTTTGGATGTAATTAAAGTACAAAATCAAACAAGATGAAGCCTTAACATAGGACCGCATTAAACCCCATCTAACATCCTTGACCCTTCCTTCCCCGTAATGTCTCTTCTTACATTATACATGTATATCTGAATGGTATTTTATTTGTACATGTTTACACTATGTAATTACATACTCATATTTAAAGGAGATCTAATTGTTAGTACACTCATGAGATTCACAATTTCCAAGAAGTTGCATGAAAATCACTTGTCTGATCATCTAGCTAAGTGAGATTTCAATCTCGAAGAAAACCATATATTTTTGTATAAGTGTCTTAATGAACTACTAACCACTTTTGTAAGCCATATAGAGGTGTGCAACATCCTACTTAGACCAAAAAATAACTTTTTATGCATGCTCCCGCAGGAGGAGGGCAGGCTAAATAAAAACTCCCCATCGTTTAAATAAACTAATAAATATGTCACATAAAATGAGAGAAACACATGATTTCAGCCCAAAAAAGTGGTATGAAAATGAGTTACCCTATACGGATGACTTTCACTTGATGAATGTAACCTGGTGAGTTTAATAACATAATTCTAATATAGTACGATAGATATATTATAATAGAAAATTCTATGGAGGAGTTTGAGATTGTTCTTGTTGAAGTAGAAAAGTCTAAAAGAATTGTTCAAAATTCAATTACAGAAAGTGACAAAGTTTATTTAAATATTAGCATTATATATTATTAAAAATTCATTTCTCTTTTGTAGAATAAATACAGCGTTATGTTTCCTTACTTTAGTCATGGTTTCTATTTTTAATAGGTTGCCAACAAATGTAGGGAAGAGTCAATAGCTTATAGTTATGAAAGGAACTAGGGCACTAGCATCAAGTCAAAAAAAGCTGACTAGAAAGGCTTGAGTAGCAGAGGTTTCTTCAAGTTTTATCTCTTGTGCATATGGGTATATAGGGCTACGCAAGAAATCAAGCATACAGTTCAACTCAACTAAATTGAACCCAACCGACCGTTTAATTTGATTTTATAGGCATGGATGGTTTGGTTAGATTTAAAACAATTTTAAACCATTAAAGAATAGTTGGTTCAATTTATAGGTGTTGTTTGACCAAATCAAACTGAATCAATACATACATTTACATATCATTAAAATAGATTATTATTTTATGTAAAATACTTATCTAAATCAAATGTTATTATTCTTACTAATTTTATAAATGTGAATGTGTTAAATTAATGATGAATGAATGTAACTATGACTTATAAAATTTGAATAAAACATATTTATGTGAAGTTAGTTTAACAATGTCTATTTATAGTTTATATATGTGTTCTAATATTACCAATTTTTAAACAATGTTTTGTGATTAAGAAGATGAAAATGGGTTGTATTTATTATATAAAACTTAATACAAAGTTTCTAGTTTCTCTTATAATAGTTTAAAACCAAATTAAATCGAACTTAAAAACACAAATCAATAGTTTAGCTCAGTTTTGTCTGGGACTAGTTAACTGTTCAGTTCAATTTAACAATTTAAGCAACTAATATTTATGGCTCGATTACCCACCCCCTAGGGATGAACATCGGACCAGACCCGCCCGATCTGACCCATGTCCCAACCCGTATAACCCCATTTAGGTCTGATCCATGTCATTTATATAGGTGGGTCGAGCCTAAGATTTTGACCCAGGTTTTTTTATGGGCTGGGTTAGGGCTAAGGTAAACCCAAGCCCAAAAATCCAAATACTTATATTAATTATATACATGTGTATGAGTAACCACGTGTTTGTACATGATATGTATATATTGTAAGATACATTTGAGTACAAACATTCAAAATCACATTTGACGAATATATATTTTGTCAATCATATAATTAAGACTAAAAGATCAATGAACTACAGAAAATCTAGGATATGCACCTTCATTTTGTATTATACGTGTTTATTAGAATATATAATAAATATAATCTAAGAGATTGGATTTATACTACTTACACATGTTTCACAAATCACCTCAACTAGTACACTATCTACCATTCATTGAAATAAAAGTGTGCATCGTCTATTCAATTTAATCCCAATAGTCGTTGGATGACATTGATATATTACATGAATAAATGGGCTAAGACTGTGATTTTAAATTTATCTAGTCTAGATTGTATGTTTATAACAGTTTGTAAGTGTATTAGTTCCTCTCTTGATACACATAGATTACATATGCCTAGTGGTATGCATTTAAAAATTATGTTAATATGTTGTCTTATGTTGGAAATATCTTCATTTATTATGTTATCTGGGCCGGTCTGAATCCGACCTGAAACCCAGGCTATATTATGTGGACTGGGTATGAGTCAAGTTTTCCAACAATTCATAGGTCTAAACCCAGCCCAAAACTCAGTTAAAACTATGGGTTTGAATATGAACTTGTCAAAATCCGAGGTGACCCGACTCAATGCTCATCCATACCCACCCCTATGCGTATGCGTATGTATGTAAAGTCAACTTTAGTTTGTTACGTACAGTCCCGAGAGCAAGCGCTGGATATTACTTAATGTCATGTGTACGTCTAATGTTTGACATCATTATAGCTTTTATATTTCCAGTTTGCACAATGTTAGTCTAACAATGACCGTAAACGCTTAGTGAACAAGTGATGCCTCTTGTAGCATCTCATAACGCGACGTTAAGGGGTAAGGAATCACAAGGGTCACTACCTTCAGCTTCTGAGAAAAGTCCAAACATAAAAAACCAGCAGTGGCTATTCAGTTTAAGTGGGAGGTAGAATAAATATCCTGCACGACCTTATTCTATTATATCAAAATCGAAGTGGTTTTCAGCTTTATTCTTCCATTAAGATAGATTAACTTCTGTCAAATTTAGACTCCTTTTTTACTGGGTTCGTTGGATTTCAAATCTGTGTTTATATTCTGCTCCGCTTGGCAGACACTGTTAATTTGATGCCTCTAGCTACTAATTTTAAACACCATTACATTCAAGATGCAAGTTAGACTATAAAGTTGAAGGCCATCTGTTAATATACGTTACGGATAAAGTCAATTCCGCAACTTATTTTCACATGACACAATAATGACATTTTGTGGACTCGCAAGAATCTGAAGAATACAATTGAGGGGTACAGAACTTCTATCTACAGTCAGAAATTGGTCTGCAATCTGCATACATATCCTTCCCGTAGATAAATCTGCAGGTCTTCATCTTGATCATCAGTGAACAGTGCATTTTATCAGTCAGGTTATGGCCAGGCTTCAGGAAGTTGGAGAGCCCGCTTTCACGTAGATTAGAAGAGTTCAGGAATTTCCTTGCGGTTGTTAGATCTGACTGCACAACTCTAAAGACAGCAGTACCATTTTTTGTTCCTGCTCGGAGGTCAACGTGGGCAACTAAGCGGTCATGTTATATACTATTATAGAACATAATTATCGAAGGCCGATGGCCGTACGCCGCAGGCCACCAACCTCAATAATAGTCTTAGGATATATTACGTCTTCTGAAGCTCAAACCCAATACCACTTGGTTAGAGGGAAGGTACTTCTAACCATATGATCTGAACTCTAGCTCCTAAGGAAAAGAAATGGTTAATAAGGCGTTTAGAGTCCAAATGAAGGGGAACCGTCAACGAAGAGCAAGGGTGGGGCGCTTGAAACTTTTCCGCTGAGAAAGTTAAACATAGAAGGCGTCAAAGAATCTGGCATCTCTGCAATTATAATTTGCAGAATTCCCGCTTATAGAGCTCAATGTAGACGATCCCACAGAATCCAGCGACGAATCAGGAGCCGATATGGCTGCTGGTTCATACAAAAACTGTAATAACCGAGCTAGCGCTTGACGCATCCAGTCATAGCGGCAGAGTTCCCATGATTCTCGTACATTTAGCTGTGAAAAAGAGAGCGGCAATGGTATGAGTTTTGATCCAGCTAACGATTGGATAATATATCTAAAATCAGCAACTATGCGTGTCTGCAGCTTTGTTCTTACCCATCTTCTGTTGTGGATCTCTTGCTCGGGCCAGAATGGAAGCTCCTCTGTCACCTCCAACGCGTACATGGTGCCCCTGCATGATCCTTGAAGGCCAGAGCAATTCTGGCTGCTCTTGCTTTTGAATTCCCAAACTCCTAAAGTTCCCTGACATAATTTGAAACTTCTTATTAGTTTCATTTGCAAGCTGGTTGCAGGTAATTCTCAAATGAGACATTCAGCTAAAATTATAGACTGGTGAAACTACGAAGAACAACTCATAACGGTTTCAATTATAGGGATCATTATATGATATAGCTTCAGGAGAAGATAAAGAATGTAATCTGTGTGATGCAAAAATAAGCTTTTTATGCACTTCGACCACAAATGGCAGGGCGAGTTTTGCATAATATGTTTCTTGAAAAATATTATTAATTTTAGTCAAAGCAGTTTTCAATGGGAAATAAATTAGAATTTCTGATGTCACATAGCTGTGTAACCCATAGTCTGAGTGCAGGTTGACTTGGTACGTAAAAGTGATGCTATAATATTGGTTGCCCAACCTAGCCTTACATTGGAATATATTGATTTCTATCATGGAAATAAGGAATAGTCACAACGGACTTTGCTGCTACCTCAAAGATTATGTATACTAAATAAGGTTATACATATAAATGTAATCAAAATTTATTATTATTCAAGGCAGATGGACAAATTCCAATCATTTCATCAAATAGCAACCTACAAGATATGAATTTAGATGGAAATATAAAATAGATCTGTTTAATTATGTGAATCACATTAGGTGACGCCACACTCCACTCAATTTTTATTTAAGCTCTCAATGGATGGGAAGGGAAAATATTAAAATACAGTGAAATTTAGGGGTGTTACCTTTTCAAAAGCACCCAACTTTCAAGAACTATTGTTTTCCAATGTGAATGATGGAAGGCACGGTTTCTTACTGACATTGATATGTTTGAGTGAACCGTACATGACAAATGACCCAAGTCCACTACGGAAGGGAACCCGGCATTGCCACATGTTGTTTGTGATAAGCTGGTCCATGTTGTTGGGAACAATGACAAGCCAAAGATATGGTATCTTTTTATACGCAAATGTGTGATAATCAGATGTAGTTTATTTCAAAGATAGGTTTCTATAAGCTTTAATTAATAATGCATAGGACAGCATAATGGAGATTTAAACATAAACAATGAACAACAAGTCAGCAAGCTATTAGTTCAGCTATTTGCTACAAGACGCAACAGAACAATTGCAGCCTCTGTAACATGTAACTTCTACTACTTAGAATAATATTACTACATAATCTATCATCAGACTTTTCCAGGAAGGATATGGGTTTCAGCAGCTATCTTCTCGGATGCCAAAGCAAACTGCAAGCTATAGTAAAAAGAAAACGATACGAGCAGAACAGTAGCTACCTGAATCACTCCTTTCACTCCAGCCTCCTCGAGAGCTTCACGGCCGGCAGCCTCTACTTCAGTCTCATCATTTTCCCATCCTCCCTGCCATTTGCAAATAGGAGATTTACTGAACTGCTCACACCTGTAATTCTTTTAAACTAGAAACGAACATCACAGCATACACAAGAAATACCTTTGGGAAGACTAGGTCATTGCGATTTGGTGAGCTAACCATCAGGATCTCCAATCTCTTTAGGATTTCATGCCCATGTTCCTCAGAATTGGGCTTAAGTTTGTAAGGAATGCAGCTGAACAGACAATACGAGACAGTTTCAAATTTCTGATAAGAAACAGTCACCATACAAAAGCATGAAGCATTGTAGATATTGTCTATCACATGTTCAAAATTGCAAGTTAAGATGGAATCCTCTCAATAACTCAAGATTTAGTTCTTTTATTGCATTCGTTTCATTTACTAGCACTTGTATTGTTTTAATGGCATCAAGTTTTGAGAAACAAACTAATTAATCGTCGGCCCAACTCTAGAGATAAATTAACTGAGGTGACAATTAATCAAGCAAATCTCTAAGTTCAAGCTTATTGTGGCTCAAAAAGCCACGGAATGTACTAAACAAACAATTTGTACATGAAATGAAGTGCATAGATACAACGAGAGTAAGGAGCACGGCATACCCTGCCACAAGCCTGTAACAGTTGTCATAACGCTGCCTTTGGCGTTCTGATCCCTGCTGAACTCCCCCAGAACCCATGTCTGCAACCTGTGGAATACAAGACACCAGGGCAAAGGAACAATATATATGTTCAGAACCAAGTACAGAAAACATGAGGATGGAAAAGGAGAATCTCAGAAAGGAAGCAACAACTATAGAAAAACATATGCAAATAGAAAGGAAGGTGCTAGACGATTACAGTGGAAAGCATAGCTCCTTTCATGATACACTAGCAAGCTTCCGACCCAAAACGCCACTTTTTGTTGTATGGTCGGGAAGAGGACCGGGATCGTGGCAATCTCAGCGCTTCAGAATCCGAAAAGGCGACGACCCAAGTTGCTTTCCGAATGGCACTCTCCAAGGTACTGTGGCGGCGAGAGGGAGGAGGGGAGAACGGGTATATGTGACTACGAAGGCGGGCGGCGCCGAAGAAGCTTTTTCTGGTTCTGGTTCCTCGATAATCTATTCAAATACTGATACTAGCAGCACTGCGGCAGTGGCACTTGTTTGTAAGGTTCTTATTCCTGGGCTTCCTCACCTAAACGCGTACTCGGTTCTTTCTCCGTCGTTTCGAGCGGTGTTCAAAAACAGACAGCATCCCATTCCAAGAAGCTCCGCCCCCTGCCGACCACCACACCCAAGCTGACTCCTCACCTCGGTATCCATCCCCCACCACCCCTCTCTCTTAATAGTTGTCATCTTCACCATCGTTACTATTCACGGGTCACCGTCGCCGTATTTCTAAATCGGACCATCGCCGCCAAAAATGGAGCTAAATACAGAGCATGGGTTAACCGTAGCAGATATATGCTGTGTCAGCGGGCCTGTTCGGCTTTTATGTGGAGTATATAACGTTCAGGAAAAAATGGTAGAAGGTAGCCCATTCGGATATGGTAACAGCCTACCTCACTTGTTGATATTGGTAGAGCTGGCGAAATCTGACCCAACCCGAGAAACCCGACATATCCTATCCGCAACCTGACCTGATTAAACCCGAAAAAATATAAATCTGAACCCAATCCCACCCGACCCGATGTTTACCCGAAACTCAATATGACCCGGAATTGTCAGACTCAAACCTGATCCGACACCCGACCCGGTGATATCGCGTGACCCGAATCAACCTGAAATAATCACACCGACTTGACCCGACTCAATATCAACCTGAGCTGACATTGACCCAACCCGACGTCAACCCACCCAACACCAACCCAACACAATGTCAACCCGATCCAACACCAACCTGGCCCTATATCAACCTGATTTGACGTCAAACTCACCCTACACTGAACGACTCAATGTCAACCCGACCCTAACTCAATCCAACCGAACACCGACCTGACCCAATGTCAACATGACTGAGTACTAGCGAGTAGCAACTAACGAGAAGATGAGAAGTCAAGTTTTAGTTTTAGAATATATTTTGATATGGCTTTATCGCTATATTATTTTAACAAAAAATAGTTTGGTTGATAATTTGATAGTAAGGAAAAGGAAGGGGAAATATATGGGATAATGGATACTAAAAGAAGAAATTAACAAGTAAAAAGAATATTTTCTTTAAATTTTTAATTAATGCAATTTATTAGTCATTACTCATTATTACAAGTCACAATGTGACCTGAATGAGGTCCAACTCAAAATAACTTGATTATACAAATATACAACCCAAGAAACCCCAACTTGATAACTATCAAATTCAAAATGATTCGATTCAAACTCGAGTTAGCCCCAAAAAATAGTGTAAATTGAAATGACATTAAATGATTTGACGAACCCAAACCAACCCAATAAATGAATCTGAACAAACTTGTGTCAAAATTGACCCGACCTGAACACGAGTTGACCTAAAAATACAAAATGAACCGTAGGGACCAAACCAATACTAACCAATTAACTCGACATGAAAGGATAAAATAGCCTCAATAATCTTTGAACCATAATGACCTTGGCCAAACCCGAACTGACCCTCCTGATTGCCAACTCTCCAACCTAAACTGACTGAGACTCAACCCAAAATAACTAGACTCGAACAAAATACACAACCCAAGAAGACGCAATCTGATTACTACCTAACCAAAAAATGACTCGACCCAAAGTCAAATTAGCCCAAGGAAATAATGCAAATTGACCCGACCCGATATTAAGACGACTCAAAAAGATTTGATTTGAACCCGACCAGACCCAATAATATAACCTGAAAATATCTATACCAAAATTGACCCGACCCGAACCCAAGTTGACCCGAAAATATAAAATGACCCGAAGGGACCCAACCCGATACTAACCCGACTCAAACCTGATCCGACCTGAAAGAATAAAATAATCTGAATTATCTCCGACCCGTAATGACCCGACCTGAAATGACCTGACTCAAATCTGACCTGACCTGCCTGATTGCCAGCTCAAGATTTTGTTGCGGGAGAAGGGAAACAATTTTCTCTGCATAAACGTAGTGAACACTAGAATAGGGTGGAACAAGCGGTGGAACAATATGAGAAGTCACTCCAACTATAATGATAATCCATAATTTCAATATTTTGTAACTTTTCAACAACCTGTTCATTAACAACAAATCAAGTATCAATATCATTTCATTGTTGTATGTGAGTTGACACTTACTAAAATGCCTTCATAACTACCCAAAGTAGCAATAAAGGGCAATGTTGGTAGCTATTGTTTTATCGAATATATCATGCATCTAGAAAGAAACACCAAGCGAAAATGGAAAATATCTACACATTTGACATCCCAGAAACGTGCCCATGATATATCTCCTCACACATGTAAACTGTTCTCGTCATAGTAAATGAGATTACAAATAAGAGAGAAAAAGTATAATCATACAATGTTACCGCCACAAGATTCAGGTTAAATCTTCCGCAAGATACATGTGGATTTGTTGTGAATCAATATATGTGTGAGAAGTTAAGAATCCTCACAAGTGGGTTTGACGATGTAAATTGCCGACCATAAATTAAACTTCATTTAAAATTAGAATTGTTACAAATATAAAATGAACAATTTCACAACAACGTAATGTAAATCCATTTATATTTTCACCACACAGCTCAAAGGGATTGTTCCTCAATCCATGTACTTGAATTGCTCACTTAATTCTTCATGCATCCTTGTCATCTAGACATATCCTTTTTTTTCTGAAAGAGAAGGGGGAGTTTTAATTCGTCATGATCTCCACCAACAGGTAAAACACATAGAAAGATGGGCCTAATGCCCATCCATAGCCGGGTATTCCGAGTCGGGCCGAGTCTAAATCTTTGAGTCGAGCAAAAACAGGGTCGGGTAGTTTTCGGGTCCTTTTATTCAAAAACTTTCGGGTTGGGTCGGGTCGGGTCTGGGGTCGGGTCCGACAAACCCGACCCATTGTCAGGCCTAATCCATAGGCATGCACCAACCCCCACACCCCCATCATCTAGACATATCTTATAGATATTTGCAACCACTTAGATTGTATCTTCCACTCTTATAGCTCTCTCACACCCATCCACCGTGCTAATGGTGGCTAATGTTGTACTTAATCAATGTCTGGCAACCCAAATTCTAGGCCGTTAGCCATAATACTTATTTCTAACTTCTTACAAGTGTTGTAGTTCAATAGTAATTTCACATGAGCATTGGGAATTTCCATTCATGCCTGAGCTCATATATTTTCCCAAGGTGGGGTGGAATATATGTACAGGTTACTCTTACTTCAAATTTGTATCACATGAGAGAGATTCCAAAGTATTTCTATGGAGTAGAAAATAACCATTTGTGGTGCATTTATCAAACATCATGATGGGGTGAAGACATCCAATGATCGTTGGATAAATCATGGTGCATTATTTAGGAGTGAATGAGTCCACATTGACCCTTAAAGCTTTAAGGGAAAAGTATTAAGTGAATTGCAACCAAGTCATGCAACGAGATATTTTCATGATACAATGAAAAAGGAAGCAACAATTAGATGAGATCGTCTACATATAAGTTTGATAAAGACCATCTAGAAATCATGCAAATAAAAATGGTAGGTAAAAGAAACTGAAACTAAGCCACAACAACAAAATGAAGAATTTTCAAGTGATTCAAAAATTGATAATACAACTACTAAAAGGTATGATATATATTTAAGTAGGAAGATTTATCAATGTATTAATGATTAAGAATATTATCATTAAATTTTTACCTGAATGAAATAGGAAAATTCATAGTATGTATTATTTATACTTGGTAAGGATGTTTAAGTATACACCTTCATTTTATTATGGTTGTAATGCCAGAATTGTTACCCGTATGTGAAATATTGTCTTAATGATTCGTTTAACAACAAGTGTGTGAATCCTAAAGGTCAGTTGATTGGAAAATACGCACACTATGTTCTTTAATCTATATTTCCATTTCATTTAGTAAGGTCTTCATGTTTTATACATCCATCTCGAATATTTAGAGAAAATATGTAGATAAAGTTAAGGAATTAATGGTTGTACTTGAGGAACAAATAAAATCATTTTACTTGTACGGTGTAGTGGTAAAGTTGTTGACATCATGCAAAGAGAATAAATGAGGTGTTTGATGCAGAGTTCGGGTTAATATTAGTTTATAGACTAAACTATGGCTATATGAATTTATGTATTTCTCAAACTTACTAGAAAAAAGTGCACATCTGGATATATTTTCTATTTAATGGGAAGCAATTAAGTACTATTGATGCCTTTATACAACTAGATGCTAAGTATTTATTCATTTATAACAAGCGTCTACCAAAATATGCTAGATGGTCCTTTATATACAAGAACTACATGCCAATTCAATTTTTTTTTTAAGGTCTACATGTCAATTCATTACTGAGCACACACTTCCATAATAGGTAGAAGGTTAGGATAGGCTGTGTTTTCTTTTTTTGAAAGCAGATAAGATAGGCTAGTATGACTTCATACATGGACAATTTCAAATAGTTTGATGTTCATAATGCATGGATAGGTCAGATAGGTTTACTTTTTTACTTTTTTTATTATGATTAGGTTCAAAATTTAATTGAAATAATTTATTTTCCACTATGTGACTAATAGACAAATACTAATGTAAAATCATTGTAGGAAACTAGTAGAGGAACAAGAATGACATAATTGAAACACTAATACTTTAATTTCGTTGTTCAACAAATTCGAGCACATTCAGAGACACATTGTTAATATATTGAGTCAATCAATAGTATATGGGTGCAATTTTGAACATTGATATGGTAGTGATTGTTCATTTGGTTTTAAGTGATAACATGATTATAACATATGTAAATATCATATTAACAATATATGAATAGTGTAATTATCTATTATGATATAGTAAGTGCATTGCTAGTTACGTGATGGTACTATGTGCATGTTTACAACTTGGCGTAGAGGACATGGATGGTAATAGAAGGCTAAAGTGGTGCTAGAAATTAAAAAATGCAATACATTAAAACTTAACCATCATCCCAACAGATAAAGCATGTTAGAGTTGGTACTGTAGGTCACAAGATTGAATCTCAGGTCCTTATGAGTTACTACAGGAACATAGTTATAAGCCTCTGCAATAGGCCTCAGATGCCTATTGAAAAATTAATAAGGCAACATATCTAATATCCATTTAAGAGAAGATGTATGGCAACATGGATTCATGTGTATTTTAGTGTATATGTAGCCTTTATAAGCTAACCAAAAGCAACCGATTTAAACGAAGCAACTAACATACTAAAGATGCATTTATTTACATAGTGATGACACCTAGCTTAAGGATCAGTGTCTAAAGTGCATATTTTTGAACACGTAGTATATAGCTCCACAATAGACTTACATGTTGGCACTTAGCATGAAATTGTCAATATATCAACCAAAAAATACTTCATTTCATGTCAAGATATGTACCTCATCTACATATGAGAATAATATTTTTGTGTAAGTACGAGCTCTATATCCCTCAACTAAGAAAACAAATATTGACATTTTTCCCTAATAGTGATCAAACTTTTTTTTCTACCTCACATGATTTTGTTACCCTCTTCACAACCATTATTTTCGCTAGTTTTGTAGTCTCAACAACCTTAGTGCTTAGGGACAAAGCAATCACAAAGCATGCTTAGGTGGGGATCACAAGTTAAAAGTTGATAGTTGTACAACATCCAGTGGTAGATGAGTTAAACTTATTTATCTAGTGAATGGGATCAAACTTAGTAAGAAGAGTATAGTTAGAGGAATCATCATCAAAACACAGTTTAATGCACCTAGATAAATAGATTAATTCTCCTCTTTTGGTCAAAATACATGTGGGAAAATGACTAAGATGAAAATTTATTTCCATTTGTTATTAAAATTCGTGTTTATATGAAGGACATCGATACAAACTTTACTAAATCATACAAGTATATAAGAAAAACAAAAAAAAAATCACTGAATCACATAACATTACCAAATCACATTTTTTAGATCATCATTCACACAAACAAATAGTTAATTGTATGGAAGGAAAAGCGGAGGAGGCTTAGAAACATCATCTAAAAGGTCTAGGCGAGCTTTGTGATTTGCCTAGAAATGAGGATTAAGAGAAGGTTTGAACAGAAAATTAAAGGTCTGTTCCCAACGGGGTGGGAGAGTGTCTCTAAACTCCGGCAGGTGGAAGGGGGGAGGATTGTTGTTGGGTGGAATAGGGATATCTGGGATGCACAGTGCATCTATGTTGCTGACCAAATCATGGTGTTTAGTTGCATAAACACGGGTGGCTTCCATTGTGTCATTACGGCTGTCTATGGCTTTGATAGTGAATCATGTAGGAGATCCATCTGGGACATGATCATTAGCTCCACATAATAAGAGTTACCGCAGATTGTTATTGGTGATTTCAATCACATTAGACAAGCATATGAGAAGTTGGGGGGTAAACATATCCCAGACTCCATCTTGAACATATTTAATGTAGCTGTTGATGTGGCTGAGTTGATGGAACTTAATATGACTAGGAGCATATCTACCTGGCATAATAAGAGAAGCCCGGGTTTCAGAATCGTGAGTAACCTAGATAGATGTCTTGCCAACAATTGTTGGCTGATTTATTTTCCATAAGAAAATGTCGGGCTGGGAGGTCATCCTAATAGTGACCATGCCTGGTTGACTGTCAAGCTTACTAATTTGAGGCCAGCGAATAGACCTTTTTGGTTCCTTAATTTTTGGCTTGATTGGACAGGATGCGAGGACATCGTGAAGACTGCGTGGGAGTAGGAGGTGATTGGCAACCTGATTTTTAGAATCGTTGAGAAGTTGAAGAAGAAAAAGGTGGCCCTCAAGGTCTAGTCTAGTGATCTCTACGACATTCCTAATTTGCTGAAGAAGGCTACGTCATTGTATGAAGGGGCAGCAGAAGCCTTAAGGATGGATCCCCTCAATCCGGACCTTATGGAAAGGGAAGCAAAGGTGGCAAAGAGAGTTCTTCAACTGGAGAAGGCTGAGGAAGTCAGGTACTGGAAGCAAAGTAGAATGGGATAGATGAAAGATGGGGACCACAACACAAAGATCTATCATAGAGCGATTAAAAAGAATAACATGAAGGATTGCATCCATGCTTTACTGAAAGATGATGGGTCTATGACCAGGGGGTAGAGGAGGTTGCAAGAGAGGTGGTCAACTTCTATAATGATCTCTATAACCAGAATGGGATGTCGCCAATGGGTTGTTCTATAAACCACATGTTTACTGATGAAATGAACCGACACTTGTGTGGACCTACTGATGAGAAGGAGATAAAGGAGGCGGTGTTTTCCATTGGTGCATCGAAAGTGCCTGGACTAGATGGTTTCAATGACAAGTTCTTCCAAGCTTTCTGGCCCATCATGAAGGACGATATTTGCAGGGCGGTTTGACGGTTTATGGTGGGTGGTTCTATGGTGAAGAAGGTGAATCATGCATTCGTAAGGCTTATTCCGAAGAAGAAAATCCCAGCTTCCCTTATTGACTACAGACCGATTGCTTGCTGTTCAGTTTTGCATAAGATTTTTGCTAAATGCCTTGCTAGGAGGCTTAAGAGAATACTGTGACATCCCGCTATCACACAGACAACGAGACGCCACGCGAAAAACGTGCGGAAACACACTATAAACCACATATTACTGAAAACACGGGTTAATTAAAACTGCTTGCGGAAAGTAGATAAAGGGAACTATTACATTCAGATCCTCATCCTGTAAGGAAACATGTTATATAAACATTTACAAGCCTTGATCTATGTCCACAGCTTATAAGAACCATATGTCCTATCAACACCAACGTTCATCACCTATTTATACATACTTAACGGGCCACATCGGGCCAGCAGCAGGATATACAAGCTACGTCATCTAAACATCGTAAAACATCGTCAAAACACCTCTGAGGACCTGAGAGTACATGGATGACTCTAGGAATCTACTACAAAACAACCAAAATAGCAGCATATCCATCTCTTTCCTCCTACTGCTCTTCTTACTGCTTGGCCGCAACCTCACGACCACCACCACGTCTAGCACGATCACCTAAAAAGGTTGTAAACCAATGCGGTGAGACACACATTCCCAGCGAGAAACATAACTCCCCGCCGAAACTATAAAACTTTAGGAAAAAGTAGGTAAAGTAGATAACTGATATCAGCAGATCATAGGAGCAGCATCCTGAGCAAAACTTATTTTATTAACAATATTACCAGATATCCAAGAGGCATATAACCAGATATTTCTTTATGGAACATGATTGACAAGATAAGCTTTATAAGAACTTATCACAAAATATAAGGATCGTATAAATAGCTGCAAGGTATAACTGGATCAACTATACAAGCAAGGCCTCAATCAATGTTCTGTGTTTTGCCTTAAGCAATATATTCTATACAGCTAGATTATGATTTATTATGCCCTAAGGAAGTGAGTCGTCCCGCCCAAATCCTACCTTTGGCTACGAAGCCCAAAAACCGGTGACATACAAGGTCATTGGGAGAGCCGGACTCCATGACCTCACCTCTTTGTGGTTAGTTCACAAAAACCAAAGCAGGACCGCAATCTCTTACTTGAGTGGCCTCATCCACAGGGTCAGCTCTACAGGCTACCCTTCTATAATACTGAGCCATGGGCCTATTCACCATGCTCTATAATCACTGAGCCATGGGTCTGTTCACCATGCTATATACACAACCGCAGTTGTACTCAAATCCTCCTTCTTTCGGCTAGGAGAAACCTCACATATTCAACAATATGCGCTCCAGATAATCCCGCAGGATAAACTTGTTTCACCATCACCAACTCCTGACGATGATGGATCTATGTCCAGGGCAAACTACATGATATGTTCCACTGTATTTAATTAGTATATTTTAAGTGGATTGTTGAGGCAACCAAGTTGTAAAACATAACAGCATTGAGTTGCATTATTACTGTCATTATCACATCATCATGGGATCTCAATCCCTCATCACAGAATGCCACTACCTCTCAAGGCTTACATCATCACCATGGGATAGCAATCCCTTATCTCAACATCAGAGGATAACACCTCAACTAGGCACTCAGCCTTTATCAGGTCAACAGACCTTTTCACATCGTACGGGTGATACATGTTATCCCATCAACAAGGCTCATCATTGAGTGTTATACAGAACACATACACCTCATAACTCTTACCTGGCTATGAATTCACTTGATTCACCTGCATGGTTAGTAGTATGCATATCAAGAGAGATAACTGAATCACCAAACATAGATCTTTACGATTATCATGTTATTAGGGTTGAAGGTACATGATTGGAACAACATCCATGATCATAGCTACATAAAGCACACAGTTGTATCTATAGACAAATTACATTATTATTATCAGACCATGAGCATCCACCATGCCTTTATCTTATAAACATAAACATGTATCCTATCATCTTACTTAGCACCAACTTTAGGTATCAAACATATCACTGGTCACAACCATATTTTATCATGAACAACATACGAGCTCAAGATGATTGATTCATTCACTAGGGTTTCCCAAGTTAAGAATAACCCTCACTAAAGACTCCACCTAACCTGAGGGCTCTGATCTCCAAACCACGATATAAACACGATTTAAACTTAGCGGAAGCGATTCGATTAGCAGCGGAATACCAAAAATCAGCGGAAATTAAAACTTTTTGAGATAAAGCATTGAAACCATAAAACTTCCTTCATAAAAGGAGATAAACTGTTCACATCTCAGATAATTACTTTTATGCCCTGTGGAGATGAGGTTTACCACTCATACTCCAACCAATCACTGCTAAGTGCCTCGGTATCATACTAGGTCATCGAAAGAGCCGGATTCTCATGACCTTCACCTTTCTCAGTCAGTAAGAGGATTACTTGTAGGACATCTCGTGCCTCTACTATAATAGCTTACCAGGGTAATCTGGTCCTTCGTTAGTTTAGAGTTACAGTGGCGTTCTGTACTCTCTTTGTCATCAGGAGATTTCATGTTTATCTTCCACTGATACGGATATCTGTGCTTTCTTCATCATCAGGAGGTTTCATGTTTACCATCCACTGATACGGTATGGGATTGTAGTGAAGGATTGATGGATTACACATCTACATCAAACACCTACACTAGGATGTAAGGTTCTACACATCCATATACCCCACATACTCAAAAGTATGTGATCCAGGAGTTCCCTTAGGAAAACCTGTTTCACCATCATTTGATCTCTGACAATGATGGATCTATGATCAGGGCTCTACATTACACTTGATTAGTTAGGTACATTCAGTATTCTTTTAACATCATACATTGTTCTTCAAACAATAACATTAGCATAACAGCTATGAAATGAGAATACTAAATGTAACAAGCCTAACTCTCATCAATCATCATTTCTCAATACATTCATCACAAGTCATCTCTAAAGCATGACCTTGATGGTATTCATGGCTCTCACAGCCCATTTTAAACCATAGGTTGCCATTGACAATGCATCATGATATATCATTATTCATAAAGCTAAAGCATGCTTTCAATGAATATAGTTTCATAATCCATACCTGGATATGATCATCATCTCATGACAACCTGCATGGTTAATTCAACTGATAACAGTAAACAATTCATTCTAAAAGTTACACTTTCAAACTCTTAGAAGAGTCAAGTTCCCCAATATTCATCAATCAGGGTATACTATTCACAATACATGTCCTCACCCTAGAATTAGGGTTTACTATTCACCTCATGGCGAATTGAACTCATAACATCATCATGTATGAGAAACATCATCATTAAAGCTCCTAGATAAGATTAAGATTCATTATACATCACAATTAGGGTTTCCATGATCTCACATAGGTGGATCATACCCTAATCATGCACATTCATATGTATTGAAGGTACTTTACTTAAGTTTCAACTATAAAAGGGTACTTTCTCTCTCTTATGATACTTTCTCTCTCCTCTTACTAGTAGATGGTGATAACACCACTCTAGATCAGGTTGGTTAAGTCCTCATTGACTAGCATAAGCCAAAACATCATTAACATGTGATTAGGGTTTTATTAGAAAAAGGTATTACTCAATTAAACCCCTCAAGGGTATTTTGGTAATTTACCTCATGATCACCATCATTGGTCAATTCATTAATCACTTAGTCCCTTAATGTTCTAAGTTACCATTAGGGTTTAGATTAGATCACCATTGAACAATTACAACTTCAAGTGATTATGTATAAATAACCTTGAAAACCTCCAAACAGTTTCAACCTTCAACCACCAAACGGTTTGAAACCGTTTGGGTGCGTTGACCATTTGCTAGGTTTGACTCCAAGACCGTATGACCTCAAGGTCGATTGCCCAAACCATTTGGGTGCGTTGACCGTATGCTAGGTTTGACTTTCCAAACCGTTTGAGCTTATACGGTTTGAAACTATTTGATCAACTTGTCTTGAGATCGATTGGTCCAAACGACCTTGAGATCATTTGAGCCCAAACGGTCTTGAGACCGTTTGGACCCAAACGGTCTTGAGACCGTTTGGTCCAAATGGGCTCAAACCGTTTGGACCTCCAACATGGTTCAAAAGTTACAAATGTTTATGATTAAGTATGTTGAAGCCCTCAATTGGCCAAAGCCATGTTAACCACTTATAAATTGAGTCAATTAGGATGAGCCTCAATCAATTGGACACCAAATTAACCCTCAATTGAAAGCCAATTAGGGTTAAGTCCATCTCAATTAGGGTTTCAAATCGGATGGTCATCAATATTCAACAATGTGAATCATTTCAAAGTTGAACCTATCAATTGACCTCCAATTGGGCCCAAACTTGGCCCAAACGGTCTTGAGATCGTTTGGATGACCTCCAAACGGTCTTGAGACCGTTTGCCCAAGAAATCATCAAAATATAAGTTGATTTGATAGGGGTTGAACCTTAATTAAGTCACAAATCAGCAATTTGATTATTTCAATAACCCACTGTAATTGGGCCCTCAATTGATCAAATTACCTTAACCCTAGACCTCCAAACGGTCTTGGGTTGACACCAAACGGTCTTGAGACCGTTTGGATGAGTTCCAAACGGTCTTGAGACCGTTGCCCATCCATCCTTTGGACTCTAGTGAAAATTCATCAAGGTTTGATCTATTGAGTTGATCATCACATCAATACTTAATTGCAATATGATTTGGTACCTTTGCACCTTCAATTGGTCAACTATACTTGGCCCCAGACCTCTAAACGGTCTTGGGTGATCCCCAAACGGTCTTGAGACCGTTTGGGCTAATCAACCCAAAATCACTAATTAACTCATTGGAAATTCAGCACTGATTTCAATTAGGGTCTGCCCTATTAATCATCCTTCAACTCATGACTCATTTGGAATTAATCCATCAAATTTGGTGAGTCGTTAATTAACATCATTATGAACAGTAATACCAAACGGTCAATGTTTGGTCAACCATCTTAAACGGTCTTGAGACCGTTTTCCCAAAAAGGGCAAATTAAACAGATTGAAAATCAGAACTTAATTCAATTGGTTTTGCTAATTGATTTGCTTATATCTCACGATTCCTTTGGAGTTAATCCCTCAAATTTTGTGGGTGATTAACCTACATAATTATAAACAAGATTTCCATACGGTCTTAGCTTGGTCAACGCGACCAAATGGTCTTGAAGACCGTTTGCCTTCATACGACCCTGAAACCGTTTGCCCACCAAACAGTTGTGTAAACCGTATGGGCAATTGGTTGGGACCGTTTAGTAAAGTGGAAAACCATGGATAAGCATAGGAATTAACGCCCTTATCTTCTACCTTAAGAACAGTAGAAGTTCTTCATGATTTTGCTTGCAAGGATGCAAGGGAAGATAGGGAAGAAGAAGAACTAGCAACTATATGCATAGAAAAAGGTGTATAATCAAAGCATAAGGTTTAGAGTTATAAAACCCGCATAAAGGTTGTTCCTTGAGCTCCAAGATTCCAAGATCCAAGCTTTAATGGCGTCTTTGAGCTCCATAGGTCGGCCAAGGTGAATTCTCCAAGGAAAAGTTGGAAAGGAATGGCTAGAAAGATAGAGTTAGGTGAGCTAGCCATGAATTCAACCTTGAAAACGAGTTTCCTCCATGAATTCAAGCAAAAGGGATGATCCAAACTTACCTAGGACCCATGGTCGTCCTTCTATGCTCCATAGCTTAGCCTTGGTCGGTTTTGAGCAAGGGGAAACGAAATGAAAAGAAGAGGATCGTTCCCTTGCTAAGTGAGAAAAGTAGTATATATACTTAGGTGAAATTTCAACATAAGAACATATGCTTTCCTCATTTCTCATCTAAGTCCTTCCTTTCTTCCTTGAACGTCCCCACATCTTATTTCTAAGGACAAACTCCTTCTAAGGTCAAGAATTGAAGGCAAAGAGGATCAACCCATCACTAAAGTATACACATAAAAGGGCTATTATACATACACCTTGATTATTCAATCACAAAGGTGTTCTTTATTATGTGATTATTCAAATGTAGTGACCTTTTCATCATTTCTCTTCTAAATGATGCCAAGAGTCATAAAAGATATTTTAGATGATGTATTTTACAAGTTGCACCCCTCAAATTGGGTAAATTGCACTTTACACCAATTTAGGGTTTTCAAGTACAGGGGTTGCTTCCACAGCTGCACCTTGGTGCTCAAGCTTGGGAAATCCCTCAAACTTCATCATAAACATCCTCATGATGTCTCAACCTCAGAGGAACATCTCAACATGTGCAATTTGCAAGTTAATCCCTTAACTGGGTACTTTGCACATAGATCCATGTATTACAAAACAATGCTACAACTATATATATAAAGGAGCAAAATTTGAAATATATGTTTCTGAGGAACTTAATTACATGCCCAAAGTTAATCACAAGGATTTAATTACATATTTAGGCAAAACACCTAGGGTTAGTTCATAACCCAAGTCAGGGATGTTACAAATTATCCACCCCTTACAAGGATTTCATCCCCGAAATCGATAAAACATATTACGAGAAAAGGGCAGGGTATTTCCTTCTCATCTCATCCTCTAGTTCCCAAGTGGCTTCTTCAACACCACGGTGGTTCCAGAGGACTTTCACAAGGCTTAAATCTTTCTTTTTTAACTTTTTAACTCTGTTATCAAGGATTGACACTGGTCCTTCCTCATAAGATATATCATCATTCAATTCTACCTCCATAGGTTGTAGAACTGACTCAGTATCTGGGTGACATTTCCTCAGCATAGAAATGTGAAACACAGGGTGTAACTTCTGTAACTCTGGTGGCAGCTCTAGTTTATATGCTACTTTTCCAATTCGTTCAATGATTGGATAAGGCCCCATAAATCTAGGAGCTAACTTCCCTTTCTTTCCAAAACGAAGGACTCCTTTCCAAGGCGAGACCTTGAGATACACTTTGTCTCCAACCTCAAACTCTAAGGGTCTACGACGCTTGTCAGCATAAGATTTCTGCCTATCTTGTGCAGTCTTAATCTGTTGCTGTATTACCTTAATCTTTTCTGTAGTTTGCTGCACAAGATCAGGTCCTAACAACTAATGCTCACCAGTCTCATACCAACACAAGGGTGATCTACAACGTCTACCATACAAGGCTTCATAAGGTGCCATATCAATACTATGCTGATAGCTATTGTTATAGGCAAACTCTATCAAGCTTAGGTGTAGATCCCAACTTCCGGTAAACTGGAGAACACATGTTCTCAACAGGTCTTCCAAGGTCTGTATGGTCCTTTCCGACTGTCCATCAGTCTGTGGATGAAAGGCTGTACTAAACTTTAACTAGGTGCCTAAAGCAT
The DNA here is from genome assembly GCA_963693085.1 of Alisma plantago-aquatica. Lineage (NCBI taxonomy): Eukaryota > Viridiplantae > Streptophyta > Magnoliopsida > Alismatales > Alismataceae > Alisma > Alisma plantago-aquatica. The sequence continues at coordinate 345,255,600 of OY856415.1, forward strand.
TATGATGTCGTTCCCAAAAATGACTTGTAAACTGGGGACCTCTGTCAGAAACTATAGTGACAGGAACTCCGTGCAAACGCACTATCTCTTGAACATACAACTGTGATAACCTTTCAGCAGAATAGGTTGTTTTGATAGGTAAGAAATGTGTTGTCTTAGTCAACCTATCTACAACTACCCAAATGGAATCATGTCCTTTGCTTGTCCTGGGTAGGCCAACAACAAAGTCCATGGTCACATGGTCCCACTTCCACTGTGGTATAGGTAAAGGTTGCATTGTTCCTGCAGGCTTCTGGTGTTCAGCTTTAACTTGCTGACACACAGGGCACCTCAGAACAAATTCTGCAACATCCTTCTTCATTCCAGGCCACCAATACAGATCTTTTAAATTACGATACATCTTGGTGCTCCCTGGATGCATAGCGTACATTGAAGAATGAGCTTCTTCCAGGACTAACTTCCTCAAGTTATCCACATCCGGCACTATCATCCTCCCATGATAACATGCTACATGATCATCTGAATCATGGAAACTATCTCGCTTCTCATTTCCATACTCTGATCTAATCTGCTGAACTGCAGCATCAACATGTTGTGCCTCCTTAATCTGCTCTCTTAGGGTAGGTTTAATATGCATCTCAGTCATCAACCCAGCTAACAATGACACCTTCAACTGTACATTGTCTTACCTTAAAGAGATAAGCATATCTCTCTTCGAGCATACTAAAGAGTTTAGTTGTGCTCTATCCATGGTTGATGTTGCTGATTTCCTACTCAAGGCATCTGCAACAACATTGGCCTTCCCTGGATGGTAATCAATTGTACAATTGTAGTCCTTGATTAACTCCATCCAGCGATGTTGCCTCATGTTAAGCTCATGCTGAGAGAAGATATACTTAAGGTTGTTATGGTCAGTGAAAATCTGGAATGTCTCTCCGTAGAGATAATGCCTCCAGATTTTCAATGCATGAACCACGGCAGCTAACTCTAGATTGTGTGTTGGATAATTCTCCTCGTGCTTCTTAAGCTGTCGGGAAGCAAAAGAAATCACTTGTTTATCCTGCATCAACACACATCCAAGTCCATTCTTAGAGGCATCACAGAAGACTACATATCCTTTTCCTTGCTCAGGTAGCACAAGCACAGGTGCACTTGTCAACCTCTCTTTCAACAACTGAAAGGACTATTGACACTTATCACTCCAAGAAAAAGGAGCATCTTTCCGGGTTAACTTGGTCAAAGGTAAGGCTATAGAGCTAAAGTTTTTAATAAACCTTCGATAGTAACCAGCTAACCCCAAGAAGCTTTGAATCTCCGTCGGTGTCTTCGGTTGTTCCCATTGTAGAACAGATTCTACCTTTGCAGGGTCAACACGAATTCCTGAGGCAGATATTACATGTCCAAGAAAAGATACCTCCGGCAGCCAGAACTCACACTTGCTAAACTTAGCATACAACTTATGTTCTCTTAGCAAGGTCAAAGCTTGGCGAAGATGCTGTTCATGCTGCTGAGCATCCTTACTATAGATCAGAATGTCATCTATGAAGACGACAACACACTGATCAAGGAAGGGTCGAAAAACTCTATTCATGAGTTCCATAAATGCAGCTGGTGCATTGGTTAGTCCAAACGACATAACCGTGAACTCATAGTGACCATATCTTGTCCTAAAAGCATACTTGGATATGTCACTATCCTTAATGCGGAGTTGATGATATCCATATCTCAAATCTATCTTTGAGAAGACTGTTGCACCACGCAACTGGTCAAAAAGATCATCAATCCTCGGCAAAGGGTACTTGTTCTTTATTGTTACTTTATTAAGTTGTCTGTAGTCAATGCACAATCGCATTGACCCATCTTTCTTTTTAACAAACAAGACCGGATCACCCCAAGGTGAAGTGCTTGGTCGGATAAAACCCTTCTCAAGTAACTCTTGAAGCTGTTTCTTGAGTTCTTCCATCTCGGCAGGCGCCATCCTATACGGTGTATGGGCTATGGGTTTCGTATCTGGGACCAAATTGATCTCAAAATCAATCTCCCGAGGTGGTGGTATACCAGGAAGTTCTACGGGAAACACATCCTCGAATTCCCTGACTATGGGAACTTCAGCAGGATTGGAACTTTCCTTGGTAACATCTACCACATGGGCCAAGAATGCATAACATCCTTGCCTCAACAGCTTATCAACAACCATAGCCGATACAAGACAAGTGGGCAGAATCTTTCTTTCACCTTGAAAGATCCATGTTTTGCCTTCATCAGCAAACACAGCCAACTTGGATTCACAATCCAAGACAACTCTATACTTTTCTAAGGTATCCATCCCGAGGATTATATAAAATTCTTGCATATCAAGTGGTATAAGGTCCACTTGAATGCGATGATCAGAAAAGAAGAGGATGCAGGGAGAACATACCTCTTGCAAAATGGCAGACCCACTCAACGGAGTCTCCAACAACAAACTATCTACCCTATGACTAACTGTCATATTGCAGTTACGAATCACTCTTCGAGTGATAAAAGAGTGTGTAGCACCCGGGTCAATCAGAACAGATACAACACAGGATGTAGACATATCAGAATATAAAAGTTCCATCTGACCTGCCACTACCCGTGGATTGACCACTGCTTCTGGTGGGTTCATCACATAGAACCTCACTGTCGCCTGGTGTTGAGGTGGTGCTGATGATCCAGCTTGAGACGCTTGTCCACGTCCTTGAGCTGCTCCTTGAGATTGCCTTCTCTGAGATCCCTGTTGACTCTGCCTCTGAGGTTGTGTCACACTGACAGGCCTAGATCGACGGTCCTTCATTAAATGCCCCACCTTCCCACAGTTGTAACAGCTCCTCTCCAGTTTTTGTGGTCTTGGTGGTCCAGTAACTGACATTGATGCAGAACTGTAAGTCTCTTGTTGAGGTAGGCTTCGTCCCCTACCTCTACTTGGTGACCACTGAGTTTGGGAACTTGATCTGGGTGGTGGATGGTTAGGTGCAGAGAATCTCGGTTTCTTGAAATCCCTAGATGAAGAACCCTGGAACTGTGGATATCTTTTCTGGGTTTGCCTCTTCTCAACCACAGATCTCTCTATCCTTCGGACTGACTCAACGAAGGTAGAGAATCTCTCTCGGTTTTCTAAGGCAGACACAGGGGTTGATATATTAGCATTCAAACCCTTCTCGAATCTCCTGATTCTTTCCTCTTCTGTGGCAGCCATGTGCGGACAGAATCGCAACAACTCCATGAACTTAGCTTCATACTCGCTAATGTTCATCATGCCCTACCTCAATCTCTCAAACTGAGAGATCTTATCATCTAGGAAGGTCTTTGGAAAATATCTATTGATAAATTCCCGACGAAACTCTTCCCACGAGAACTCTATCCCAGGTCTCTTCTGCTCTTCCATGTTCCACCAGTGACCAGCACTGCCTTTGAGAAGATAGACAACATGTCTAACCTTCTCAGCCTCCGGGATATTAAGAATCTTGAAAGCCTTCTCCAACTCTGTTAACCACAGGTCAGCATCTGCGGGGTCGGCAGTCCCAAAGTACTCGGTAGCTCCGACACGACGAAGTCGCTCGAACGTCTTACCGATACCTTGTCCTTCAGGCTGGGCAGGTGCCCTAGGTGCAGGCATGGGCATCCTGTCGGTTATGTGTGTCATGGCAGTCATAAACTACCCAAACATCGTCTGAACAGCTGGGTTACCCATATCAGCTGGGTCAAACTGGGGTGGTTCAGGTGCAGGCTGTTCTATTTCTGGAACCCTTGCACCACCTCGAGGTGCACTAGCACTACTCTCTGCCACGTACTCATCATGTAGCTCAGCCATCCTTATGTATCTTCTTCTCCTAAGGAGCAGAAGATTCTATTAGATAAGGAAGAGATACTAAGGATAGACTCGACATCCTACGTCCTATGCCTCTGTAGACTCAGTGAACCTAGAGCTCTGATCCCACTTAATTGAGGGCTCTGATCTCCAAACCACGATATAAACACGATTTAAACTTAGCGGAAGTGATTCGATTAGCAGCGGAATACCAAAAATCAGCGGAAATTAAAACTTTTTGAGATAAAGCATTGAAACCATAAAACTTCCTTCATAAAAGGAGATAAACTATTTACATCTCAGATAATTACTTTTATGCCCTGTGGAGATGAGGTTTACCACTCATACTCCAACCAATCACTGCTAAGTGCCTCGGTATCATACTAGGTCATCGAAAGAGCCGGATTCCCATGACCTTCACCTTCCTCAGTCAGTAAGAGGATTACTTGTAGGACATCTCGTGCCTCTACTATAATATCTTACCAGGGTAATCTGGTCCTTCGCTATTTTAGAGTTACAGTGGCGTTCTGTACTCTCTTCGTCATCAGGAGATTTCATGTTTATCTTCCACTGATACGGATATCTGTGCTTTCTTCGTCATCAGGAGGTTTCATGTTTACCATCCACTGATACGGTATGGGATTGTAGTGAAGGATTGATGGATTACACATCTACATCAAACACCTACACTAGGATGTAAGGTTCTACACATCCATATACCCCACATACTCAAAAGTATGTGATCCAGGAGTTCCCTTAGGAAAACCTGTTTCACCATCATTTGATCTCTGACAATGATGGATCTATGATCAGGGCTCTACATTACACTTGATTAGTTAGGTACATTCAGTATTCTTTTAACATCATACATTGTTCTTCAAACAGTAACATTAGCATAACAGCTATGAAATGAGAATACTAAATGTAACAAGCCTAACTCTCATCAATCATCATTTCTCAATACATTCATCACAAGTCATCTCTAAAGCATGACCTTGATGGTATTTATGGCTCTCACAGCCCATTTTAATCCATAGGTTGCCATTGACAATGCATCAGGACATATCATTATTCATAAAGCTAAAGCATGCTTTCAATGAATATAGTTTCATAATCCATACCTGGATATGATCATCATCTCATGACAACCTGCATGGTTAATTCAACTGATAACAGTAAACAATTCATTCTAAAAGTTACACTTTCAAACTCTTAGAAGAGTCAAGTTCCCCAATATTCATCAATCAGGGTATACTATTCACAATACATGTCCTCACCCTAGAATTAGGGTTTACTATTCACCTCATGGCGAATTGAACTCATAACATCATCATGTATGAGAAACATCATCATTAAAGCTCCTAGATAAGATTAAGATTCATTATATATCACAATTAGGGTTTCCATGATCTCACATAGGTGGATCATACCCTAATCATGCACATTCATATGTATTGAAGGTACTTTACTTAAGTTTCAACTATAAAAGGGTACTTTCTCTCTCTTATGATACTTTCTCTCTCCTCTTACTAGTAGATGGTGATAACACCACTCTAGATCAGGTTGGTTAAGTCCTCATTGACTAGCATAAGCCAAAACATCATTAACATGTGATTAGGGTTTTATTAGAAAAAGGTATTACTCAATTAAACCCCTCAAGGGTATTTTGGTAATTTACCTCATGATCACCATCATTGGTCAATTCATTAATCACTTAGTCCCTTAATGTTCTAAGTTACCATTAGGGTTTAGATTAGATCACCATTGAACAATTACAACTTCAAGTGATTATGTATAAATAACCTTGTAAACCTCCAAACGGTTTCAACCTTCAACCACCAAACGGATTGAAACCATTTGGGTGTGTTGACCGTTTGCTAGGTTTGACTCCAAGACCGTATGACCTCAAGTTCGATTGCCCAAACCGTTTGGGTGCGTTGACCGTATGCTAGGTTTGACTTTCCAAACCGTTTGAGCTTATACGGTTTGAAACCGTTTGATCAACTTGTCTTGAGATCGATTGGTCCAAACGACCTTGAGATCGTTTGAGCCCAAACGGTCTTGAGACCGTTTGGCCTCAAACGGTCTTGAGATCGTTTGGACCTCCAACATGGTTCAAAAGTTACAACTGTTTATGATTAAGTATGTTGAAGCCCTCAATTGGCCAAAGCCATGTTAAACACTTATAAATTGAGTCAATTAGGATGAGCCTCAATCAATTGGACACCAACTTAACCCTCAATTGAAAGACAATTAGGGTTAAGTCCATCTCAATTAGGGTTTCAAATCGGATGGTCATCAATATTCAACAATGTGAATCATTTCAAAGTTGAACCTATCAATTGACCTCCAATTGGGCCCAAACTTGGCCCAAACGGTCTTGAGATCGTTTGGATGACCTCCAAACGGTCTTGAGACCGTTTGCCCAAGAAATCATCAAAATCTAAGTTGATTTGATAGGGGTTGAAACTTAATTAAGTCACAAATCAGCAATTTGATTATTTCAATAACCCACTGTAATTGGGCCCTCAATTGATCAAATTACCTTAACCCTAGTCCTCCAAACGGTCTTGGGTTGACACCAAATGGTCTTGAGACCGTTTGGATGAGTTCCAAACGGTCTTGAGACCGTTTTCCCATCCATCCTTTGGACTCTAGTGAAAATTCATCAAGGTTTGATCTATTGAGTTGATCATCACATCAATACTTAATTGCTATATGATTTGGTACCTTTGGACCTTCAATTGGTCAACTATACTTGGCCCCAGACCTATAAATGGTATTGGGTGATCCCCAAACGGTCTTGAGACCGTTTGGATGATTCCCCAAACGGTCTTGAGACCGTTTGGGCTAATCAACCCAAAATCACTAATTAACTCATTGGAAATTCAGCACTGATTTCAATTAGGGTTTGCCCTATTAATCATCCTTCAACTCATGACTCGTTTGGAATTAATCCATCAAATTTGGTGAGTCGTTAATTAACATCATTATGAACAGTAATCCCAAACGGTCAACGTTTGGTCAACCATCTTAAACGGTCTTGAGACCGTTTTCCCAAAAAGGGCAAATTAAACAGATTGAAAATCAGAACTTAATTCAATTGGTTTTGCTAATTGATTTGCTTATATCTCACGATTCCTTTGGAGTTAATCCCTCCAATTTTGTGGCTGATTAACCTACATAATTATAAACAAGATTTCCATACGGTCTTTGCTTGGTCAACACGACCAAATGGTCTTGAAGACCGTTTTCCTTCATACGACCCTGAAGCCGTTTGCCCACCAAACGGTTGTGTAAACCGTATGGGCAATTGGTTGGGACCGTTTAGTAAAGTGGAAAACTGTGGATAAGCATAGGAATTAACGCCCTTATCTTCTACCTTAAGAACAGTAGCAGTTCTTCACGATTTTGCTTGCAAGGATGCAAGCGAAGATAGGGAAGAAGAAGAACTAGCAACTATATGCATAGAAAAAGGTGTATAATCAAAGCATAAGGTTTAGAGTTATAAAACCCGCCTAAAGGTTGTTCCTTGAGCTCCAAGCTTCCAAGCTCCAAGCTTTAATGGCGTCTTTGAGCTCCACAGGTCGGCCAAGGTGAATTCTCCAAGGAAAAGTTGGAAAGGAATGGCTAGAAAGATAGAGTTAGGTGAGCTAGCCATGAATTCAACCTTGAAAACGAGTTTCCTCCATGAATTCAAGCAAAAGGGATGATCCAAACTTACCTAGGACCCCTGGTCATCCTTCTCTGCTCCAGAGCTTAGCCTTGGTCGGTTTTGAGCAAGGGGAAACGAAATGAAAAGAAGAGGATCGTTCCCTTGCTAAGTGAGAAAAGTAGTATATATACTTAGGTGAAATTTCAACATAAGAACATATGCTTTCCTCATTTCTCATCTAAGTCCTTCCTTTCTTCCTTGCACGTTCCCACATCTTATTTATAAGGACAAACTCCTTCTAAGGTCAATAATTGAAGGCAAAGAGGATCAACCCATCACTAAAGTATACACATAAAAGGGCTATTATACATACACCTTGATTATTCAATCACAAATGTGTTCTTTATTATGTGATTATTCAAATGTAGTGACCTTTTCATCATTTCTCTTATAAATGATGCCAAGAGTCATAAAAGATATTTTAGATGATGTATTTTACAAGCTGCACCCCTCAAATTGGGTAAATTGCACTTTACACCAATTTAGGGTTTTCAAGTACAGGGGTTGCTTCCACAGCTGCACCTTGGTGCTCAAGCTTGGGAAATCCCTCAAACTTCATCATAAACATCCTCATGATGTCTCAACATCAGAGGAACATCTCAACATGTGCAATTTGCAAGTTAATCCCTTAACTGGGTACTTTGCACATAGATCCCTGTATTACAAAACAATGCTACAACTATATATATAAAGGAGCAAAATTTGAAATATATGTTTCTGAGGAACTTAATTACATGCCCAAAGTTAATCACAAGGATTTAATTACATATTTAGGCAAAACACCTAGGGTTAGTTCATAACCCAGGTCAGGGATGTTACATAACCTCTCCAAAGGTGTGGCGGGCAACGTTGTCCCTCAGTAAAGGGGGTATCGGGTAGGGTTACCTCCATCACCCAAAGCCTATCGGCTAGGGCACTTAGCCACACATATCGTCCCTTATCACAATCATGCTGTGCACACTTGTTCAAGGGTCACGAGTAGACCAGGACCGGTATCGTGCATCCTGATCCAAGGGTGTATCATACACAAGGACACACTCACCTATCGGCCATGACCCTATCGGCCACTAGGGTTAGGGTTACCTATCAGCCATCCTCATCACCATATCATCTATGGCCATATCGGCCAAGGCCATGGCGTCCAAGGTCATGTCGGCCAAGAGCAAACCCTAACGCCCAACAAGCTCTTCATGATGCCCAAGGGATTCTACTGTCCTCCATCATGTCACCCAAGACACCCTATCATCCAGCTAGGGTTTGGGTCCACATATTGGCCAAGACTCTGCCCTTCAACTTGTATCGTCTAAAGCACCATCCATGCTCAACACATGTATCGACCTAGCTCTTAACTCTAGATCTATCCAAGCTATCAAGTACCTATTCATGATGAGCAACCGACCAAAAGGAGACATGTGATGGGCAAGGCAGATCGGTCAAAGGGTAACACACCTCCATATGGGGTATCAGCCAGGAACTTGACCCTGGTGTTGCCCCAAGCTAGGCACACCAACACATTTCCAACACTCTAGGGTGGATGATATCAGGCAACAAGGTTAACACAACCCAACTAAGCATATCATCCAAGACAAACCCTAGATGAGAGGTATCGTGCAAAGCACCAAAGAGGGTATCATGCAAGGGCACAAGAACCACATAAGGTTGGTCATCTTCAACATCATCAAACCCTAAAAGATCAAGAGAGTTGGCTCACCTCTCAAAAACTAAGTGAGAGGGGTTTTTTACAACCTCTGTCACATATCGGGCAACACTCCATCCTCAACTAGATCATCAACAACCAAAGGCTCACCTCTCAAATCCATGGTGAGAGAAGGGTGTTGTCCAAGCAACTAGAGTATAGACTCACCTCTCAACAACCAAGTGAGAGGGTTTTTGCCTACACCACTAGAGCTCGAACTCACTTCTCAAAACCAAAGAGAGAAAAGGGTATTGCCCCAAAAGAAACCCTAAACTCATGGTTCGACTACCAAGGTCAAGAACACATCAACAACATATCCATCATATATTCAACAAGATTAAAGGTACAAACTAGGACAAGAAACATATCTAACAAGATGCATGGACAATCAAGATGAAACATAAACGTGCAATAAGAAAAGGAAGTAGTATAGCTAGGGTTAGGAGTTATGTAACTCGCCTCAAGCAAGCTCCTCAAGCTCCAAAGCTCCAACCACCAAGCTTTAAGATCTTAGCTCCAAAGCTCCACACCAAGGAAGCAAGGCCCTTCTAGGGTTCGACCACCACCTAGAGGAAGAAGAAGAAGGGAACTCCACCAAGGAGATCGGCCACCAAGCTCCTCCAAAGAGGGGTATCGTCCACCAAGGAAAAGGGAAGGCAACTAAGGAGCTAAAAGGGATCCCAAGAAAGTGAAAGGAGAGGCATATATAGAAGAGGGTGAAGAGGAAACTAAGGCAAGGTGTTGTCCAACCTAGGGACACTTGTCCAAAGACATTCCACCTTGCTAAACCTCATGCACATGTCATGCTACCAACTAACAAAGGATCGGCCACTTGTCCAAGGTATGGTGACACAACCAAGGCAAGGTCAAGGTGGTCACATGGGTGACACACCCCACTGGTCGACACACTCCTGGGCAACATAGCCTTGGGTGACACAACCCTCTGGGCAACACAGAGCTTCAAGCTCTCCTATGCATGATACAAACCCTTATCAAGGCAAAACAAAGCAAAGCAAGGCCCATCAAAGCTCATCAAGGCCCGAAACTACTCAAGAAACAATCCCAACTCATCCTCTCAACCCTAGAGGATGCAAAGAGAGAGAAAACATCTCTCAAGGTGACAAACTTGCACATCAACCCTAAAACTTGGATAATTTGCAAGTTGCACCTCCAACTTCAACAAAGCACAGACAAACCCTAATCACCACTAGAGGTGATTAGCAAGCACTTAAACATAGAGTTTAGGCAAAGCAAACAGGGTAAACCCAAAACGAAGGCCAGGGTCCTTACAAATACTACCTCGGATCATATCCCAGAATCAGTCAGCCTTCATTCAGGGTAGATCGATCTCTGATAGTGCCCTTCTAGCGGGAGAGTTTCTTCTAGACTTCAACAACAAGAATCACACCAAAAAAGCCTACATAAAGATAGATATATCAAAGTCCTACGACCACATAAATTGGGAAGCTTTGTGGAGAATCATGGACTCTATGGGGTTTTCCCTACGATGGGTCAAGCTGATGAAACAATGCGTACAAACCACCACATTTTCTATACAGGTTAATGGGGGTGTCGAAGGGACTCTTTACTGCCTCCAATGGGCTGAGACAGGGGGACCCCCTCTCTCCCCTTCTCTTCACCATCGTGATGGAGGCGTTGACATCGATGATTGAGGAGACACAGGTGGGGAACTAGTTCTGTACCTTCAAAGCAGCGGGTGTCCCAATCCCTTCACACCTCATCTTTGCCGATGATGTTCTTCTGTTTGCCACAGGCCATGCTAGGCATCTAAAAAAGATGCGGAGGATCCTTGGGAGGTTTGGAAATCTCACTAGACTCTATATCAGTGACATTAAATCCAGGTTCTTCTTGTCTAGATCTTGTGATGCTAGAAGAGGCAAGCTGAAAGAGGCGGCAACTATGGAGGAAGGGGTCTTCCCTACGAAGTATTTGGGAATTCCCATCTTAGGCGGGAGAGGTTCCAGCTAGATTTATGCGTCAATTATCGATAACCTCAGGGGAACAGTTGACAAGTGGTCCGGCCTATCTCTGTCCCTTGCTGACAAAGTTGTTCTTATTAGAACCATCTTGGCTGTGAAGTGCTCCTTCTGGTGCAGGCAAGCGGAACTACCCCCTTTCATCTTGGATAAATGCAAGGTGTTCTGCAACATCTTCTTGTGGGGTGGCAAAGGCCATGTTGTTGCCTGGTCCACAATGGCAAAACCTCATCAATTCGGGGGCCTTAAACTGCCTGATCTGCACGACATTGCCCGCTAGGCTATGTTGAAAAGGATCGATCGATTCGTGACCCAGCTAGCCTCTCTGTGGTCCGAATGGATGAGAGAGAGATATGGCTTATCTCTAGACGATCATACAACTGAGTGCTCTCATGCTTGGAAGGCCATGACGAGGCAATGCAGTTCGGTGAAGCATCTTTATGTACTCATGGGTGATAGGGAAGCCAGAGTCATGGACAAACCTTGAGCGACCCTTTTGGTCGGTCCTCCGGTTCCCTGGTACCAAATCCTATGGAACAAGCACCACACCCCCAAGTGGAGTTGCTGCCTCTATAGGGGCATTCTTAGAAGATGGCCTACTTTGGACAGAATGTGCGATTGGGGACTGGTTACTAATGTCAAGTGTCTTCTGTGCAAGAACGCGGAGGAATCACACTTGCATCTTATGTGGGGTTTCCGCTTTACTAAATGAATTTGGTGTAGGATTTCTCTCAAGTTGGGATGGAGGGGCAATCCACCGGACAATTTGGATGAAACTATTCCCTAGATTCTAAAAAATTCGGCCCATAGTCACCCCCTTAGGTGTTTTGCTGGCCTGTGTATTACTGCTGTGATGTTCCTTGTTTGGAAGGAGAGGAATAATATGATACACACGGGAAGGAGAGGTGTAATCTCGATATTTTTGATGATTGTGTGAGCTGCTTGAAACTTGCTTGTAAGGCCAGACCCCATATCTATAAGGGGCTGAGCCAAATGACTCTAGAACACTGGGAACTTTTGTAGAGCTTACTCCCCTTTGTACAGTTGTATATAGGGTTTTTGGATTATGGCCGCCCCTATACCTTTTGATTGAGTAATATTTTACCTTATCCAAAAAAAGTTAATTCCATGGAAATAAATTTTAAAAAGAATAGATACCATGTGGGACCTGTTAGCTCTACTAATGCCTACATAATTTCCAAATCATTCACCCAATCAAAATATATAATGAATGATTGTTGATATGCAATTAGATACTACATTAATCATTATGTATAACTGTCTTGAATGGAAAAAATGCAACCTAGTTTGAAAAGTCCTTTAATGTTTCACTTCATATATTTATAGGAACCAAAAAACATGCACCACTCCTTCATCCCCTAGATCCTCCACTATTAGCGCTAGTGTTTTGATTTTCTAACTACTTATGGGTACATGCAAAAAATATCAATAACCAAAGGTTGACACTTATTTAGTTATATATTTAGGATGCACATAAGATTTGATCTCCCCAGGAAGAAAAGTATCCAAACAACATATATAATCATTATGTCTTTGCTATTACTATATACATTCTTTTCCTTTTTGTGTTCATAGTTTTTTGTCAACTTCATTATATTTTCTACTAAAAAGTTCAATCATGAATGTGGAAACTTGTTATATTTAACAAAAACATGAAAACAAAACCATCTTTCCCATGATAGGTGATAAGGATATCAAGAGTGACCCAATCATGTTTGGAAGGAAGCAAGGAATCAATTGAAGTTGAGGTTTCTCGTAACAATACATTATGCAAGGAAGTGAGATCCACGAAAAAGTCACCAGGGTGATGTTTTTGGTGGGAACTTCGCAATACAAACCATTGATAGATAACTTAAAAAATTGACATAGCATGGAATAATAATAATCATCATAAGAGTCCAACAATAGTCATTTTTTGGATCTAATGTTCAAACTAGCACCATTTTCACCTATGTAAGCTTCCTCCTTTCACACTAAGAAAGTTCAAGGAGGGCATTTTCACTTCAGGCATAAAGCAATGTCACTTATTTAAAAATTAGAAAAGTTGAAAAAGGAACATAGAGAACATATGCGAAACTAAGATATTCTTAAAACAATGGTAATTTTAGAAACTCTATTATTTATTTTATGCCAAGTATTCCATAATACAAGGTGTTCAGTTAGACGAATGTTGCCAGCCGCTTGTGTATTTGCAACCACTTTTGTCGAACCAAAAATGCATGACTTTGTGGGAGATCAATATGATGGTAAGTAATATGTAGAATCATTTCATAACTGAATGTCTAAACGGAAATATGTAGAACGTGTATTCAACATCATCCTCCAATTTATGGCAGTATTGGAAAACAAAGGGATCAAAATGACCCTTATTGTGCCAATTATTATGTAAGACTATTTTATTATGACCAATAAGATAACTATTAATAGTTACTTTCATTGGAATCTTGATTCATCAAATAATCTTATTAATTACTAAGGAATAATTCTAGAGTAGTATAACTTATATGATTTCAAAATAAATATGTCTTTATTCAAACACGAATTGACTTTATACTGCCTTATAGGATAGGATATCATATAGGCTATATTACAAACCATGTCATATACAAATACATTAAAGAAAGTGATCTCTTGGAGTGGGTAATGTACTTAAAGACTAGTATGTTGTAATCTTTTCCCATCATCAGTTTGTTGTGGTTTGTGGAAAGAATAGGGTCAGATAAAATATTTGTTAGTAGATCATCTATCGACTAATGATATGTCAACAAATTAATGTTATCATGATATTTAGGAGACAATAATATGTAGTCTAGGAATGGTAACCAGAGATGATGGATTGACTAGTGGACTAGAATAGTTTTATGCTTGCAATAACGGTTAATGAATGGATGCATCAAAATATAATTTGTGTTATTTTAAAATATTGGAAAGGACTTTACGTAACATATAATGAGAACGGAATCTAATATTTCTTATACCTCATCTACTTATCTATTTAACTTATAAAGTAGAAATTCCTCTATTAGCCATGCATTTACAGAATTAATGCCTAAAATGTGAAAAAATACATATTTCCTTCATCATTGTTTTTACTATTTTTATCTTAACAAGTCAATTGTAGATTCCCATTGTGTGTATAATTCAATTAAAAAGTTTTTAATGAATTTAGGTTATATTTGTCCCTATATCACTTATATGCTTTGTAACATACCGAAACTATCTTCATAATCTTGGAAACCCTAATTCCATGTGTGAAATGTCTTTAGGCCCAGTGTAGGAGAAAGCCTAGAGACATGGTGTAAGTTATACCATTTGAGATATTCATAGATAATAATAAGAGTAGTTATTAGGTGTTTAGTTTTAATGGATAAATAATAATTGGCCATTTTAGGCTTGTAAGCAACACAGGGTGGGAGACATGAAAGGGTAGGCAACTGGTAGAGCGATATTGCACTGCCATCTGCCTCCCCGAGGACCTATCCAACAGTGGAGAAAGAAGGGTGATGAAGAACTAAAAATAAAAAATCCTATTCCCGATCCATTCCTATCCCCAGATCCAAAGTGTTGGTTAGAGATATATAAGTTGGATGATTATGTGCTTATCTTGAGTCAGAAGGACAACACAACAATCGATGAGAAACTCTAAAATATGAAAGCGAAGGTAGTAAAAAATGTATGCAAATGGAATAATTGTCTCATAGGGTATATCATCAATTTCAAACCCCACTTATCAACTCTGGAGAACTATTTTTCTTGGCTATAGAATCCATGTGGTTCTTGAAATTTTTTGACAAACGTGATGGAGTGTTCCTGATAAGGTTCTCTAATGCTCAAAATATAAATATTGCTCTAAAATTGAATATGCAAGAATCCATATGGATAGGCCAGTGGATGCTAATTTTCCTGATTATATTGTTCTTTCCAGTGTTGAGCGATATGTACAAAGAATTGCATAGTATCTGAAAGGTGTCCTTATATGTTCTCATCTTGTGGTTATATAATCATGATGATTTCCCTGGTGTAGTTTAGTGTTCTCAAAAGAAAAAATAGTGTTGTAAAAGCAAATAGCCTATTTTTGAAAGTTCTAATCCTATTGAGGTAGAAATTAATGAGAGTACTTCAATCAAACCCAATTAGATAGGTTTTGTTCATAATGTTGAAGTTTGAAAGCAACATTTAGTTATATCTAATGATGGTGGTAAATCATTTCCCACTACAACTATTCCCATATCTGTTCAGGATCTTCGAGAAACAGTGGCTCAAAAGAAGTGAATGATGAGGATGGATTTTAAGAGGTACACAGAAGGAACATATCCCCTCTAAAATGCAACTCTAAACCAAATATACATATATATATCACAGATTTAGAAATTTTATATATTCTCCTATGCATAATGATTTTGAGGGATTGGAAATCATTAAAGAAGACACTAAGTCTGATAGTCCAACAAACCATGGTATCAAGTTGATCTATCTTTGAATATTACTTCTTAGAATTTCAGGGGAATAGGTAATAAGATCCTTGGTGTTCAAGAAGAAATAAGGTGGTCTAGAAGTGAGATTGTCTGTATTAACAAATCTAAAGCTTCAAGTTGTTAAAATTCAATGTGTGATGGATATATTATTTCAAGCCAAATGACTTTCTAACCATACTTCCCATGGTCTTGGTAGGCTGATCATTCTTAGGAAAGAGGAAAGTCTTTGATTTTCATAAGATAATGGAATTTGATCAAATTATTCATTCTATTTTTCAATGTGAAGAAGTTTCTTTCTATCTTATTGTTGTTAATTCCCATAATGCAGATTTTGATGGAGTGAATCTATGGAGTTCTTTGGAAAGTATTGATGTATCTATTTTTTTGCCTTTGATTATTATGGTAGATTATAATGTTGTGAGTAAGAAGGTGAAAACATAGAAAAAACACCCCCTACAAAAAAAACTATGGATGATTTCAATTATTGTGTCCTTGATAGAGGTCTTTTTGAGCTTGATCTGGAAGGTTGACATTTTAATTTGATAATCATCATGATGTAAATATTTTATTACATATAAGATAGATAAATTTTACAATTCTAATTTCATTTCTATATTTGATGAGTTCTATGGGAATGTATCTTTAATACTATTAGTGACCATAGAAGAATTAGTCTTAACATTGGCAATCCTAGAAATTTAAACACCTTTCAGATGTGTGAATGCTTGGATGACTCATGGCAGTTTTATGTATTGTGGAGAAAGCATGTGATATTCGTTTTTACTCAGTACAGACTCTATGAAAAATTATGGAAGTTACACCTTAATCTCAAGGACTGGAATAAGAAAACAATAGATGATATATTTGAAAGTGCTAGAGTGGATAGTGATTATGCATTGAATGCTCAAAAGATAGCTGATATTAAACCTTGTGATATGATGTCATAATTAAGGTCAAAAAGTTAGGACTAGAAGCAAAGAAGGTTCATGATATTGAAGAATCATTCCTAAGGAAAAAGTCTTGCATTCAATGGTTGAAATAGGGTAGTTCTAACATTAAATTTTTTAATCATCCATCAAAACTCATGGAGTCAAAAATTGTATTAAAATCTTGACGATTGATGATGTATTGAACCATGATTTTACTAATATCAAATCAAATGTTATGAATTAATATTTTGAGATCTTTCATAAGTCTACTGGTAATACTGAAGTATGGAAAGGTGTGTGGAATGGGCATATTCTGTCATGAAAGGATTTTTCTTGTCTCCCAAATTACTAGAAAAAAAAGTAGATGATGTGGTGAATAATTTAATTCATGATAAAGCCTATGACCCCATTTTAATGGACACTTCTATAGAAAGCTTTCAGGGTGATAGGTAGTGATGTTTCATATGTTGCAAAAAGAATTTTCTAAATGGGGATCTACTTAGGGAGGATAATATAAAATTCATTATGTTTCTTCAAAAAAGGTATGGTTACATCTAGTATTGCTAATTGGAGGATGATTTCCTTGTGTTAAACCTTCTATATAATTATTTTAGAGATTTTAGCAAACAGGCTCCAATCAATTTTGTCATCTATTATTGCTTTAAACTAATGTGCTTTTTTGAAATCCAGGAGCATAAAATTTGTTATTTTACTTCCCAATGAGATTCTTAGTGATTTCAAGAAATTTCAAGATCTAGTATGTGTATTCAAGAGGACATATCCAAATTTTATGATTATATGAATTGAAAGTATCTATTCTTAGTCATGCGTAATATGGGTTTTCCCTCCATGTGGATTACATGGATTGAGGTTATCTTTTATACCACATCTTATCAAGTTCTTGTGAGTGGTGAGCCTACTAATCCTATTTGGAATTTGAAAGAGATTAGACAAGAGGGCCCACTACAACTTATGGTTTTGTAATTTATATGCAAGAGTTTATAGATATTATGAAATAGAAAGTAAGGAAAAAGAGTGTTGTGCCTATTCATGCCTCTAAGTAGTTCACTTTATCACGTCTTATATTTTTTAATGCTTAATGATCTTTTCTAAAGCTGATGTTGTCAGTGCTAGTACTTTCAAAATCCTCTTTGATAAGTTTGGTTAGGAATCATGTGTTATTATCAATAATGACAAAATTATTATTTTGTTGAAGGATAACAATGATTCTATGGTTAATATTATTGTTATAAAAGAAAGACCTATGAAATCTTCCAAGTAACTTGGTCATCCTTTGTTTTCTAGAAAACTAGCAAAGAAACATTGTTCTGTGCTTATTGATAGAATAAAAAAATAATAGAAAATTGGAAGGGAAAGATACTTTCTATGGTTGGAAGAGTTGGGCTTCTAAGAACCTTATGTTGTAACTGTTATGCAAGAGTGTACATGAATTAAGAAAAATAAAATTAGGAAAAAGAGTGTTGTGCCTATTCAAGTTTATAAGAAGTTAGGTTTATCACATCTTGTATTTGTTAATGCTTAATGATCTATTCTAAATCTGATGTGAGTGCAAGTAGTTTGAAAATCCTCTTTAATAATTTTGGTAAGGAATCAGGTCTTATTGTCAATCATGGAAAAAGTATTATTTTGTTGAGTAGGAAGGCTAGAAATGATTCTATGGTTAATATTCATGGTATAAAATAAGGATATATGAAATCTTCAAGTACCTTGGTCTTCCATTGTTTCTAGAAAACTAGCCAAGAAACATTGTTCTGCTCTTGTTGATAGAATAAAAAAATAATAGAAAACCAGAAGGCAAAGTTAATTTCTATGGTTGAAAGAGTTGAGCTTACTAGAACACCTGGGCCAACTGCCCAAGGCTTTGTTAGATTTTTAGGAATGATGGTTGGCCCAACAAACTACCACTAGCCTTAACTTCATTCTTTGTCCTCACTCACACACAATATGGGGTCGAATTCTTAAATGGTCACCCATCCTAGTAATACTCTAGGCTGAGCAAGCTTAACCAAAAAGTTCTTTAGTGATGATCTCCTTGAAAAGGAGGTGTGCCTTGGTGATATGGGTAGTCCAATCATTCCTTTTACGATCATTTTGTCTGAGGCCTCAAATCCTGAACATTACAATCTCCTCCACTTAGACTATTGACGTCCTCGACAAGGCTAAACTATATGCCCTCATAATATTTCCATGTTATAGTGCAAACCTAGAATGACCCATGGACACCCAACTCTAGATCACAGAATACTAACACAAGGGTGGCTACATCACCATGAACAACCTTCTCCAACCTATCTACTAAACATAGATCAAAATGGATGCCACATGCCCATGTGGGCCCCACCTATTGGAGGAGTTATGGCTCTAATGCCATTTGTAACACTCGATCCCACTACCCAAGGCTCTAGTAGAGTTTCAGAAATGATTGGCCCCACAAACCACCACTAGCCTTACCTATGTGCTTTGTCCCCTCTCATGCGCACGTCAAAGTCAACTCTCAATTGGTCACCCATCCTAGTACTACTCTGGTCTGATTAGGCTTAACCATAGAGTTCTTTAGTGATGAGTTCCCTGAAAAAGAGGTGCATCTTATTTATATTGGTAGTCTAATAATTCCTTTTAAGATAATTTTGTTTGTGGCCTCAAATCCTGGGAAGTTACACTTATCAAGTCTACTTTGTCATATATGCATCTTTTTTGGGTGTTTTCTCTTCTCATTCAAAATTTCACCTTGGAAGATATAGATAATATATATAGAGATTGGACGATATAGAAAAAATTATTGCGATTTTCTTTGGGTACAAATAGTTACCAAAAAAATCTTTATTTAATCAACTAGGAAAAGTCACCCTTCCTAAAAAAGAGAGGTTTAGGAATAAGGAAAAGTAGAGAAGTGGCTAAAGCTTGCCTTATCCTTAATGTTTGAGATATTGCCAACAAAAAAGACTCATTGTGGGTGAAATGAGTTAATGAAAAATATCTAAAGAAAAGATAATTCTAGACTCTTGGAGAATATTCGAATTACTTATGGCTTTATAATAATCTTCTAAGAGTCAAGAATTCTCTTTTACCTCTTATCGAGTTTAATATTGGAACATGTGATGTTTTTAAGATTTGGCAAGATTCGTGGAGCAAATCAAGATTTATTGGTGATGTTATTGGTAGAGAGATGATAATTGGTTTGGGTCACCCTTGGACTCTTATGTCAGATCCATTATTATTAATAGGAGAAAGTTTATTCTACCAAGTAGGAGTTCACATATACTAATCAGTTTCTTAGGAGTAACTACCCTTTACAAGATAAAAATGACCATTCATCTTTTCAAGGTAAGAAGTCTATCAACATTAGCTGGTGTCAGATAATATTAGGGTCAAAGGTGTAGTGGACATTGATTTTGACTACATCTGGAGTTGGAAATGTCAAATAAATTATATGATTCATCTCTGGAAAGAAAAACACATCAAGCTACCTACTTTAGATTATACAAGGAGGGGTATTTCGTTGGAATATATTTGTTTTTGTTTCTTATGCATGAGTGGATATGAAGATACATATCATATTAGTTTTGATTGAAATTTTATGAAGGCCCTTAGGGAGTTGGCAAAGAAGTTCAATTTTATTCACATGGAACCTTGTAGATGGAATGAGTTAACAAGCATTAAGGCCAAGGAATCAAAAATCACTTGTCCTATTATTATGTATCAATGTTGGATGTAAAGAAATAAAAGTGTTGATCACGACTCTTATCGTAATGTAGAGAGTATATGGGAAACTATTCAGAGTGATTATGGTTGTTTGATATAGTTTATGTTTCTTTTGGTGACCCTGGCCTTGGTTTTTATGTTATTCATCTGGTATTTTTATGTCGATTTCTAGATATGGTTATATGTTGTGATGATTCCTTTTGTATGTTTTCAAAGCATTCTTGTTGGTAAGGTGTTGGGTTATCTAGGTCGGTCTGTGACTTTGTCCTAATATGTTACTATTTGATACTATTCTGAAGGGAAGGCCTCTATAGAGTGTTGAAGGTTTGTGTTGATATATTTTGTGACTTTCCTTCTCTATGTTGCTCTGTGTGATGGTGAAGCTTGTCTTGATGTTCCATGGCTCCTCAGTTGATATGAGTCCCCATTAGATCCTGATATGAATACTAGGTTTCCCGAACGTCCTTGTTCTATCTGATATGTGTGTTGTTGAAGATGCTTGTTTATGGGTATTTCTAAAATGGAGAGTGGATTCCTACTTACCATATTCTCTCTAGTTATCTCTAGTATTATTTACCTTGCTTATTTGGAGTTTGGTTTGGGGTTGTGCTGATATTTGTGAAGAGGCTAATTTCTCAAGATTTTCCCTTACTTCTTTTTTTGGACCAAAGCTCTCAACCCTGAAGTTCTTTATTTGAAGACTATGCATTCAAAATTTTTTGTTGCAGCTTGGATTTCATGATTAATGTGTTGGAGTAGTTTCTCAATTTAAGCGATGTCACCCTTTTTTATTGTTTTATTTTTATAGTCCAAAAACGTTTTGTAATTTAGTAAATCTTTTGTTTTCCTTTACTTTTTCCTCTATTGAACTTCATCCATAAAAATACAAAAAGAGAGAGAGTTTTTTGTCGGAAAATAATAATTGAGCATTTTGAATAATAAAATCGAACTCACTTTTTGTAAATATTTCTTAAACCTTATTGGATAAAGACACTAATAGAGTGTATAATATAGTTGGAAGATTAATATATTGACAAATTGCATTATTAGTCTTATCACATGTATATCAATGTAATATCTTACCACCGTCACTGTTATTAGTAATTCAGCAAAGAAATAATGACCAAGATTAGATCAAAGTCATCCACAGCTGTGAAGAATGATGCAAAAAACCTTAATAGGAACTAAAAGGAATATATAAATTAGTCGAGAATTGGTTTATTATTCTTAATTGAATGATAATATCGTTAGATTAGTTAAAAATGGGAAGTTGAGTAAAGAATGATAATATTTGTAGACAAGGATAGAGGAAACTGTGTCATGAGAAGATAATGATAAAAAATCACTTTACAAAATAATATATAAAGATTTTGATTACAATAATAAATAAATATGTTCAAATGTGAAGATTGGGATTGAATAGATGATCATGCTCCTCTATCTAGTTCTCTGAAGTTAGGAAAGAACAAATCATAGCATACTTTTTTTCCCTCATCGTCATTCTTTTAACTATCATGGTTGCCTTCGACATTTCAATATTTTTGATTGATTTGTTTACTTGATTTGCACATGTTTTTGAGTCAAGTATTTACTAGTTTGTCCATGTTATATTTTACAGTTTGAAATTAAGTCTCATGGTATATTGGTCCTTTGCACTTATCTTAATTTTTTAAACCAATAAATGGATTGGATTTGTAAAACTCATATCAAATAATTTGTACCTAAAAAAATTGAAATGAATAATGTTTCAAAATCATAAAATGATACCTCATCTAATGAAATAAGTTTCATAAACTAATTATGATACAATGAAATGGCGGTTTTTAGGGTTTTCGTTTTTGATGCAAATTTGACCCAAAATGTTACAACCCCAATTTTTGGGTTCAATTGGTGAGAAATGCAATTTCTCATATTAAAGATAATTGAACAAAGAATGGTATAATTTGTTTTGAATACATGGTTTTCGTTTGCAATAGCCTTGATGTTTGTGTTGTGGGCTTTATTGGCTATTGGGCCCAATAACAAGGAAATCACAAAGAAAATTCAATTAGTGAATGAATAATTGAATATTTGAGAAAAGAAATATGTAGAAACCTCTAGAAGGCAAATCCAAAGAGGATTTCGTGCCTCTTGGGTTCCTTGGGTACAAGGAGTCCAAGGTTGGAAAAATAAATCAATAAGAAAAGAAAAGATTAATTAAGTATTTCTTTATTAAGAAATAAATTGAAAATAATGATAAAATGTGGAAAATGAGTGGAAAGAGGCATAAATGGGATTTCTTGGGGAAATTTCGTATCCATGAGGTTGCTAATATTAAAAGGAATGCCAATGAGGAAAATCAAAGAGAAATAAAAGAAATCCTCAAAAAGAGATATTTTAATGAGAAATAAACAAGATAATGTGAAATAATGCATATAGATGCATCTAGAAGGATAATAAGTATCCAATAAAAAGAAATTCGAAATAATGGAATGTCTTGGGATCCAAGGAGTTCCAAAAAAAGGAAAAAAGAGAAAATACCTAATTTGCAAAATAAGAGGATAATATGATACATTATTAATGAATATTGTGAAAAGGAAGTTATTTCTAATAAAAGAGAATAGAATTTCGTGACCTTTGATTAAAAGGCAAGTGAAGAGAGAGAGAGAAAGAAATAATTCTTGCTTTTCTAAGTGTCCATGAGATGAGGAATATAAAAAGTTAAAGAAGACAGAGAGAAGGTTTCTTCTCATTGAAGGAATCATATTCCAATTGGAAAGAGGCTTTGTTTTTCGTGGGCAAGCATACAGGGAGCATGGCTACCCTCCTATATAAAGGAAAGAGTCCATGGCTAAGCCAAAAGAAGGGTTCCACGCACCTCTCTCACCTTTCTTCTTGTTCTTGCACGTAAAAACCCTAGCGAGGGTGTAGACCTATCCTTGGAGCAACAAGGGTTGTTTTGGTGATCCTGTTGGAGGCTATAAGGTTCCATGACCACCTGGGAAGGATCGAGCATCACCACCTAGCCGTCGTCTTTGTGCAAACACTACAGGAGGACTACAGTGCGATCGCGGGTCGCAGGACCTGTACTCCTACATCCGGCCATCCAGGTCGTCGGCGAAGGCATGGACAGGCGTGGGGGAGGATGCCTGAGGCTAGGGAGGCCATCGTGGCAGTTGAAGAGGTCAGGAAGGAAGGGGGAGAGTCGTTCCCTCGGCCACTAGGGCGGCTGCCAGCCGCTGGCGCGAGGAGGAAGAAGGCTAAGACCCGTTGGACGGGTTTGCCCCTCCGCGGGATGAAGACCAACTGACTTACGTGGGGGCATTTTCGTAATTGGGTTATGTTTTCAAAAGAAAGGAGCCGCTTTGCATGGAAACGATGACATGGCAGTTCGTGATTGGTCCGGGTAAGTTGATTTTACAAAAATCATATCTCTTTATTAGTAACTCGGAATATAGTAAAACTATATATCAAATTGTTCAGAAAAATGAGGGGAATTCAATAAAAATGTGTTTAGAAGCTAATTCCTCTTGCTATGCGAAAAGTAGTGTAAATCATCATCTTAAATGAATTAAAGATTAAGAAACCCTATGTTGATATGATTAATGTATTTAATAGGGTTTAATGGATCATTAGATTTGATGTTAACCTGTTAAATGTAAAAAGGTACTTAAAGATCGAAAAGGATGATCTTTGCACGTAATTAGTTGAATTTAGAGTTTATATACATAAATATGCTTGAAATGTGCAAAGGACATAAAGTTATCATCTTTGATGTTTTAATTAAGGAAAAACCCTTAGTTTTGATGATAGATGGACTTAATATAATTGGATAATTCAAGCTAATATTAACCTGTTGGTAATAAAAGTGAAAATAGGATCTAAAAAGCTGATCTTTTTATATATAATTGACTTAATTTAGGGTTTCGTGCATGATTATGCATTAATGAGTTTGAAAACCCTAATTTAGGATAACTGTCTTTTAATTGGTTTAATTGTTTAAATCCATGAAAAAAATAAGGATATGATGATCCTAAGTCAAATTGGGTATAAAAGACTATTAAAATGGACAGTTGAGCAATTAAGGTTCTTATAAATGGAAAAGAGTATTTTAGGGTGTGTTAACCTAAAAGGGATAAAGTTTGAGAAATTGATCTAAGAAACCATAATGAATACTAATGAAACCTTAATGTGGATTAGAAACCCTAGAAAGAGAATCCAAGTCAATAAAGTAGATTCTTGATAAAGTGTGTAATAAATAGAGTACATATTTATTTCAGGAACTATGTGATGATTGAATTACTTGCTTGGATCTGTTGATTGACTTGATTGTATACACATGAAGTATATGTTGAATAATCTGCATGACTCACCAAATCAGGTATGTGGTTATGATTATGAATAATTGCTCTAAGTTTCACGGCGATTCCCAAAGTTTTAATCGGTTTCTTGAAAATAACTGTTGGATGTTTATTTATTTCATGTCACTATAAAGTGACTATGATTATCACTATAAAAGTGCGTATATAACTGACTAGATCTGGGTCCACCTCTGTTTCTTTGAAAAGGCTAAGAAAGAAAAGGGATAATCCTAGAGAAAGGTCTAGGTTATCGAGAGTTAGAAACTGGGCTACCTACGTGTAGTGCCATGAGACTCATTAGCCTTCCGTGAGTTAAGGAGTGGGCTACTTACGAGTAGTGCCATGTGACTCAACCATAGAAATTGGTTCACTTATAGGTGGATCATGAGGGGTTTAATGGGGACAACATAGAGGATAGGGTACTCTTGGATGGAGGAGTTATATCTAAAATGTAATCTTGGTTGTTAAATGATTAAATTACATTGTTAACATATTCACATGATTATTGTTTCCCCCACATACCAGCTTCGGCTGACCGACGTTTTGTTTGTCGGCGTTTTAGGTACAAGCCAAAAGGACAAACAATAAATCGTCATACTGTGTGATACATGAAGTAAAATACAAGGAGGATTAGTTAGAATAGAATCCTTAAGTGGATAGAAGTTTAGAGATCCAAGTTTTCAAAAAGGTATGCAAAAATTTATTTTCTTACAACTTTTCAGTATAGTCTGTTAAAATTTGATAATTATTCTTGGTTAATTGCCGAACCTTTGATCCGAAAGTTATGGGTGCGGCTTTGACTTCTCAGTCTCCCTTAATTGGGGGTTATCGGGAGGTGGGGTCGTAACATTTGGTATCAGAGCGTAGGTTCCTCATTTAACCATTAATAAATATTAAATTTTACAAACTCCATAGAACCCAAGGGAGTTATTAGAGGATTATTCGAAAGACGGAGGTGTCTAGAAAAGGATCATGACCGGGGGCTGGCAATATTTTCCTCCGCATCGCTAGTCGGAATACGAGGACTCTCGGATCCGTGTGACTGCCTGGCTAAAGTCTTAGGGTATGAATCGAAATAAGATACCTTTAGGATTTCTCATCTTATTCATCCCTTCTCACCACAAAATTATGATAAGGACCTAAAGGATTAGGGTTTTCTTTCTTCTCCTCACCCTCTTGAGGTATGGGTAAGGTTAATAGGGTTTAAGGAATCCTCCACCAAATTAATGAAAGTCATGTAAATAAGATGTCATGGACATAAGATTAATAGATTAAGCGCAAACTAAAGAATAGATACATGCTTAGGTCGTATGACATAAGTTGTCATGCCCTCAGAAGAGACCTGAGGCTAGACCTTCTTGTCAGGAGGATAAGTTAGTCTTGGAGATAGAGATCTCCATTGCAAGTAGAGACCTGGCACATACTCTGAGGATGATGCTAACCCTAACCCTAAGTGAAGGTTATAGAGAGATGAGTTGGACTAGGTATTTGAAAGGACATGCCTTTGGGATGCCATATCATCCATGGGTGACCCAGCATCTTTGGCAACCCAACCCTAGGAAGGGTCATGCATGTTAGGGTAAAGGATAGCTCCTTAGATGATGATGTTAGTGAAGGACCTTAGAAACCCTATGGGCTTGTGCAAGTAGGGTATAGATGGCACCTAGGGCACATCATAGTGTTGATAGTAGGATGAAACCCTGGATAAGGAATTATGATGGATCATAAAGGGTTATGGATGATCTTGAGCAAACATAAGTTCAAACCTAGGCTTCACCCATGTAGAGGATGCTTTTGAGGTTGATCCTTCATGAAGAGAGGACCTCTAATGGTGAGGTTGGTTGTAGGGTCATCTCTAGAGAGAGAGGAGGAAACCCCTCCAAGAAGATCATAAACCTAGACCCCGACATATGAGGAACAATGAGGAGTTGAGGATGATACGACCTAAGTGGATGATAGAGGTTGCCTCATGCATGATCCATTAAGTCTATTGATATCTTGGTTGCCTTTAGAGGGACCAAACCCTAGAGAGTGAAGATGAAGCATCTGGTGCCTATGTGCCTACGGTATGGGTGTTTACCTTCTGAGGCAGGAAGAAGAGTTCCTTAGACCTAGAAAGGTTTAGTAGCAGGTTATGAGGCCTTGTACCTTGTTGGTTGTCCTTAAGGAGACCCTAAGTGTTGCTCGAGTTGAAGGATGACAAGAAGTGCAGGTCATGCCTTTTTCATGCTTGGTTCTTAGTTAAGAGATAGAGCATGCAGTTGGACACCTACAAGTGAACCTAGGGTTCCTAGGCCTAAGAGGGGAAGTGGTATACCTAATGCTCATGATGAGAATTAAGTTGCTATAGTTTCGAGCATGGTACGCCTCATGTATAAAGGAAAAGGGAAGCCCCTTAAGTTTAAGGTATGTTTGATGAACCCCTCACAACTAGGTTGATGATAAAGGAAAGTATGATCTTGATCCAACATCGAGGAAAGAGGATAAGTATGACCTAGCACGGTACAGTAGGTGATCTGTTGTGCCTTAATAGCTTTCTAGGGTTAAGTAGGCTCGTGTGGATGTAAACCCTAGACCTAAGAGCTTTTGTGACCTTGTTGTCAAGAGATAGTTTTCCTCCCATCCTGGGAGAGGGACCCCTTTGGTAGGGTGTATATCAGTTTTGTTGCTTCAAGGTAACCTGAAGAGGTCTCACAGGATCTTGAGAAGCTAAGTGAAAAGTACATGGTATGAGAATGAACCTATAGACCCATAGATATCCATCTCTAAGTGCATGTGGATGTGTTACCATGGAGGTAACCGGTATGGGGCTTGACCAGGGTAGGCAGGTTGCCATGATCCCTATGAAAGGAGGGGAGCCATCCCATGAATGCAGAAAGAGAGATGATGAATACTTGGGTAAGGTTCTAAGTGAACATGTACTATAATGGAGAATCCTAAGTCTATCCTAGGGTCAGGTAGGGATAAGATCGATGAAAGTAGGAGTTGCCTAATTCCCCAGTTGCACATGACCATAGGGTCGGGAGGTAACAATTATCATTGTCTGAGGGCCATGGGTTAGGAGATTGATCACCTTCATGAACTCATGGGACCCAAACGGAAGATGAGTAGGGCACTCTCTTGATGCATGAGGGAAGAGGGATGACCCCAAAAGAGTCAGTACCCTATAGACCTAGAGGAGATGACCAAGGATATAAATCTCAGTAGGTTCAAGACTAGTTTTCCATGGAGGTAACCTTGATATCATGATGTCTGTGATGTAGAGACATATGTGGCACGTTGCAACTTAGATGTAAAGGTGTATTGGCAAGGTGGGATGTACCATCTCTACTCTTGGAATAGGAAGAACTCTGTATTTGGACTGCAGCCAAATGCTTATTTCCTCTTGTTATGGGGGGTGAGAGATAGGACGTTACACATGCCATACACCAAGGATAAGAGATGATGTAGATTGGAACGTTGCCACGAGAAATGGGGACAGAGAAGATAACCTACCTTGATCAAGTGAATGATACATGGATGGTGCGCAAACACTAAGAGGAATGAGGTAGTCACCTTACGAGGATGTTTTTATCATGAGCTATGTAGAACTTATAGGTTATACCATGTTGAGTTTGATCACCATGATGATGAAATCAGAGAGTGTTCTTAATGAAGATAGACATATAGTTTGAGGAGAGATGATAAGTAAAATACATGGATGTGTATGTCTTCAATGTTACCTAATACCTAAGAATGTGAAGTGCTAATGGATGCACTGGTTGAGATACATCTGACTTGTTGGACTAGAAGCTAGAAGAGGTTGATTGGCTAACCCTAAGTTTGGAAACGAGAGGTGTTTGGATAACACTCAAATGTAACAAGATACGTTGAAAAGTTAAGGGTTGTTTGGTTAGCTAGTCTAGTCCTTGATACGATGAAAGGATGGTGGTAGAACCTCAAGTGCACTTCTTTGGAAAAGAAAGCGATGAAACCCCGATAAAATGGTTTAGGGTTCTTGAGGTATTGATCTTGAAGAATAATGACATACAGGAGATCATGATCACCATACACCGTGGTACTACCAAGATAATAAGTGATAGTAGTACTTTATATGCCTAAGATGAGGTTGCACGTGGTATGTTTCCATGCATGATAGGAGGTGAAGGATGAGCACTAGTAACCCAGTACATTGATATAAAGGGTAAAGAGTCCCCGAAAGGGGAGGGGAGTTCATCTCTATGGATGTTGTAAGTATCCTTAGGACCAAGGAAGGTCGAGATGCAATATGGGTTATGGTAGATCACCTTTCCTAGATGACATGAGAAAGAAAGAGTTTTGTCAAGGGACAGATTGGGTTGATCTACATATGAGAGAGATGGTTCAACTACACCATGATGCGAGTTCAAAAGTTCATGAGTATGACTTAAAGGTTCACTACCATAAGGTGAAAGTAGGTACATGAAGAACTCGATGATAGTACAGTTTATCACCCCTAACTAATGGTTAGTATGAACCAAACTAAAGGGTCTGATGAGGGCATGTGTGCTCGTATAGGGTGATATCTAGAGACAGTTCTTGTCCTATGAAAGATGTGACAATGACCACCACAGCCAGTATTCCGTTTTATAAGAATCTCTATAAGGGAGGTTGTGTCGGTCACCACTTCAGTAAGGTGATGTTGGTGAAAGGACCACATGATGGTTAAAAAAGGACCACAGTGCATGTAGATGAAGTCGCTTTGATCGTGTAATGGCTGAAAGGAGCCTAGAGATGACGAAAGTCATGAGCAGATGCAAAGTAGACTGACATGCAGTTCACTGTGGGAGAATATGTGACATGAAAATCTAACCCCTCTAAGTTATAACTAAGAGAGCTGAGTCCCCGATGCATGGGTTCTTTTGACATGGTTTGGTGGAGAAGGTTAAGTTTGACTATACCCCTCAGGATAAAGTAATGTGTGATGAGTTCCACGTGTCCAATTTAGAGCACTATGTGAGGTAACCCGAACATGTGCTGAGCAATGAACCTAGTGAGCCCCAAGGGAGGCTGATATGGCCTGAGTCACCTGTGCAGTTTATGGACGCCGAGATGAAAGAACTCAGAGAAAAGAATATGTGATGATGAAGGTTCTGTGGAAGCGCCATGAGTACGGTAAAGACACATAGGGGCCAATGATGGACATGGAAAAAAAAATCTCATCCTGAATTGTTTGTTTGTTTGATTGATAGAATTTTGAGGACAAAATTCCTATAAGAGGGGAAGGATGTTACAACCCCAATTTTTGGGTTCAATTGGTGAGAAATGCAATTTCTCATATTAAAGATAATTGAACAAAGAATGGTATAATTTGTTTTGAATACATGGTTTTCGTTTGCAATAGCCTTGATGTTTGTGTTGTGGGCTTTATTGGCTATTGGGCCCAATAATAAGGAAATAATAAAGAAAATTCAATTACTGAATAAATAATTGAATATTTGAGAAAAGAAATATGTAGAAACCTCTAGAAGGCAAATACAAAGAGGATTCCGTGCCTCTTGGGTTCCTTGGGTACCAAGGAGTCCAAGGTTGTAAAAAGAAAGCAATAAGAAAAGAAAAGATTAATTAAATATTTCTTTATTAAGAAATAAATTGAAAATAATGATAAAATGTGGAAAATGAGTGGAAAGAGGCATAAATGAGATTTCTTGGGGAAATTTCGTATCCATGAGGTTGCTAATATTAAAAGGAATGCCATTGAGGAAAATCAAAGAGAAATAAAAAGAAATCCTCAAAAAGAGATATTTTAAATAGAAATAAACAAGATAATGTGAAATAATGCATAAAGATGCATCTAGAAGGATAATAAGTATCCAATAAAAAGAAATTCGAAATAATGGAATGTCTTGGGATCCAAGGAGTCCCAATAAAAAGGAAAGAAAGAGAAAATACCTAATTTGCAAAATAAGAGGATAATATGATGCATTATTAATGAATATTGTGAAAAGGGAGTTATTTTTTATAAAAGAGAATAGAATTTCGTGACCTTTGATTAAAAGGCAAGTAAAGAGAGAGAGAAAGAAATAATTCTTTCTTTTCTAGGTGTCCATGAGATGAGGAATATCAAAAGTTAAAGAAGAGAGAGAGAGAAGGTTTCTTCTCATTGAAGGAATCATATTCCAATTGGAAAGAGGCTTTGTTTTTCGTGGGCAAGCATACAGGGAGCATGGCTACCCTCCTATATAAAGGAAAGAGTCCATGGCTAAGCCAAAAGAAGGGTTCCACGCACCTCTCTCACCTTTCTTCTTGTTCTTGCACATAAAAACCCTAGCAAATGTGTAGACCTATCCTTGGAGCAACGGGGGTTGTTTTGGTGATCCTATTGGAGGCTATAAGGTTCCACGACCACCTGGGAAGGATCGGGCATCACCACCTCACCGTCGTCTTTGTGCAAACACTGCAGGAGGACTGCAGTGCGATCACGGGTCGCAGGACCTGTACTCCTACATCCGGCCGTCCATGTCACTGACGAAGGCATGGGCAGGTGCGGGGGAGGACGCCGGAGGCTAGGGAGGCCATCGTGGCAGTCGAAGAGGTCAGGAAGGAAGGGGGATAGCCGTTCCCTCGGCCACTAGGGCGGCAGCCATCCACTGGCGTGAGGAGGAAGAAGGCTAAGACCCGTTGGATGGGTTTGCCCGTCTGCGGGCTGAAGACCAACTGACTTACGTGGGGGCATTTTCATAATTGGGTTATGTTTTCAAAAGAAAGGAGCCGCTTTGCATGGAAACGATGACATGACAGTTCCTGATTGGTCCGGGTAAGTTGATTTTACAAAAATCATATCTCTTTATTAGTAACTCAGAATATAGTAAAACTATGTATCAAATTGTTTAGAAAAACGAGGGGAATTCAATAAAAATATGATTAGCAGCTAATTCCTCTTGCTATGAGAAAAGTAGTGTAAATAATCATCTTAAATGAATTAAAGATTAAGAAACCCTATGTTGATATGATTAATGTATTTAATAGGGTTTAATGGATCATTAGAGTTGATGTTAACCTGTTAAATGTAAAAAGGTACTTTAAGATCGAAAATGATGATCTTTGCACGTAATTAGTTTAATTTAGAGTTCATATACATAAATATGCTTGAAATGTGCAAAGGACATAAAGTTATCATCTTTGATGTTTTAATTAAGGAAAAACTCTTAGTTTTGATGATAGATGGACTTAATAATGTTATTTGGATAATTCAAGCTAATATTAACCTATTGTTAATAAAAGTGAAAATAGGATCTAAAAAGCTGATCTTTTTATATATAATTGACTTAATTTATGGTTTTGTGCATGATTATGCATTAATGAGTTTGAAAACCCTAATTTAGGAGAATATGTCTTTTAATTGGTTTAGTTGTTTAAATCCATGAAAAAAATAAGGATATGATGATCCTAAGTCAAATTGGGTATAAAAGACATTTAAAATGGATAGTTGAGCAATTAAGGCTCATATAAATGGAAAAGAGTATTTTAGGGTTTGTTAACCTAAAAGGGAAAAGTTTGAGAAATTGATCTAAGAAACCCTAATGAATACTAATGAAACCTTAATGCGGATTAGAAACCCTAGAAAGAGAATCCAAGTCAATAAAGTAGATTCTTGATAAAGTGTGTAATAAATAAAGTACATATTTATTTCAGGAACTATGTGATGATTGAATTACTTGCTTGGATCTGTTGATTGACTTGATTATATACACATGAAGTATATGTTGAATAATCTACATGACTCACCAAATCAAGTATGTGGTTACGATTATGAATAATCGCTCTAAGTTTCAAGGCGATTCTCGAAGTTTTAATCGGTTGCTTGAAAATAACTGTTGGATGTTTATTTATTTCATGCCACTATAAAGTGACTATGATTATCACTATAAAAGTGTGTATATAACTGACTAGATTTGGGTCCACCTCAATTGCTTTGAAAAGGCTAAGAAAAAAAAGGGGTAATCCTAGAGCAAGGTCTAGGTTACTGAGAGTTAGAAACTGGGCTACCTACGTTTAGTGCCATGAGACTCATTAGCCTGCCGTGAGTTAAGGAGTGGGCTACTTACGAGTAGTGCCATGTGACTCAACCCTAGAAATTGGTTCACTTATAGGTGGATCATGAGGGGTTTAATGTGGACAACATAGAGGATAGGGTACTCTTGGATGGAAGAGTTATAGATAAAATGTAATCTTGGTCGTTAAATGATTAAATTACATTGTTAACGTATTCACATGATTATTGTTTCCCCCACATACCAGCTTCGGCTGACCGACATTTTGTTTGTCGGCGTTTTAGGTACAAGCCAAAAGGACAAACAATAAATCGTCATACTGTGTGATACATGAAGTAAAATACAAGGAGGATTAGTTAGAGTAGAATCCTTAAGTGGATAGAAGTTTAGAGATCCAAGTTTTCAAAAAGGTATGCAAAAATTTATTTTCTTACAACTTTTCAGTATAGTCTGTTAAAATTTGATAATTATTCTTGGTTAATTGCCGAACCTTTGATCTGGAAGTTATGGGTGTGGCTTCGACTTCTCGGTCTCCCTTTATTGGGGGTTATCAGGAGGTGGGGTCGTAACACAAAATTTGTGTAATTGTTTAATTGGTGAATCAAGACCTTGTTGTGGAACTAGGGTTTGACCATGCATGCATTAGGATGGTGAATCAAGTTTTTTGTACTTATTTTTATTTGTATTGGGTGATTACTAGATTTCCTCTATCTTAATATATTGTTGACTTGAAACCCTAATTTTAGGTGTGATACCCTGAATTATTCACATTTGTATATCTTTTTGAAAAGAATAATGAATGAAGCTTCTTGTAATTTGTTTCTTTCTCATCAAGAACTAAAATTGTTGGATGTTCTCATCCCTCTTTTCTACATGAATATTATTTGGCAGGACTTATGATCTTGCCTAATATTTGATGCATTTGTGGGTTTGACTAGTCATGTCTAGAAGTAGATACACTATATTTTTGGTAATTGGTAATATTTCCCTTCCTGACACTAGGGTTCTATTCCCCCTACCACGTGTGATATAGTTTGGGCACTGATGTTTTCTTGCTCCTGCTCAGAACTGAGGTATAATATTTCTATCATACATTGCGGATTTAGTCTTCCTGTAATGCTCTATTTATTTGGCACTGAGGTTTTAGACATCCTGCCTTTAGTTTAGAATATTTGTTTTCCAGTCCTACTTTGAAGATTATGCTAGTCTTTGTTATAATTAACAGGTATTGTTATATTTAGTTATGAATGTGGAACTGTTTAAAAGGCAATAACTCCTTCCATATTGATTATCTAATCTAAATGAATTACTTTTTGGCAGAATTATTCTTTCGACATCCATTTGGATGATTCAATATCTCTCCTTTGATGGATACCTTGATATGTTAATTGTTGTCCCTTTTTCCTTAATATTGTTGAATTCTCTATTATATGTACATACCATCTTCAGGTGACTTCTACCATTGTTTCTTCTTTGTGGGATTTGCTTCCAACTTTTTTGGTAAAGAGAAATTTCAAAGGATGACTAAGTTGAATAGGACCTTCACATGTCCAAAGATGTTCCTTTGGAGATAGAACTAAAGTGGTTGGTTTACCATCTGTGACCATGTTTAGTTTTATAGATTCCATCTCATGTAATTACCCATTTAGGTGTCAACTTTATGATAGTAGAAAACATAGTAGTTATAAATATTTCCTTTTGCTGTTGTCTTTTGGTATTTTGAATATAATAGTTGAATATATTGGATAATATTCCTTTGAAAAAAAATTGGTGTTTGCCATTGATATTTTTCCTTTTTCTCAATTGAGTAACAAATGGATCCCTTCTTGAGTCTCACTCCTTATATGCACATTCTGATACTGATTGAGTTAGTAAAATTAAGAGGCATCGACAAGCAAATGTTGCTTAAATTTCATAGTGACTGAACAAATGCAACAAAATATGATTAAATTGCTTGTTCAATTGTATTTGTGGTACTAAGTTGAGAACTCAAGAATATTTTTGGCAATTTTAGATCATTTATCCATATTAATATTGAAACTACTTTGAATAGAATGATAGTAGTTCAATTATCTAATATATTTAGTTAATTAAGTAGGACTACCATTCATTGTGAAAGATAAATAGTATTTTATAGTACATATCCATCTAATATGTTCATATATGCACATGTTTGATCCAAGTGATAGGCAGTTCTAAAATGTAGAAGTTCAATTACATGTCTTTGTAATTTATCAGAAATGTTCTTATTTGTTTTAGCATGATGTTCATTAGTACAATTCTAATGTAGAATACAAAGAGAATACATAATGATTTAAATTGATCTTAAGATAAGAGAAGATTAGTATATCATTTAACAAATAAAATAATCGATTAGACACTAGATGCTATGAACAACATAGAGTCCTCGTACAGTCACACATCACCATGGATGAAATGTCTTATGCATTAGAAGAGATCAAAGAGGAAGTCAGAGAATGTTAGTGGGGTATGAAGGGTTAAACCCACTTTGGATTACCTCTTGTATAATAATAGGGGTATACAACAAAAATAGATGATTCTGGTGATGCCCAATGGTACCCAACAAAAAATGGATATCTTCATGGTATGAAGTCTCACTATAGTTATACTTAGACATTCCATACTATCCTGATATCCTGGTGGTACCTAATTTATTTACTACTAGATGTGTTATCTATTTTGTAACCATTGATGTAGGTAGTTAACTCAATGTACTTTGACTCTTTTCCTATATACCTAGGTTTATAGGAGGATTCAAGTTTATTCGGTCAACAAATATAGTTATCGAGTCCAGACATGATGAGTTGTATTGCATACTAGGAGCTAGTTGGAAGACTTAAAATCACATATCAAATCTAAATATTGTATAATGAGATCATAGTCTACTACCTTGCAAATCTTGTGGTGCACTTCATCTGGATCTAGGGGATTAATAAAACAATTAAGAGAATAAAAAATTCGTTTAAAGAATATAGTACTTGCACCTATTCTAATATATGTAGCATGATTTTGATTTGCAATATTTCTTATTTAGTTCAAAATTTAACTAGATTGTTTATATTGTATCTATTATAATCCACACAATAAATAACAAATTGATTATATTTCCTACTTAGTGTATTTTGATTCATTGCGACAATACCTCACAATATACTCAACAAATTCTTAGAATCCCTACTGATTTTCAAGGTACCACCATATTCTAAAGAGTCATGTCATAGAAGTTTTTTAGTAGTATTTTAATGTATAATTAGTCTGTCCTAGTCTCTTTCTACTCTAAGGTCCTCTAGTGTTGGAAATAAAGTGTTGTAATGGTCACGTGTTAATAAAATTTTATATTCTCTTCTTGTAGTCGTGTATGTTAATATATTATTTGTGTATCTAAACCTTTTGAAAATTGTAGTGATGGATAAGAACAATTCTTTAGGCTCTCATATGAGGTTATTGTATATCTAAAGATGTTCTAATCTTTGTTCTCTAACTTGTAACACTAAAAGGAATATAGTCAAGTATGTTTGTCTAGCCAACTTGATCACCTCATTTCCTAGTCATGTGGTCTAAGTGTAGATTATGGGATTTATGGTTTAAAGTCATTGTATAAAAGTCTAGGTGAATTCATCGAGCACTATAAGTTAGTTACTTAAAGTACTAAGTGCAGAAGTTAGGAGGTGATGTGCCAATAGCTTTGGAAACGTTGACCCTAATAATACCCTGTCAAATATATGAATAATTTTATAATGTCAGGGACTACCAGTTATCTCTTTAGAAAATTGAGCCTGGGGATACCCAATCTCGATTTCTGAATACCTATGTAATTTTGGGCCTACAGCCTATGGCTCTAGTATAGTTTTGGGAATGGCTGACTTCCTTGAAAACAACTACTAGCATAGGTTGTATGCTTTACCCTCACTCATCCACAACTCACGATCAACTTTTAGACAAATAACACATACTTGTACCACTATAGGCCAAGAACATTAACCCCATAGTACCTATTGATAAGCTACTTGTAAAGGAGGTGTACCATGCTGATATGAGTGGTTCAGTCATTTCTTTGAGATCAATTTATCTAATGACTCCAATTATAGAATGTACAATATCCCCCACTTAGATGCTTGAAGTCCTCTTCAAGGCTCAAATATATTACCTCATACTCTTTCCTTATTTTATTGTAGACGCAGAATGACCCATGTATACCCAACTCTCGATCATTGATACCAACACAACGACAAATCCATTACTATGGATAACCCTTTCCAAGATCCCTAGACAACATGGCTCAAAGACTGTCATGCCACATTCCCATTCAGACCTCACCTACTAGATGAGAATAATACCATTTCTAATGCTCGATCCCACTGCTCAAGACTCTAGTAAAGTTTTAGAAATGAAAAGTAGCCCTCCACATATCACCACTGGCCTTAGTTGCTTGATTTGCCCTCATTGTTGCACAACCCATGATTAACACCTAATAGGTCACCCATCCTAGCAGGCCAGGCATCCTAGTAGTAGTACTCTGGGATACCTGAAAAGGAGGTTACCTTGGTGATATAGTTAATCCAATCATTTCCTCTTAAGATTATTTTATTTGAGGAGTCAAATCGTACAACTTGGGTCAACAATATCAATCCACTCTATCTATTCTTCCATGTATATCCTGGCCATATATGAAGTGGGAGATGTTGACTTAAGAGTTATACATTGCCCATATTTTGATAATGACTTAACCATTCCATTCCTATGTAACTAATGTGTTTGTTCAAGATTGATCTCAGGCTTTAGGTGCATGAAAAGGATCAAATTACACAAGCCCTAGCAGTTCAAGTTCAAGTCAAATGCAATGCAAGTGTGTAATTTGGGAAATCACCCCAAATGACCTTAGATAATTTTTGTAATCACTTGTATTGATGATATGACTTGTAACTACGAGGAGAAAAATATGAAGGACACTTTACCAAGGTTTAATCACTCAAAAGTCAACTTCGAAAATTTGTTACAGGCTATTCATCGATCGCGTTGGAAACTCGACCGATCCTATGATGGATTTTCTGAAGATGACCCATCCGTCGAGTTGTACACTCATAGAACTCGATCGACCGACTCACTGAGCAAATCTAATTTTAGCTCATCGGTCGAGTTTACCAGAACAAACTAGACCGATAGTTTGAAAATTGGCTTTGCCTTTTCATTGATCGTTCGAGTTACCTTTATTGAAACTCGATCGAATGTATTGTACTAGGAAACATAGAAAAAGTGATTATAACCATTGGTGAGTTGTTTTGGGTGAAAATAGATCTGTTTCATTGTGGAAAATGGCTATATTTTGACCCTAAGTGATCCCACACTCAAGGGAACACCCCCAGCTATAAATAGGACCCCTTGGAGTTCATTCCAAGCTTTCTCATACATGCTATTCTAAGTCCTTGCTATAGTTGAGTATGTTACAACTCCTTGAGCCCCTTTCTCTCTCTAGTTTACACTTCATTTCATGATTATGAGTGAGATAGGCCTATTGTAATAGAGCTACTCCCATGTTCATGTAAATCTCTCATCTACTTCCTCTTCCCTACCCCTTTCCTCCATGAAGCAAAGGTGAAGAATGCTACTCCAAGTGAAGGTGGAGTTGTTGTTGGTCTTCATCAAGTTTGAAGAAGAGGTGAAGAGATTCTCTAGGAGAAGGAGAAGGAAAAGACCAAATATCCAAGAAAAGTAGAAAAGTCCTTGAAGGTGGAAGACTTGTGCTAGAGTGGGTAAGACATTGGAGAAGGCTGAAGACTCTTGGCAATGTGGGTAAGTCCTTGGTAAGGTGGAGTACTCTTGCTTCTTGTATGGGTATGTTCTTTGGTAGTCTTGTGTTATAACTTTTATTGGTGATAATATAGAGAAAAGCACTTGCAAAGTCCTAGAGGATGACCTCTCTAGGTAGTGGAATGACTCTCTCCTAGTTTAGAGAGTGGAAACACTCTACATTACCTTGTCAAGTGCTTGATCCTCTCATCCTTGCTATGCTTGTTAGTTAGGACTTCAAATTGCACTTAAGCTATTGGTTTTAATTTAATATAATTTGAAGGTCTAATCTATCTTGTGAGAATTTTTGAAGTTCTATTCACCCCCACTCTAGATCCCTAGATCCAACAAGTGGTATTAGAGCTAAGGATCTTCTCCAACAATCTCCCATGAGATGAGAAGATGGGAGACAACCTACTTGGTTCTCTCAACCTAGGGGGAGGATTCTTCATGCGTCCTATGGTCTTTGATGGCACCCACTTCCTCTATTATAAGAGGCGTATGCAGTTCTACATTCAAGGCATGAACTTTGACATGTGGAAGGTGATGGTCACACCTTACAAGGAGACAACCAGAGCAGTTGCAACATGGAGTGAAGCTGCTCTCAAATAAGCCCAACACAATGCCAAAGCCATAAGCATCCTTTATGCAACCCTTACCCTAATGGAGTTCAACCGGATCTCATCTTGGGACACCGCCTATGATATTTGGGACAAATTGTGCATCACCTATGAAGGTACAAAGCAAGTCAAGGAGGCCAAGATCTACATGCTGAACAACCTTCTAGAGAACTTCAAGATGGGCAAGAAAGAAGGGATTGTGAAGATGTACTCAAGACTCAACGTCATCATCAATGGGATGGATATATTGGGAAACACTTTGGATAGAGGTGTAATCAACTCTAAGATCTTGAGGACTCTACCAAAGAGATGGGAGTCAAAGGTCACCTCCATTGAAGAAATGAGGAGCCCTGGTGACATCCCAACTGAAGAGCTCATTGGCAACCTCCAATCCCATGATCCAAGGCTTGACAAGCAAGAAGAAGAAGCCAAACAAGAAGAGAAGGAAGCCAAGAATATAGAAGATAGTGATTTCAAAGAACAAGTGGAGGTTGTCATCCTTCAAAAACAATTGATTGGCAGACTTCTCCTTCTTCCTCTAGTGAAGATGATGGCCCAAGTGAGCATGAAGCTAACTACATCAAGGGAAAACACTTCAAGGGAAAGCAAGCCTCCTCCTCTTCCACTCCTAGATGTTACAAGTGTGGGAAAAAGGGACACTACAAGAGTGAATGTCTCAAGTCAAGAAAGGCACACCACAAGGGCAGCTCAAAGAAGGAAGAGGAATACAAGAAGGAGAGCAAGTATAAGAGGAAGGACAAGAAGGAAAAAAGACACAAGAATGCAGCTCATGTAGCTTTGGAAGCTTCATCTTCAAGCATCTCAAGCTCCAAAGAAGATGGAGAGTGCCACCTTGCACTCATGGTCTCTACTAGTGAAGAAATTGGTGAGGAAAAAGGAAGATGGATTGTTGATTGTGGCTACACTAAGCATATGACAGGTGATATAAGAGATTTCAATGACTACACCAAAAAGAAAGGAGGATTGGTCACCTTTGGGGACAAAAAGAAAGGTAAAGTCAAAGGTGAGGGTGATGTAGGTGAATCCTTATGCATCAAGAATGTTCTCTTTATGGATGTCCTACATCACAATTTAATTAGTGTTAGTCAACTATGTGACAAAGGTTACCTTATGTTATTTACTTCCTTTGAATGCTTGATTCTAGATTCTCTCACATACCAAGGTATATATAAGGGAACTAGAAGTGGTAATATTTATGTTATTGCTCTTGAATCTATTAAGCCTATTGTTGGTAGATGCCTAGTAGTCAACTCGAATGATATTTCTCTTTGGAACTGATGGCTTGGTCATGTAAATATGCATCCGTTGAAGAAGTTGAGCAAAAAGGACTTGGTCAAGGGACTTCCCAAATTGGATTTTTAAAAGGATGAGGAATGCCAACATTGTACCCAAGGAAAGCAAACCAAGTCCTCCTTCAAATTCAAAGGAGTTCTTAGTACCAAAAGAGCTCTTGAGCTTCTTCACATTGATCTATTTGGACCAATGAGAACTCAATCGCTTTGTGGTTCCAAGTATTGCCTTATTATTGTCGATGATTTATCTAGATATACTTGGACCTTCTTTATCATTTCTAAGAGTGATATGCTTGATTTTTTCTCAAGCTTTTGTAAATGAGTTAAGAATGAAGTTTCTTGCCGCATTGTTTCCATCTGTAGTGACCATGGGGCAGAATTTAAAGATGAGCTTTTTGTACATTTTTGTCAAGAATGTGGTTATGCACACAGCTTCTCTTCACCTCAAAATCCTCAGAGAAATGGGGTTGTAGAGAGTAAGAATATTTCTTTGTAAGAGATGGCTAGGACCATGCTTCTAGAGTATGATACTCCAAAGAAGTTTTGGGCTGAAGCTGTCAGTACCTCATGTTTTGTGCAAAATCAGGTTTTTACTCATCCTTCTTTGAAGAAAACTGCCTATGAGCGATGGCGTGGTAGGAAGCCTTGTATTGATTATTTCCATATTTTTGGATTTCCTTCTTTTTTTTTGAATATGAAATATTCTCACGACAAGTTTCATCCGAAATCTTACAAGACTTTCTTTCTTGGCTATAACACTACTAGCAAGGCTTATAGTGTTTTTAATATTGATCTTGCTAAAGTAGAAGAATCCATAAATATAAATTTATTGAGACTAGCCCCTCTATTCCCAAAGATATTATTCCAAATGATGATGTTGCAAGTGAAGTAATTCCTATTCTAAAAGAGCTCAACATCACCCAAAAGGGAAAAGAGGTAGCCACTCAAGAAGAATAAAAAGATGATGAAAAGAAGGATTCAACCCCTCGGTTTGCAAAGAATCATCCAAAGCAGCTGATTTTAGGTGATCCATTTGAAAGAGTGAAGACGCGGGCTGCATTCAATAAAGAAAAAGCCAACAATTCCTTCATCTCACAACTCGAGCCTAATAATATCAAGAAAGCTCTTGGGGATGATGAGTGGATCCTAGCTATGCAAGAAGAGTTGGAGCAATTTGAAAAGAACAAAGTTTGGACCCTAGTGCCAAGACCAAGTGATAGAAAGATCATTGGCACCAAATGGGTCTACCGCAACAAGCTTGATGAAAGCGGCAAAGCGGTAAGGAACAAAGCAAGGTTAG
Source organism: Alisma plantago-aquatica (assembly GCA_963693085.1). NCBI lineage: Eukaryota > Viridiplantae > Streptophyta > Magnoliopsida > Alismatales > Alismataceae > Alisma > Alisma plantago-aquatica. The sequence continues at coordinate 345,297,378 of OY856415.1, forward strand.
TGGCTCAAGTCTACAATTAATAGGAAGGTATAGAATTTCATGAGACATATGCACTTGTAGCTAAAGTTGAGCCCACGTATGTTGCTTTCCTTTTGTAGTTATAAAAACTTTATTCTATATCAAACGGATGTTAAAAGTGCATTTTTAAATGGTACAAACCTCTGGGCTTTGAACATGATAGTTTACCTAACCATGTTTACTTGTTGCAAAAACTGTCTATGGACTCAAACAAGCACCTAGATCTTGGTATGAGAAATTAAAAGACTTTTTGTTAGATCATGGGTATATCATGGGCAAAGTGGATTCTACCTTATTTCTAAAGAACACTTCTATCAATTTTCTTATCATTAAAATATATGTTGATGATATCATTTTTGGTGGAACTAACCTTGATCTTTGCAAAGAATTTAGCGATCTTATGCTGAGTGAATTCAAGATGAGTATGATGGGTGAACTCACATTCTTCTTGGGGTTTTAAATAAAGCAAATAAAAGACGGGAACTTCATCAACCAAGGCAAGTACACAAGTAAACTACTCAAGCGCTTTGGGATGGAGAACACCAAGCCGATGGACACACCCATGTCAAACACCACCAAACTTGACAAAGATGAAGAAGGTGCGAAGATAGATGAGAAATTCTATAGAGGTATGATAGGAATGTTTACTTTACTTAACTGCCTCTCGACCTGATATAATGTTTAGTGTTGAAGAAGAAGAAGAAGAAGATAAGGAAAGAAGAGAGCCCTCAATTCAGCATTTTTGATGATTTTTCCCATCAAAAGAGGTAGAAAAGAAAGAAAGAACTTATTAAAAATGAGTTACCCTTATCAATCTAGACCATATTTCATATTCTTCCTCCTTTCACAATGTTCTCCCCTAAACCCTAGTAATCAACCTCATGATCACCTATTTAGTTTGTTAGGTTCTGATTGGGAAGTCACTTAAATTACAAAGTTAGGAAATCACTTTTTGTCCAATTCTATTGACCAAAACGCAAGTGAATGGTGAGTGTTTAAGTAGTTATGATGATAGTGTTGCCTTATGCAATAGTTGCATTCAGTTTCTCTTGCCAAGCTGCACGTGTGTCAAGTTGTGTGCATCAGCCATCACACGTAACATGTTGCATGCATCGAGCAACGTGTTTGCACATCACAACTCTATGCATTCTATATTAAGAATGAAATATCTTTCTCATTTCAATTCTTATCACGTCCATTTTTTAAGTCAAATTTGCAGTCCAATTATCCACCAATATCACTGAAATCATAAATTTTTTTAATAATAATTTTTTTAATTAATTGACTTAATTCCTTTAAACCTAAACAAGTTTTTCAAAATGAAGTATGTGGTTTTGATACATAACTTTTGCCTCCATTGAGCCTTTATTTTTAGTAATGCACATAATATATTTTTGACTGTGCCATATAAAAATTCAAGCTAAAATAAATCCCTAATTAAACAAATAATATAGAAAACAATTGGCATATTTATAAATTGGATTGGGGTTTCCATAATCCAAGAGCTTTATTTAACCTAAAACTAGTTTATAATATATTGATTCCAATTTTCACATAAATATCATTAGAAATATTTAGAAGGGTATTTTTCATGTAAAACGAACATGTTTGATAAAATGACAGACCAAAGCCATTAGGCCCCCTAGTCATCTTTTCATTTCCTCTTGTTTTCCTTTAAATTGAATTCTTTGATACGAGAATGAGGGTCTTAGATCTTATAGGAACAAATAAAATCATTATTGATGTGAAAAAGTGGCGTGAAAGTTCTACTATGGCTGAGATTTGATAGAAGTGTTGTGTAATATACTAAAATAGTTAATGCACGTGCATTGCATGTGGCCTTTGTGTATAATAATTGGATAAATTGGTTTAATATCTAGTTTAAAGACATAAAAATGATAATCAACTGATACAGTAAAAAAAGTACAATCTACATGATACATTACTTTTTGTTAGAAGTTCTTTTATATTTACCTTCAACGCTAACTGGCCATGGTAGTTTTGTTTGTCTTTCCTTGATTTACCATGTTGTTTGGTTGTTTTACCATGCCACTTCTCCAACACGAATGTATCGATTTGAATAATTTATGTACTACTTTTTTCCAATATAGTATACATAATTGTTATAGGTAACAACAACATGTCTAATATTCATTAGGAATAGTTTACGTTTCTCAGAATTAAATATCCTAACAATCATATTTTTCAAGATCACATCACCATTGACATATCATATTTTTGGTTGGATTGTTCAATAATCAAGATTATGTATATATGCGTTCGATGTACATAAACAACCACAAAAAAGACCCTATTAACTTTCAGGAGATGCTAATGTATTAAAAATGGGCTCGTAAATGACTGCATAAGCCTAAGCCTTTTAAATATAAATGTAAGAAACATAAGATATCAACATATGTGACACTTATCTTTTTCTATTTGAAAAAGAGAATATATTTTGGTAGTGAAGGGATTATGAAATATTTCACCTTTTCTCTTGACAACTTATGTTTTAAATCTTCATCACCTATACCATGGCTTATATCACATAGAAATTTGTTTATGGTTCTTGCTGAGTAAAAAATATTACTTTATCATTGAAGTATAAAGACAAGATATATACATAATATCATTTACTTTATCTTAATCAGTCAATATTTCATTATGTAATTCATATTTGTACATACATGTTACCATCATATGCAAGAGAAAAAAATTCAAACAATTTGTACAAATATTAACCATAAGCTAATTAAAAATGGTATCCCACATATGAAAATGATTAGGGATTAATAATTAGCTACTGCTATTAATAGTATTTTTGCTAAATATAAATGAGTGGTGTATGTATAGAGCATATATTTTATTTCACTTTTCCATGCATTCAAAATCATATTTTTATATTATGTGCTATCATACATGTAAAAAAATTACATGACATGATCCATATATACATCGAGTTTGTCCACATATTTAATGGAACATTGTCAATAGTTTAAGAGAAGGAATAGTGTAACATGGGAATACAAAAAATAGTAATGGAAAAGTATATAGAAGTCAAATTGGGTACAAAGAAAGCATATATTGTCTTCATATAAATTTAGGGCCTAGTAATGATAAATTTGTTAAAATCAATGTATGATGTAGTCTTGAAATCTTTATATATTTTTCCTTATCCATACATCTTCCACATATTAGAACCAATACAATTTGGTCTTCAAGAAATGGTTTGTGAAAATTACAATGCAAATAACAAAGTATGGTTATTAAAGGGTTCAATGTTCTAGTAAATAGTGAGTTTGAGACATCATCTATTATTATAGATGTAAATGAATTTATTATGTTTTAAAGAAAATGTTAGAACACGTTTTAGGTTTTCCATAAAAGACTTGAGAAAATAACTCAACCAAAATTATATGTGCATAAATATAATTCCAATTACATACTACTTGATGATGTGTTATTTTTTTGTGAAAGGTATTGATATTATTGGTTATTTAAGTTTTATTTTAGGTTTCCCATTCTTAAAATCTAATTGTAGTGATGGTTTCCCCTATGCATAGATGTACTTGTGGATAGGGATAATAGTCTGGATGACTAATGAGACCATCAAAGGAAAATGTGATAGCACAAAAATGGAATATGTAGATGCATTACTTGACATAACATCTATGTGCACTGGACAAATGCAGTCTAGCTATCCATTATGAAAATAATAATACATGTGTTAGAAGAAGCAATCATTTCCATGAAGGACATATTACTATAGATGACAATGGCAAATTCTGAAATAACTCTAATCATAACATAAGCCCCTAGGAATTCTTGGGCTTCTCCTACAAATCTATCTTAAGGAGTTTACACACCGTATGCATTATTTGGTCACAATTTAAAGAAATGTGTGGACCATAAATTTCGTCGTATGGGTTTTGTTTAATACAAAAACTTTCTTTGAATCTGATTTTAAATTACTCACATTTCTTTTGGTTGTGAAAATAGCTATTTATGATGCATATGGTTTCATCATGGTGTCAAAAACTTTAGTTCATACACAATGTTTCAGTAAGACATCAAGGAAAACTTCTCATTCAGACTTTTGGCTACTACCAAAAGATAAAGGTGGCAAAGCAAGAAAGCTCATTTGAAGTCTATTGGGAAGAACTGGGAAGTAGATTAGAAGAGATACGTATGACGGTGTTGTTATTCCCACAAAATTGAACCTAGAGCTTTCTCAAATTTTACTTTTTCTATCAGTACATGATTTATGTCTTTTCCATGTGCATTGAACCTGCATATTGGGTTGCTTGAATATTTATGTGAATAACAATCTATAATATGATTTTTGCAGAATTCTAGTATTATAAAAACAACATACATTTTTTTACGAGTGATGACGTGTCATTAAATTTATAAGCTTTACAAATTCATTTCATTTTAATTTTCTTAGACTTGTTTGGTAGTTCACTACTTTCGTATATTCATAAATATGCTCATCTCACCGAGTTTTATGCCTGAATCAAGACAAAAGACAACAAAATAGGCTATTTTAGTGTACGACAATGCCAATAGTCTAGTCAAGGTAACAATTAATAGACACACATACAATTATATTTGAATATTTACTTATCAATATCTACTTATACCAATTATACATACAGTCGTATATATACGCGTCATTAACGAACAACAAACTCATACGCACCCACATATTGTGTGGCATTCTGAATTTCTATATGTTACAAATTGTTTATAGAGTGCTAGCCCCAAGTCCTACTCTAGGGGAGTGGAAGAGATTAATAGATGCAAAGGAAAGTGAAGTACAAAAGGAAGTCAGAGTGGAAGTGTATTATATACTTTTCTTATAACTATTTTATATTTCTCTCACAATGATTTCATACGTTGTCTCCAGTTTGTTAGCAAACAATGACGATAATACACGAATAGAATATGACTCATGCAAACAATAATATATTTAAGGAATTAAAAATATGAAGAAAAAAATACATACGGCAGTGGTGATGATCGTGTCGCATGTGAGGCCGTAATGGTTACTTCTCCGTAAGCTTTGTCACTGCTCTTCTTTATTGCTCAGGCTAACATTTCTCAATTGTATTGTTAATCTTTTCTCCACATGGATTCGACACTGAATTCATAGTTCCTATTCTCATTTAAGAGATTATGAAGAGATGCAATCAAGTGAATTTTACAAAACTACATCAGATTAGCACATGACCGGAGAAGTAATTCCTTCTCAAATATACTCTCCTCTACATCTGCATTTCATATTGCATATATTTCTGTTGAGAAGTGACCAGAGGCTTCTATACTAATATCAGATGTCAAGTAATTCATTCAATTGAAATGCAGCTGTATAATACTTAGGGGCCCAATGCCGTCGTCATCTCATACTGCTCTGAATAGTAATGATACTTGTAATCAGTGTACTACGTACTTTCAATTGTAGGATCTCGTTGAACCAGCAACAACTTTCTCAAGTCGTGCATACGGCCATTGGACTCTAGCAATACGGTCTCTATGTTTCTTCCCGCATCTTCCCAGATTCTATTCCAGGTAACATGTAGAAACATCAGGGTCAGTGAAAGGATCATCGGTGCCGCAGTCGTCTACCAAGACGAGCGCTTGCTCCGGCAGTTCATATGGTATGTTTGTTGCTTCTGCCACCAAAATTGTTTTCTCCTTGTCTATTACGTGTCGTCACAGTTAACACAACGACGGCGACAGGGGTGATTAAATTGGAAGGGAAAGTCCATACTATAGATATCCCACCCTGCGGTAAATAGTTTGGAATCAAGTGAACGACCATCGCCAATTTTCTCATATCAAGTCTTGTTCTTGTACCGAGAATAGAAGATACGGAAAGTTGTCATCTTTCTTTACTGACTCGCAGGCTTTGGCAATGGCTCCCAGTATCCCACTCAGGTCTTGCTCTTTGTGTGCGGAATCGACGAGAGGAAAAAGATTGATCCTTGTTGTTGAGTGGACGATTGGAAAAAATATCGATCCTTGTTGCTGGGTTTTAGCGCAACGATTCTTATACAGCTGCTAAATAGGAAGGTTACGGAAGAAGGATTGCGGAAGTTGAGAGTCCAAGTTCTATAGGGAATGTGGGTAACGGAAACAAGTAGTGGTGTTTAGTATGATAGAATAGTAGATTTTGGGCACCATATATTTTGAGCTATAATTCATAATTTTTCCTAAACCTGAGTTCAATTACAATCAATTCCGTCCTTCCAACTTATATGCAATCATTTTGATCTATGTTCATGTTCCTAAATACAAGTTGGCATCCTTTTGCGTTTCTTGTGTTCATTTAATCAATTGAGAAATTTACAAAATAGTACCTCAATGAATAACTTTGACATCAAGTAGTACAATCTAAAATTCTTGTGCTAGAATACTTTTATTGGACCTTGCGTTCATATAATTTCCTTGAATTTACTAGTGTTCTTGTAATCGAAGGAAAATATTATTAATAGTAAAAGATATACATGTTAGTATTATTTAGGGATATGATTAAATTATCCATCCTAGAATAATAACTATAGGTGTTAACATATTTATAATTATGTTTAATGAACTGTGAACGCATGTTTAAATAATAGAGCAACAAGAAGAAGTGTTGCTTGGAAGTTATTAGTCAATAAGGAGTTAATGATAGTTAATTGATTCTAAGATTACTAATTGAAGAACCTGATACTCCTCCTAAGATCTGGCTCTCTACCAACTATTTAGAGAAATGACAACACTGGTCTCTACAACCACATGCTAGCTTAGGATGAGAAGCCAAATTGCTCGTCTCTGCATCAAAGTCCTCTACTTTCTTTATGCCTCAAGCATTGGTCCATACCCTGAAGTGTGCCACCACTACTCACATGCAAGCCTCAATTCATGAAACCCTAGCATCCATTGATATATAAACTATCACACCACAACCAAGCCTGATTAGATTGGAAGCATGTGCCTTGCCTCCAACTTCATCCGCTTAGGTCTACACAAGCACCACCATCCTTATAACCCCTACATCTAGAAAGCCCTGTGATAGACTTGAAACTCAAGAAACATGCAATAGCATGTGGTCGACCCCTTGACCTGCAATAATCCTCAATCTCTATCGCCTAACAAAAGCCACAAACATCTTCTTGACCCCTTAGGACCTAGTATTAAATCTTCATTAGGTCGAGCATCCATGTTTCTGCCTTTTGACCTCCCCACATCATTAGGTCAAGCATCCATGTGATCTAATTTTGTGGAGTCAGTGAGGAGGATAGATAGGTATGCTATCTAGAAGTGTTAAGCCAATGCTAAGAAGAGGCCAAATCAGTTTTAGGGAAGTCATCTGGAGGCTTCAAGTAGTTGAGGTTTTCTTCACTGTAGTCACATCAGAGACCGTCTTTTTCTAAGTCGAGATCAGGTGTGTTGTCATAGTGATCCCCGAGTAAGGGAAGAGGTCATAGTTTTCCACCAGCTAGAGCACACAGTGCGGTGTCTGTGTCAGTGACAGGGTCATCTAGGCTACAATATGATTCGAAGACACATCACAAGTGTGGGCAAGTAGGGCATATCATGTTGGTGTGCCCTATGAAGGATGAAGAAGTGACATAGCAACCGAGGTCGAGTCATTGAGGTTCTCAGTAGAAACATTTCAACGGTGGTGGTGGTGGTAGAGCATGCAGTCAGGCGTCATAGGCATGATCTTTTAAATCATCTAGTAGAGGATGAGGACAACAACAGGAGACAGCTAGGTTGTAAGCTATGGTTAGTCGGAGGGAGTGATCAATCCATTGGTCTTGACAAATCATATGGAACTTTTTCATTCTGACTTATCTGCTTCTTCTTTTATATCTATTTTGGTTGACCCGGGTGTGGTGCACTCTTTTATCACCAGAGAGGTGATAAGTAGTTGTTATCTGCCTGTTTGTAGTAGATCTGATAGCATTCGGATAGAAACCCCTCCGGTTCTGTAGAGTTGCGATAGGTGTCAATATTGCATTATTTCTTTTTGAAGACACAACATTCAAATGGACCTTATGTCACTTGACATGCACAAATTCAATGTGAACCTTGGGATGTATACCTTAGAGAAGTACAAGTATGTTTTGGATTGTAGTTGCAAGGTGGTGACGTTCCATAATGGATATGCTTCATGGATCTTCTAAGGAGATAGGAAGATTCTTCCTACGTGTTTGGTTTTGTCTATGACAACAGAGAGGTTGATGAGGCAGATGTGTGAGGCTTTCTTGGTACATGTTGTGGATACCAAGGTGAGGAATCCTAGTATCTAGGAGGTATCTGTAGTGTGTGAGTTTGAGTATGTATTTCCTGAAGAGTTTCCTGACTGTTCCCCCTCCTAAATAGATTGATTTTGAAATCAATCTATTGGTATGTATGCCCAGAGAGCCAATCATAAGATGATTGAAATGGCATAATATGAAAATGTTTTGATTTATAATAAAGGCAAGCTTCCAATTTATTTTGAATATTCAGTTATGAGATAATGAATAACATAATAAATGTCTATAGAATTATATTACTCAATGATGTATGTGTTCAAGTTACTAACCTTATGGATGACATCATACAAATGTTCAGAGTACATATACATATTCTCATTATGTCCTTGATTGGTTGTTATTATGGAAGGTAGATAGAAAACAATAACATATAAGACCAGAGTGTCAGTTGGTTTATGAAAGAGTCTCATTAGTCATGATATGGCAATATCAAACCAAGCATACAAATACATGTTAGAGAGCAATATATCAGACAGACCCACCGTGATACTAACACATGGAAGCCATCATCATGAAAGTCATAGTCAACAGTCACAGTGATGGTGGTGGTTGTGGTTCTTAAACCTAAAATCACTGCACTCATCACATGTCGTTGGGTAAAATTTGACATCATCAAACGCAGTCTTGAAACATGGGTTATTATAAAGGGGATGATTGGGTACATGGGGACTGACTGTGAGTGATAGATATTGGATTTTTCCCTCCGATAGGAGTATGATATCCAAGGCCTCTTGATGAGAAAGACAAAGAAAAGTATGGCCATAAGCATGTGCGTGAATAGATGATATTGAGCTTACATATATCTCATGCAATTTGCTCTGGTTCTAGGAACAAGATTGAATAATAATGAGGATGGCTGCTCCATGCCTCTAGTTCAATCTGGATATCCGTGAAAAAGGAACAATACAAACTTTGTAACACCATACACAGATTGTAGTTTGAAGTTGCTCCCCAACTTTCCATTTCACTTGGATAGCAATGTGCGATTAGGCACCACTAATTGCTTGTGGTGTCATAAGCTAATTATAGACATTCACTGCCAACATGAAACATGACCTATAGGGTCACACACATAGGAACTCATCTAGAAGAGAAGTTTTATCTTGAATGATGATTGAATTGATTACTGACGTGTTTAGGTATTTCAATCCATGCAACAAATTAGCTGACTAGACTGTCAAATGACTGATTCAAGTGTTGAGATTGTTGTTTGGAGTGTCAGGTTAATTGTATTGTACATTGGTTAGAAATTTGTCTGACCTGGGTTGTGAGATGCCCATGTCTCTTATGTGAATTGGCAATCTAGCTTGGTGCGAGACACCCATCTCAGTTGCACCAAACGCCCATTTTGGGGGTGCAATTCGATTGCACAAGGGATTGTTGCTGAAGTCAAGTTGAGTACTAAATGGAATTGAATTACCAACATATGTGTAGAACTGGAAGGTGTAAAATGACTATCTCACATGCGAGACAACCATCTTGATGGGCAAGATGACCATTTCAGCACACTCAGGCTGTGAAAATTTCAGAATTGTTGTCAAAATTCAAGATCTTGCGATCCTTTCCACTACCGCTTTAGTCCCGCATTGGTTAGGGACTGGGAACCTTGACACCTCCTATATATAGAGGGTATGAGGGCTTCCCAGAGCATAACTACTACACAGACAATTGAGAATCATTTTCCTTAACAATTGTTGTCCTCTCTAGTTGTGGTAATCACGAGATCCCAGGAAAGTCCTACCCGACTAGGGCGGGATAGCCAAAGGAGAGAAACAACTGAGGGTCATTGTTGTGCGATAACATGTTGGTGACTAGTATACTAATAGGAGGGACAACTCCTTCTTGTCCATTCCTATAGGATGAAAGGAGTTTTAGTTGGTCCGTGTGGACTTCTCTAGAGGCAGGAGTCCTTTAGATGTTGTTAGGAGGGCAATGTCAACTCATAGTCCATGACGAGATCTGAGGAGCCATTGTAGTAGTTTTCTAAGTCTACTGTCTGTGGACGAGCAGTTAGATGATTCTGAGTGCGACCAGGAGCTGCACAGACACCGTCTAAGATAGAATGTACATCTACATTGACAAGGATTGTTCCAGGACTTGCTCCAGGACTAGGTATATCTTCGTGAAACCATCCTTCCCATTGCATAGTTATTAACATGATTTGCCGGTTAATGAGAAATATGTCAATAAATTTTTTGTTTCCGCTTCCTACCTAATGACGTATTTCCCTACATAGATATCAAAGCCACATGAATTAAATATGTGTTGGGATAATTGATATGGTCAGAGTTTTAGTTTTTACCATGTTTATTTATTGCATGCGATGTGAATATTTAAACTGGTTGACGTGCATGTCCGTCTTAATCACCACATAAGGAACCCAAAAATACACACACACACACACACACACACACACACACATATATATATATATATATATATATATATATATATATATATATATATATATATATATATATATATATATATATATATATATATATATATATATATATATATATATATATATATAACTTCACGGGTCTGTACACGGATCTGCGTCTCTCCTCCCGCAACGCTATGGCGATCGCCCTTGCGATCTAGGGCCAGCGGCGGCGGTGCCCTAGGCTTGGGGGGGCGGGGGCGGCGGCCGCGACCTGTGGTCTCTTCCCCTACTCCCCCAGAGCCTCTTTCCTGCCTCGCCTCGCTTCCACCAAGCTGCCGTCGAACTCCTTCGGCTGGTCCTGCCTCTCGCTGTTCCTGGGCGGCGGGACCTAGGGGTGGCGTTATCTATCTCGTCCAGTGGTGGTGCCTCTGCCTTTGCAGGCACTTGTCATGACAGGTGGGATACGGTGTGGTGATGAGGGGCTGAGGTTCCCATTTCCCTTTCTGGTTTGCTCTGGTTTCCTTTCAGTTGCTGGTATGTTCTCGTCTTCTATCCGTGTCGGGTGGTCTGTGGCAACTTCAGTCTGCCATTTTAGTCGTTGTTCATCGGTGTTTGTTTCTAGTTGCTACTGGTTAGCCTTTGTTTTCTCACTGCTTGTCAACGTTTGTCTTCCCACTGCCTGTCAGTGTTTAGTTTTTGCTTGTGTCTTGTTGTGGCTTGTTTGGTTACTTGGTTATATGGCTTCCTTTGAGATGATGATGCATCGGAGCACCGCACAGATCCAGGGCCTCTATCACTACTACACGCTCAAGTCGAAGGAATTCTTCGTGGAAAGCTGCTTAAGACAACATCAAGGAAGAAGAATCAATACGGAAGCGTTCTATTCTCGTTCCAATATGAGTTGTAGTGATGTTAACTTGATCTTTGTATGCTCTTGCTGTATTTTTGACTCAAATTGTAGATGCTGTATGGCTTATAAGTAATGAATCGAGCCATTTTCCCTCTCTCTCTCTCTCTCTCTCTCTATATATATATATATATATATATATATATATATATATATATATATATATATATATATATATATATATATATAATTTACACGCGTCGCCATAAAATCAGTTTTGATGGTGATGGTGAAGAATAATTATGGCCAAAACCACAGATCTATGTGCACATGGTTGTGGTTATTTATTCCTGTTGTTAATCGGCGTCCGTACCGAGCCTCTCTCTCCTTTTCAAATGTAAATTAGTGAACTTCTTCCTATTTCCCCTCAAATGTAACTTGCGGTTTTCCCATATAAAATGCAATAAGAAATATGATAGTTTTAATTTATGTTTCGACGTGAGATGACGATGTGCACAAAGACAAAACAACTGACTCCTGAGATGACCCGATCAACTGGAGGACTGAGGAGGTCAGATGACAGGAGGACGAACTAATCGACTGGTGGACCAACTAATCAATTTGAGGTGTCCAGACGCTACTTGGACTGGAGAACTAAATGACTACTTCAGAAGAGCCCAGCCGAGTGACTAGGAGGTGAGCTGACCGATTCAAGAGTTGAATCGATCAACCTAGATTGATTCGAGCATATTTATTCACCAACAACAGGTTGCATATGATGTGGATAATAGGCGGTAGTAATTCCTTTTGGCTCTAAGGAATTATATTAGAATGTACATAGCCATCACTTGTGTGTTTTATTTATTGTATGTTCTCATTTGTGGTTATAGCGTGTATATGATACATACTATATATGTGATGATTGGATAAAGTATATGTATTTATACAAACTCCCTCAAATATAATATCGAGTCTTAGATTCTTTCTAAAGGAGACACACATGAAAAGCTTGATTGACCAAGTGTGGGTTCCCCAAGGGAGGTGCACCGTCTATCTCGTGGAAGTGTGATGGTAATGATGTGGGCCCGCCAAGCGGGGTGCATTGTTATCATGTCGACTTTTGGGTCGCTTGACTTGTGATTCTTAGAGAGTCTGGGCCTAGAGGCATGTAGATGATCATGGCAAGGAGTTATGCATATCATATATCCAATTTTTTCATATGATGCAATTGCCTACCTTAATAATTGGTCATCAACACCATTTTTGGTTGGGTATTGATGCAGTTGTTTTAGATCTTGGCGCACTAGAATATTGTATGTTGCAATATTCTGAATTAATATTGAGGTATATCAATTCAAATAAAATAGTGGGAGAGGTAGTTAATTAAAGACCTAATTAATATCATCAATTTTGTCAAATTAAACCAAATAAAAAATGTTTTGAAAAAGGTTGCAATATTTGTTTATAGAATCAAATGTCAAACACAAACTCGTTCAAATTGCAATTAGTCCTCAAGGATGACAAAATAGGATAAAGTTCCACAATTGGTTAAGGACTTTAAGAAATGTTATAATCAATGAGTGAAAGCTCTATGTCCTTGATAGACCAAAGCCAGAGGAACCCGCTCCAATAGCACCAAAGGCTAAATGGATGCTTATTGGAAGTATGCCAATGATGTCATAGACATTTGCATACCGAATTCTATGTTGTGTGAACTATGAGTTGCATGAACAACATGAAAACATGGATATTCTCAAGATGGTAACACATCTCAAAAATCATGTAAAGCAAGAAGGTATAATCTCTCCGAAGAGCTAGTTGAGTGCAAATTGACAAAGAGAGGACCAGTCGAACCCTATGGGCCCAATATGATTGGACATATAGAAAGACTGGGATTTCTTTTAGGTGAAGAGTTGATCATGAATATGACTATGCAAGTGTTGCAAGAATCATATAGTCAGTTTATCAAGTGATTGGCATGGTGATTCCAAAACAAGGAAGAACAAGGACAAATTCGTGATAGTGATCAACATAAGTGGGTCCTAGGGAAAAAAGCAAGGCCAAGAAGTGTTCAAAAGCTAAGCATAAGTCCAAGTCCTCTACACTAAAGTTATGGAGAAGGGTAAGTGTAAAAGGAATTTGACCTTTCCACTTAAAAGATAAAGAAAAGAAAATTCCACCATTGTCACTAGTTTGGACATTGGAAAGGAATTATCCTCTTCAAAGAGGATATCAAGAAGAATATAGAGATAGAGATCTTTACTTTAGGACCTGGGAGAAGTAAGGTAGAATTGTATGGAGCAAGGGTTGCTACCTCTACATTTGGAAGTTGTCATTCATGGGCACATAATAGAATCAGTGAATTGCTACTATATACTTGTCATTAATGAAGCCATCATATGTCTTATGAGATAAGGACATTATGTTTCATTTTTAAGATATGATCTTTTATGGAAATTCCATATGTCTTATAAACTATACTAGATAGTTGTAGTGAAAAATGTGTGTGACACATATACTAAATGACTTGATAACTCAAACAAACTGAATACCTATAGCATTGTCATCTAGAGTGCATAAATAAGAAATGAATTTAAGAATCCATATGATGGTTATCTAGACTCTTTTGGTTATTGAACCAATAGAGACATGCATGTCTTATTGATTGTGCAATATGAAAAAAGTGTCTTCACTAGACATAGTGGGAGATCGACTATTCCATTAGGACTAGTGCATACTGATGTACATAGAACTTTGAGAATAAATGCCAAAGGTAGTTACAAGTACCTCATTATATTTATGGATGCGATCAGTAGATTTGAAATTTGTATTCAATTAAGTACAAATTTGGATCTCTTGAAGTGTTCAAGGAGATTGTAAATTAAGTATGTAACTAAACTGGTTAAAGTATTAAGACACCTTAATATGATTGATGTTGAAATACGTAAACTAAGCGTTTGAGGACCTTCTGGGAGATCATGATAGTGTATCATAATGAACTCCACCTAAAACATACTAATTTGTCAGAAATAAGGTATCACACTTGGTTAAGTCATGGTGATATTATCAATAAGATCTAGCTAATCTTAAAATTTCTTTTGAGCACATGCTTTACACTAAAACAATGTACTGTGTAAATCGGTTCAAAAGACACCATATGAGATATGGCATGGGAAGTGTCCTGATGAGTCTTTTGTTGTGATTAGGATTGAAAACTTATATAAGAAAATAGTTTCTTAAAGGGATTTATCCATAAATCACATGAATGTTATCTACTTATATTCCAACCTGACAACAAAGTGTTTGTTTCTAGGATGGATGAATTCCCAAATGGAAATTAGTTCCAAAGGAATTAGTGAGAGTAAAAGTAGAACTCTAAATTTCCAAGACAAAGAAGAAAACATTGAACCTAAAGAGGTACAACAGGAACAAGGAGAATCACAGGTTGTTGTGGAATATCGAGTTCCTTGTGTAAACACATAATTCATAGTTCTAATAAGAAACACCTTGATTTTTATAGATTATGATATCTTGTAACTCAAAAGGCATGTGAGTTGATCATAAAGATGAGTCAACAACTTACCTAGAAACTATTGAGGGAGTAGAATATCAAAAATGGCTTGAGGCCATCAGATCAATGACGGACTCCATGTAAACCAACAAGGTATGACCTTGGTGGATCCACCTGAAGGGGTAAAACCCATAGGGTGCATTTGGGTCTGGAAGGGTAGATTGGTTGTAAAGAATTTTAAACTAGTTCAAGGTGTTGAACATGATGAAGTGTTTCACCAGTTATCATGGTTAACTCCATCTAGATCATGCTTGCTATTGCATCTTAGTATGACTATGAGATATGGCATATGGATGTTAAAACCACATTCATTAATTGGAATAATTAAGAGGATGTGTATGTGATACAACCTAATGATTTTATAAATCCATTAATGCAAATAAAGTCTATAAGCTACAAATATGAATCGGTGGATTGAAGCAAACATCTCAGAGCTAGAATCTTCTATTTGACAAGACAGTCAAAGGGTTTGACTTGAGTCAGAATGAAGATGGAATATGTGATTACAAAGGATTTAGTGGGATCATATTAATATTCCACATAATGTTGGGGAATGACGTCATTATCCTGCAAATGTTAAAACCTGGCAAGGAAAGTACCTTCTATATGAAGGGTTTAGGCAAAGAATCCTATGTCATCGGGATTGAGCTATATATAGATATATCTGGAAAGGTTCTTGACCTAAATAAGGGCATATATATTAGAAAGATGCTGAAGGGTTCAATATGCAAGACTCAATGAGAGAAAACATGTCCATGTTCCATGGAGTTAGTCTCTCAGGAGCCTAGTGTCACAATTCTTATGAAGAATAGGAACACATGGATAGATGTTATGTGCATCCACAATTAGATCTATCTTGTAATAGTATGTACTTATCCCTTTATCTCATATGTATTGGACTTGATGAGAAGATATCTAGTAAATCTCGTATGTATTATGACTTGACCAGAGGATATCCAGTCATCTCATATGTATTGACATGATGAGAGGACATATATATACCTACCTGGAAATCTCATATGTGTTGGACATGATGAGAGGGTGTATGTCAGATACTAGTGAGAGTCACTAAACTACCATAATGAACATCCTTAGGTTCTTTTGAAGCATGAAAAGGATTCATTCCTTGAGTATGGTAATAAGTAAGAGTTGGATGTAAAGGGTTGCACCTATGCAATCTTCCACATTGACAAAATAATCACAATCTATATTTGGCATTAAATAAGAACTGTAATCTAGAAAGGGTTTTGAGCTAATGAAATTTGTTAGAATCTACAAAAGAAGTCAAGTATCTCTATGTTATGAGAACAACAAAGTATACTATACAGATCAAAAATTCCATACAGATGAACATGTGTGAGGTTCCAACCATTGATGAACCAGTAGTAATATTGATGACTACAATGGAGCTACTAGTTAGGCTGAGAATCTTGGATAACATACTATGACACTTCCATCTCATACATGTAGTTGTACAATGAAGAGATGTGAACATTGAAAAATACCAACTTAAAGCAAACATTACTAAACCCACTATAAATGCACTTATTGAGAAGAAGCATGATGCTCATTTTAGGTCACTCAAGATGAGATCGGTGGGTGATTGGATCTAAGTAAAAGTGGGACTATGTTGGTATGTGTGCCCAGAGAGCCAATCATAAGATGATTGCAATGACATAACATGTAAATGATTTTATTAATAATAAAGGCAAGCTTCCAATTTTTTGTATATTAGGTTATGAGATAATGAATAACATAATAAATGTCTAGAGAATTATATTACTCAATGACATATGTGTTCATGTTACTAACCTTGTGGATGAGATCATACATATGTTAAGTACATATACATATTCTCATTATTTCCCTGATTGGTTGTTATTGTTGAAGGTAGATAGACAACAATAACACATAAGATCAGGGTGTGAATTGGTTGATGATAGAGTCTCATTAGTCATGATATGGCAATATCAAACCAAGCATACATATACATGTTAGAGAATAGTGCATCAGACAGACCCACCATGAGACTGAAACACATAAGCCATCATCATGGAAGTCATAGTCATATCTCACAGTGATGGTGGTGGTTGTGGTTCTTAGACCTTAAATCACTACATTCATCACATGTCATTGGGTACACTTTGACATCATCAACCACATTCCTGAAACATGGGTTATTATAAAGGTGATGATTGAGTGACTTTGACACATGGGGACTAAATGTGAGTTATCGATATGGGATTTTCCCCTCCTAAATAAGTATGATATCCAAGGCCTCTTTATTAGCTAGACTGAGAAAAATATGGCCATTCGCATGTGAGTCAATAGATGGTATTAGGCTTACATGTAACTCATGCAGTCTGCTCTGGTTCAATGAACAAGATTGAATAATAATGAGGATAACTGTTCCATTCCTCTAGTTCAACCTGGATATCAGTGAAAAAGGAACTATACAAATACTATAACACCATGCATAGATTGTAGTTTGAAGTTGCTCCCCAACTTTCCATTTCACTTGGGTAGAAATGACACTGCTCATTGCTTGTGGCATCATAAGCTAGTTATGGACATTCACTACCAACATGATATGGGACCTATAGGGTAACACACATAGGAACTCATCTAGAAGAGGAGTTTGATCTTGAATGATAATTGAATTGATTACTAAAGTGTTTTGGTATTTCAATTCATGCAGCAAATCAACTGACTAGACTGCCAAACGATTAGTTCAAGTGTTGAGACTATTGTTTGGAGTGTCAGGCTAATTGTATTGTACATTGGTTGGAATTCTACCTAACCTAGGCTACAAGAAACCCATCTCACTTATGCAAAATGGCCATCTGGCCTAGTGTTAGATGCCCATCTTAGTAGCACCAAACACCTGTTTTGCGGAAGCAATTTGATTGCACAAAGGATTGGTGCTGATGTCAAGTTGACTACCATTTGGAATTGAATTACCAACATATATGTAGAACTAGAAGGTGTGAAACGACCGTCTCACATGCAATATGATCATCTCGATGGGCGATATGACTGTTTCAGCACACACGGGATGTGAAACTTCTAGTATTGTTGTGAGAATTCAAGATCTTTCAGTCCTTTCCACTTCCACTATAGTCCCACATTGGCTGGGGATTGGGAACCTTGACCCTGACCCCTCCTATATATAGAGGGGTATTGGGGGCTTTCCAGAGCATAACTACTACACAAACAATTGAGAATCAATTGATCTGACAATTGTTGTCCTCTCTAGTTGTGGTAACCATGAGAGCCCAGGAAAGTCCTACCCAACAAGGGAGGGATAGCCAAAGGATAGAAACAACTAAGGATCATTGTTGTGGGAGAGAATGTTGGTGACTAGTACACCAATAGAAGGGACAACTCCTTCCTGTTCATTCCTATAGGATGACAAGAGTTCTAGTTGGTCCATGTGGACTACTCTAGAGGTAGGAGTCATTTCACTACTGCTAGGAGGGCAATGTCAACTCACAGTCTATGGTGATATCTGAGGAGCAGTTGCAGTAGTTGTCTGAGTCTACTATCCATGGTGGAGCAGTCAGACGAGTCTGAGTGTGACTAGGAGCTGCACAGACACCATCCAAGACAGAGTGTGCATCTACAATAATGAGGATTGTCGCTGGACTTGCTCCAGGACCAGATATATCTTTGTGAAACCTTCCTTCCCATTGCATAGTTATTGACACAATCTACTGGTTAATGGGAAATATATCAGTAAAAGTTTTGTTTCCACTACTTCCCTGATATTGTATTTCCCTACACAATCATGTTCTTGGAACACAACCCATTGTGTAGTCCCCCTATAGGATGGCATCGAAAGAGATGTAGGATTTGAAGAAACAATTGCAGGAGCTATTAGAGAAGGGTTTCATCGAATTGAGCACTTCCCCTTGGGATGCTCCCATGTTGTTCATGAATAAGAATGACAAACCTATGAGGTTGTGCATAGACTACTGACAGTTGAACAAGGTCACGATCAAGAAAAAGTACCCATTGTTGAGGATAAACGATATGTTTGATCAGTTGAGAGGTGTCGTGGTGTTTACGAATATAGATCAGAGGTTAGGATATCACAAACTAAGGATCAATGTGGATGACATACCTAAGATAATTTTAAGAACTAGGTATGGTCACTACGAGTCTATGGTTATTCCGTTTGAGTTAAACAATGCTCCAACATCTTTCTTGGATTTGATGTATAGGGTGTTTAGATTGTATCTGGATTAGTTTAGTAGTGTTCATAGATGATATCTTGATATACTCCAAGGACAATCAACAACATGGGAAACGTCTTTTCTAAGATTTGACATTGTTGAGGAAACAAAATTTGTATGCCGAGTTGAGTAAGTGTGAGTTTTGGTTAATAGAGGTGTCTTTTCTGGGTCATATCATATCTACTGAAGGCGTTTGTATGGAACTAAGGAAGGTATAGTGAGTGATGGAGTGGGAACATCCCAAGACACCAACAAAAGTTCAGAGATTCCTAGACTTGGTAGGCTACTACAAGATATTCATAAAGAATTTTCAGTGATGTGGCATTACCCCTAACCAAGTTGACCATGAAAGGTGTTCCTTTTATCTGGGATGATAAGTGACAACATTCTTTCTAGTTGTTGAAGGAGAATTTGACTAGTGTACTAGTGTTGGTTCTTCTAGAGAAAGGGAAAGGCTACAATATTAACTATGATGCGTCGAAAAATGGTTTGGGATGTGTGCTAATGCAAGACAAGAATGTAATTTCTTCTACTTCATGACAACTTAAGAAACACAAGGAGAACTAACCAACACATGATCTAGAGCTTGGAATTGTGGTCCATGACTTGAAGATTTGGAGTCACTACCTATATGGAGAGAAGTGTTAGATCTTCACCGACCAAAAGAACCTTCAATATATTTTCTCAAAGCAGGAGCTGAACATGTGGCAGAGGAGATGGATGGATTTTATCAAATACTATGATTGCATGATAGACTATCATCTAGGGAACGTAGACGTGGTGGTTGATGCATTGAGTAGGAAGTCATATTTGTCATCATCTGCAGATAAGGTACAATTACATGCCTTGGTGTGCCACAAGCAGGACATGTTGGTGTCACTTTTCCAGATGAATATACAACTGGAGGTTTATCTATTAGTAGGCTAATTATCATAGTTGCAAGTGAAACCTACATTGATGCAACTAATAAAAAATGTGCGGTGGAATGATATTATGATAAATAACATCTGGGTAGAGTTTGGCAGCCAAAAGTATGGTGGTTTCCATGAGTCATAGGATGGGACAGTTTGCTTTCATAACAAGATAATTGTTCCAGATGTTGATGGTTTGAGGAAGATGGTTCTTGAGGAGGCTCATTCCTCGATGTACGTGATGCATCCTGGTAGTACCAAGATGTACCATAATCATAAGGATTTGTACTGGAGGCTAGGTCTGAATCATGAAGTGACATAGTTTGTTGCTAAGTGTCCAGTCTGTCAGCAGGTCAAGGCAAAACATCATAAGTCTGCAAGAAATTTACAACCTTTGTTGATACCATAGTGGAAATGTGATCATATTACTATGGATTTCATGGTTTGTCTTCCTAGGACTACTATGGGTTATGATTCCATTTGGATGATAGTTGACATGTTGACCAAGTTAGCTCACTTATTGCCAGTCAAAATGATGTATACTGCAGAGAAGTTGGCACATATATATGTTGATGACATAATCTGTTTGCATGTATCCCAGTGACGATAGTGTCTGTCAGAGGTCCATAGTTCACCAATCATTTTTAGCAGCATCTACTTACAACTACGGGGACATAGTTGAGGTTTAGCAAAACTTTTCATCCTTAGATAGATGGTCAGTCTAGAAAGACCATTCATACATTGGAGGATCTGTTGAGAGTTGGCGTCTTGCAGTTTCTTGGGAGTTGGGACGTACATATGAGTTTGATAGAGTTCACCTACAATAACAATTATTAGAGGAGTATAAAGATGGAACCTTATGAAGCTTTATATGGGAGATATTATCGGTTACCACTTTGTTGGTATGAGATGGGTGACTATTAGCTTTTGGGTCCTAAGCTAGTAAAGCATACCACAGAGAATATCAAAGTGGTAGAGAAGCAGTTGAAGGCATCCCAGGTTAGATAAAATTTGTATGATGATAATTGCTGCAGGTTGTTTGAGTTCCATGTTGGAGATAAAGTGTACCTTAAGGTTTCTCCTTGAAAAGGTGTGCTAGGATTTGGTAAGAAGGGTAAGTTGGCTCCTAGTTATATGGGATCATACCCTATATTGGCACATGTTGGGAAGGTGGCATACAAGTTGGATTTACCACTAGAGTTGCACAGGTTTCATGATGTCCTCCATGTATCCAAGTTGTGGAAGTGCCACCCCGATACCAAACTGATGTTGCATCAAATGGAGGTTGAGTTGGAGGAGGATGTGTCATATGTTGAGGGTCCTGTGTTGATCCTGGATAGGAGGGTGAATAAGAAGAAAGACAAGGTTTTGTGGCATCACTAGGGTGTGGAGTAAACCACATGGAATTTAGAGGATGTGATGCATAAGAAGTGCTCATCTTTGTTCGCTTAGGATTTCGGGGGTGAAATCCTTGTTAGGAGTTAATTGTTGTAAGACCCCTGACCTTGCTTTTATGATTGAAAATTCTTGCTTATCATAACTAGATTATTAAAACCTTGATAAACCTATGTGATGGGATTTTATATCATGTGACAAGCTTATGTTTCAAGTTTGGTCTAGTTTGGACATTGTTTGAGTTAGATATGCATATATGTGCTAGTTTTGGACTTAATTGCAATTTACCCATGTCTAGGGTTTTTCTTGCAGTTTGCCACATGCTTCTTGTACCTCATGTGTGTTGACATCATGTTTAACATTTTTGAACTTTGGTTCACCTTGTCACACCATGGTTTGAGTGGTGAAATCATGTGTTGAGTATTAGGTTTTTACATGGATGCCTAGTTGATGGTTGACCTTGATGTGTGTTTGATCGATGAGCCCTACTTTTGGTGATCACCAAGGATATTGTGATTCATTTTTTGGTAGTCGATGATGTTTTGAGTGTTCCCTCTATTCTTGATGGTTGATGAGTCTCATGACCCCTTTAGGTCGTCAAGAATCCCTAGGGTTGGTTTTGGCGATCGATTGAGTTTTTGATCATCCTATTCGCCAAAGAATGTTCATCGGTCATTTTCTTTTTTGGACTTAGTGGTGGCTTGGTTTTTGTCAACCTTTGTGCATGTATGTATGTGGTTCTTGCATGGACATGATCCTTTGGACACATGGCATGTGTAGCTTGACACCTAACCCTCTTTCCCTTTCTCTAACCCTATGTTATATAAACCCCTCTGTTTGCATGCAAACAACCCATTTGCACCCCTATTTTCCTCTCTCTTCTTCCTTAGTTGCTCTTTGATCTTGTCCTATTGATTCTTGCTAGAGAAGAAGGTGGGTTGATCTCCCTTGGATGTTGAGCTAGGGTTTATATCTACCCTTCTTGTGATCGTTTGGTGCATCCTTGCTTCTTCTTGGTCTTAGTAAGTGAGATTCTCCCCTTTTATATACATTTCCTTGCTTCCCTACCCTTATTCTTTATCTTCTTGGCCGAGCCCGTGATGTTCCAAGTGCTTGACTTAGATCTTGAAGAACTTCTCTTCCTTGCCTTTATACCTAGGGTTGCTCTCTTTAGTTTTTCCTTCACCTAGGGTTGTTTCTTTCTTGGAGGTGGAGCTAGCTTGGATGAGAAGAGTGCTCAAGCTAGGGTTTCTTTCCCCTTTCCTTCAAGATATCTTGTTGTTTGGAGATTTTTACATCAACTCTAAGGCAAGTTATATAACTTTCTCCACTATTATTGCTTACTCTTACCTTGCATGCACATTATCTTACCCTAAAACGTGGTTACAAGTAGGGAGATAGTATCCCTTACCTAGGGTTTGTGTTCACATGGTGATCTTGAGTATATGACTCTTTTTGGATGAACCCAAACTCTTATTCTTTAGTATTCCATGGTGATGGAAGTTTTGGTGCTTGCATGAATATGCAAATCATTGGTTTTTCCCTTATATTTCTAGGGATTTTAAGTTGGTTTTTACTTCTTGTTATGGTACCTGATGGTTTGTTCTTGGTTCAGTTGACTTGGCTTCCATGTGCAAACTCATGGCTTTGACTTTGTTGATGTTTTTCATCTTATGTGGTCGCCATGTTTGACCTCATGTTTTGGTCACTAAGAGGGTTGACACCTTATTTAGTCGATGATATCTTGATGATGAGTGGTCACTAAGATTCACCTATATGGTCTCTAATGTTGATTTCTTTTCTATGTGGTCAATAAAGGTTTGGTTTCATAGTAGTCACAAATGTTCCATGTTTTTTCGACTGGCATGCTTGTATCTTCAGTAGTCGATGAGGTCACTTAACACTATAGGTCACTAAAGTTTCTAACCCTTAGTGGTCGCCATAGATGATAACCTCAGTAGTCGATGAAGGTGGTGAACCTTGGTCTTAGTGTTCTCCAACCCTGCTGATCTTCTCGATGACACCACTAACCCTAAGTGTCTGATGAAGTTTCCTGCCCTATATGTTTGTTATGTTGTGTTGACTTTATGATGGTGATTGTTGAATTTATACACTCATGATTGATGGTGCTTTGATTTGTGTAACCCTAAATCATTGGTGTTCGGTTACTCTTGATCTAGTAGTCTTACCTTTGCCCTTGAAAGAATACAAACTTAAGGTTTTAAGTAAAGTTATGTTCAATAATGTTTTTCTTTGATGAACTCAATGTGTTTCCTTTCTCATTACTCAAGAAGGTAAGTTTCATGTTACAAAGTGTAACAAGAAAACAAAAAAAGGAATAAACAAAGAAGAAGAGGAAAACTATACATAAGTATCTATACAACTGAAGAATCTTCAGAGATGTGCCTCCAAGTAATCTTAGAGATCTGATGAAAACCATGAAAAATCCTTCGGTTCCTTTCATTCCAGACACGATAGAAAACTAGAGCAGCAACCACTTGTTCTTTGTTCTTAAAAGATGAAGATGTCAGAAAGACAATGAACGTTGTTATATTTGAAAATATTTTGAAATCATGACCATATATCAAAAGAGAAACTATAGATGAAGAACATATGGTCTCTAGTCTCTTCATCACACTCACAAAGGGGGCACCTCGAAGCAAACTAGAACCCAAAATGTTTGAGGGTGTCCATAGTAGATAATCTATTAAAAAATCACTTCCAAAGAGAAAGGGAGCATCTTCTAAGAATGTTTTCAGACCATATCCACTTCCCCCAAGACACAGAGGGTTGGATGTGCCTAGATATGTTCCATCCATCTCTAAAATGAAAAGCAGAACCACCCTTAAACAAGAGGGTATCCTTATCACTCTAAGGTTAAGGAAGAGAATTGAGGATGTTCAGAACTGCACCAACGCCACAAAATTCAGGACAAGACCAGAGATTATGCTTGATATAGGTGCTAAGCTTACAGGAAAAGCCTTTTACATGACGGAAAAGAAGCTGCTTGTCAATCTCATCAAGCAATCTATCCTTATGAGGCAACCATGGATCCCTCCATAAAAGAAAAATATCCCTATCGCCCACTCTAAAATCAATATGTTCTACGAAGATATTTCTTTTACTAAGGAGTCTCTTCCATAGCCAGGAAGCATTAGATCTCCCTATAATCGACCAGATATAATCAAAGTTAATATATTTTTCATGGAGCCATTTAACCCAAAGAGAATTTTTATCATTATCCTGATCCCATATGTTCTTAAGTATACCAGCATCAGACCTATCTTTTATCAAACGAATTCCTAGGCCACCCTCCAATCTCGATTTTCACATATTGGCCCAAGAGATGGTATGGATATGCTTCTTGTCATTGTCATCATTCCAGATGAAATTTCTCATTAACTTTTCAAACTCATCAATAGTAGATTTAGGGATTGGGAATGCAGCGG
Organism: Alisma plantago-aquatica; assembly: GCA_963693085.1. Classification (NCBI taxonomy): domain Eukaryota; kingdom Viridiplantae; phylum Streptophyta; class Magnoliopsida; order Alismatales; family Alismataceae; genus Alisma; species Alisma plantago-aquatica. The sequence goes on from OY856415.1 coordinate 345,322,502, forward strand.
CTCAAAAAATGTGATAGGTAGAAAGGGTTGAAATAACAAATTCCACTCTGCCAACATAGGAAAGAAGACTACCCTTCCAAGAATCTAGCTAGGACTTGACTTTGTCAACAAGAGGAAGACACATCCATTTGGTAAGTCTATATGTGAAAAGAGGTAATCCCAAGTATCGAACATGGAACTGGTGGACACAGATGTTAAGAAGATGATTGATACTTTCATCGCTGCATGATTTACTAATAAAAATTGGCTTTTATCATTATTGAGTTTCAACCCAGAGAGAAGATGGAAAGTATTCAGAATATCCTTCACAACAGTGGCATTCTTTGCATACGCTTTAGACAAGAGAAGGAGATCATCAACAAACATAATATGAGAGACACCTTTCTTCTTGTCAGTCGTACTGATAGGATCCAGAAGATTGTTTGAGAAAACAAAATTGGTAATGGAAATGTTTGTTTGGCAATGTTAATCCAACCATTCTCAATGAACCTAATCCTAATTCAAGTAAGTGATGATGTCACATAACTTCTTGTGTGACTAGCATGTTAATGGAGTACTTTCTCTCTCTATGTTGTTGTAACCCTAATTTTCTATCTTATAAACATCATGGCTATTGGATATAATGTTGTGTCAACTTATGTAAGTCATGTGTGGTGATGGAATTATGAGCCTTGACGAGGCATGGAAAGATAATGATGTTCTCATAAGGAACAATGTGAATAGTCTTATGACCTTGGACATATCTTGTGTTCTAATTGAGGTGTTAGCCTATGTATGATATGACAAAGACTTATACCTGTGATGGTATGATGATGAGCATCGCTACATGTATGGCAATGAAATTGTACCATGTGGTGATGTGATAAACTTTATACTTCATACATTTTATATCTTGTGACGTTGTAATCTACCCATGCTTTTGTAGAACTCTTTTAGCGTTTGTACGTAACTTGATTGGTGCATCTTAAAATCACTGAATGAACTTAACTAATCAAGTGAAACCCTAATCATCTAGTGCCCTATTCCATTGATCCATTCCAGTGAGAGGACTTGTTGGATGGTGAAACAAGTTCTCCTTTAGTGGAAGCTTAAAGTGGTATATGGTTGAGTATATCCATGTTCACAAGGATGGTGCAGTCATACCTTAACAGGAGAACAATTGCAGTCATATCTCAGGTTTTGTATTGAGGACAATTGTAGTTGTACCTCAGATGTTTAGGTTTTTGTATACCCTAGTTTCACTAGTATTGTGACATTTTAAGGATGTACTAGGCTATGCACTAGTGTTGTGACCTATATACCAAGGACAAACTAGGTTGTTTTGCATCTTGACATTATGTTTCGCTACAGAGGATTCATACTAGCTGAGGACGGATGAGATCTTAGGATTCTAGATCTCCTACAGATCTTGTATGGCACTGATTTCGACTTAGTAGTGGTCAATTAGAGTCGAGTGGTATACCTCATCTCTTCAGGGCTTAATAAAAGACATAATCCAACATTGTGGTATAATTGTTTAGGGTTAAACACACTTCACATTGGATGTTAAACCTCACCATGTTTTCTCATAATGTTTAGTTGTTATATAATGTGATAAGAGAAATCAATTGTATAGAAAGTAGTAGTTTTAGCTATTTCTCTAGATATTGTACTAGACATTTTATACCTGTTCTACATTACTAAACCTTCTTAACCTGTTTAAACTATTATTTTAATTAATTTTCTTAAGATGCTTATTTAACTGAATCTTCTAACCCTATTTAGTAAGGATATTTTTTGTAAACAATAACCATTGGTTGAGAATTATATGTCTTGCTATGACATGGGACTCACCTCGTGGGTCACCACATCTTTTTTAGGTGGTCGTTAGCTGTGCGATCAAGATTGTGGTGTGGAGGAGGAGCAACTTGGAGAGTAGTAGTAGCATAAGGTTGGATAGTTGATGTTAGTTTTTGAGTCCTAGATTCATCCCTATACTCTTAGGTCTGGGCATGGGATGTTTTGTAGATGATATGTATATCGAGATGTGGATTTGGCAGTGTACATTGGTTGTATATGGCATGTATAAGTAGAACATCTCTTTTGTACACATGTTGTGGTTGATTCCACTAGACATGCATGTAAATACCTCCCTTGGTATGTGATGTGATATAAGATAATGGACCTTTATGTAATGTTTTTTGAACATGATAGTAATGTATACGTGGATTATAATTTACCATCTTTTCTAGTGTATGGTTTGATTAGTAGTTGATCATGTGTTTTGTTTAGATGGTGTGGTGGGGTGTCACATCAAGCAACAATGTTAGCTTCATCTCAACTTATCTAGAGTTTATGATATAAATCTTAATAAGATGATAATACTCATAAGGGAAAGCCTTATATATCTTATAAACAAGATTTCCACACATGATGAGTTAATTGTAGGAGTTATTCATTAAACTTCTGTAATTACATGCATGATAAATTATCAAACCAATGGGTATATTTTTGTAGATTCACTAGACTCATTTCTTTCATACCTAGTGTTATATAAGTTTACAAAATAACAAATGAGGCAGACAACATAAATATCAATGTCTAATAATAATAAGGATTCAATTACCATGTCACATATAATGGAATGTACATATTCATATGCTAAATCACATGTATTAAATATATTTTTCGTATTCTAAACCTAAGGATGACCTAATATATTTAACCCTAATATTATCTTAGATAATAACATGAATTATGATTAAAACCTAGTCATGATAATAACTTGTTATATTTGATAAACAAGGCCTAGAATTAGATCATATTAATATATGTAGTAGTTATATAGGAAAATTTCCAATTTTTATATTACTAATAACTTTATAAGCTTTGCTACAAATGTATACCATAACATTTTCTAGTAGGAGTATCTTGAAAAAAAAAACATCTTATAAATTAACATTTTAAACCCTAGTTACTAAATGGAATTGTATCATATTAAAAAAACATAATATTTGACGATCTAATCTAGGGAAAATATGATATGCTTAAATATGTAACATTGATCATATATAACCTAATTATAAGTATGATGATGGAAAATATAGAACATAAATTAATATGGAAAACTACATCCTAGATAACACAAAATGAATATCAATTGATTCTAAGCCAATAGTAACCAATATCATTCTACACTTGTAGATAACTCTTATAATTGAATCATGGAGCTCTATACCTGGAATATGTGGATTTTATTTGACTTTATTAAAGGTACAAAATTTGATTTTATATTTTTCTAGCATATTACCTTTTGAAATCATAAATAATAGATGGGATGGTTGCCTAAATTTATTTTAGAAACATTACCTTTCCTCTTTGAATGGCCACCAACAAATTCCTAGAAAATACTAGCACAATGTTTAAAGGTAAAAAAAGGGTAGGCTAGTGCCCCTAGTTTAGTAGAATTATGTGTCCATGCCTCTACATAGAGTTATAGGATATATGATCTCCCAATATATTGGGAATCTCGGTTGGTGTGTTTTAGTTCTCCGTAGGAGAGAACACATGGCTTTCCCAACAACTAGACATTGGCATTTTCTATCTATTTAAAATTCTAATTACTAGTCTCAAATTTGGATATTGAATCTTATTACATTTGAAAACCCATTGTGACCATTTGATACTTTCCTGCATTATTTAACTCTTTGCATTTTGTCATGAAAATACCTCTAGATAGGTTTACACTTTTACTTTTCAAATATTGTTATTGTACTAGTCATTTGACTGACCTATGCTCTCCTTCATGGGGTTGATGTGTTGTTTTGTTCCCTCCAGGAACTCATGGATAGGTAATCAAAGAAAAACTTAGAAGAGATGCCACAAGAGAGTCCTCTATTAGAATATGAAGATAAGATTAACTAAAGTTTTATGCACTAGTATTCAATGTATATGTATATTTCCTAGGAACATTGTCTACTCTGAGAAAATTATATGAATGAAAAGACATGTTTATATCTTTAATAATTTTTTTTGTAAAAACTTATTCGTAATGATATGATCTTTACAACACGGTATTAGAGCTATAAATAGTTGATACTCATGCATGTCTCATGGAATTCAGGTTAAGTTAGGAACATAACTGGCATGTTGTGAAACACTCCCTACTTCTTACTAATAGAACATCTCTCGAAGGCATTCAATTAGACAACAAGCTATGTGATGCAAATATGGTCCTTATACCCAAGAATTCCAAGCCTGGAAAATGCGAGCACTTCGGACCCATCTCACTCAATAACATCAGTCTCAAGATAACATCTAAGGTGATTGTTGAAAGGTTGAAAAATTACCTCTCCAGGTCAGTTTCTCTGACACAAAGTGTGTTTGTACATGGGAGGCGTATATCAGATAATATCACTTCAGACCAGGAGATACTACACATCATGAGGAGGAAGGCATCAAAGAAGATGATGGCGATCAAAATTGACCTCTCTAAGTCTTATGACAAGATGACATGGCCTTTCATTGATGATACGCTTGAAAAACTGAATTTCCCTAGCACCATCTGGAGTTATATCCTCAACTCTATCACAGGGGGAGAAACCTCAGTACTTTGGAATGGAGAAGTTGCAGGTTCCTTCAAAGCAACACAGGGGTTGAAGCAAGGAGATCCCCTATCACCATACATGTTCATGTTGTGCTTGGAAATGTTAAGCCAATCTATCGAGAAGCTAGTTGATGCTATGAAATAGCATCCTTTCAGGTTGTACTCTAAAGGCCCTAGCATCTCCCACCTATGTTTTGCTGATGCCATGCTCTTATTTGGTAGAGAGGAAGCTCGAGAAATGCAAGTCATCCTAGATTGCTTTGAAGAGTTTAGGTACGTCTTTGGACAATCCATCTCCATTAGCAAATCTTCCATCTTGTTTTCTAAAAGTGTACCGCTCAGAACGTGAAGATCTATAGGTAGAATGAGTGGCTTTACAGTCACTGATAATTTGGGAAAATACTTGGGAGTTCCTCTTCTCCAGAAGAGAGTTAAGTGCAATACCTATAACAACACACTAGAGAGAGTGAGTTCTGCTATCAACTCTTGGTCGGCTAGAACTTTAAGCCTTGTCGGGAGAGTGTGTCTCGCCAAGGCCACTCTAACTATGATTTCAAGCTATGTGATGCAATCGGCTAAAATACCTATGAAGGTGTGTGATCGTATTGATAGTACCATCAGAAGGTTTATCTGGGGAGGACAACATAAGAGTCATCCTCTATCCTTGGTCGCGTGGAATAAAGTCACCTACAGTAAAGAAGATGGAGGTCTCAGTATTAAAACCATGGGTGATCTCAACTTGGCCCTGATCGCTAAACACACATGGGATATTATGAATAAGAGGGAGGCAGCTTGGAACATGAGTATGGGACCCAAGCTCTAGAAATTCACTGAAGGCAAGTAGGTGAGTGTGTGTAGGCTTGGAAAGGCTGTCGTGCAATGCATGGACTTTATAAAAGATAATACCAAACTGGTCCCTATAAGCGGCAGAGACATTAATGTCTGGACTGATAAATGGTGTAGTTCTGATACAATCTTAGCAGATCTAGCTGTATAACCTATTTCGGAAGAGCTATCAGACTTGAAGGTATCAAGTCTGATCAACCTTGAAGGAAGATGGGATGCTGAATTTCTTAATGAATGGGTTCCTCAAAACATCACTAAGCAGATCCTTGACATGGTGATTCCATTGAACGTGAATGAGGCAGATGTCTTGGCTTGGAACCATACTGATATAAGTAAATTCACCACCAAAAGTTCTTACAAAATTCTAAGGAAAGAGAAAGAAATTAGAGTTGTAGGAAAGTGGGATATCATCTGGAACACCAAGGTTGCCTCGAGAGTGAGAAGCTTCATGTGGTTAGTAGGCCATAATGCCATCTTAACGAACAACAAAAGGGTCGCTCATCATATGACCATGGACAATTCATGCCCTATCTGTAGAGGTACCGATGAAACAACCCTCCACACGATTAGAGACTGTGCTAGAGTGGTTGATACTTGGAAAACACAAATAGATGGTCAGCAATGGGATAATTTCTTCAAACCTTCTGATGTTTGAAAGTGGTTGAGCTGCAATATGAATCAATAGCATGAAGAAGGCACCAAGTTCATGATAGGTTGCTGGAAAATATTGAAGAGTAGGAACATGTACGTGTTTGAGAAGATCCAACATTCACCTAACAATATGTCCTACCATATTCTTTAAGAGTGGAAGATCATTATTAAAGCTTGGACTTCTAATGATAACCCAAACTTTAGGAAAACAGTGGTATCAAATAGTATCTGCTGGGAGAAATTGATGCTGAACTACCTAAAGTTCAACACAGATGCTACTTATAATAGAAAAACACTATACTCATCGGTTGCAGTGGTGTGTAGAAACTACAAGGGTGAATAGATAGGGGGTTAGGGGAAGAAGGTGAAAGCTAATTGCATTTTGGAAGCAGAGTTGCACGTGATTGAGCTTGCTATGGATGTAGGGTAGTCTATTGATAACAACTTCATCATCCACTAGACAAACTCTAAACTTGTCAAAGACGCCATAGGAGACATTGATGAGTGCCCTAAGGTTGCAAATTGCATTCTCAACATTAGAAGAAAGTGGAAGCAGACCTAGACTTGCAAGATTGTGTTGAGAGAGGGGAACAAGGCAGCATACATGCTTGCCAAATTACACCAAAAAATCAAGGAGGACTTCTATTTCTACAGAGCTCCCCCTATTAGTCTAGTTGAGTGAATAAAACTAGAGTCCTATAATGGTATTAGTACTACCAATTTTTCTTCAGTACCTATTATGAATTGTAATGTTATTTCTGGATTACCTTGTAGGAGAGGGGTGAGATGAATAAAAAAACCCTCAGACTTACCCAAAAAAAAAGAACTTAGAAAAATAGTCCACAATAAACCCCAGTATCATTTACCTATATATTGGGATATACCAAGACTACAAGACTAGAATATGAGGTATTTATCTTAATTTAGAAATTCATGAAACATACCTAGATCATCTACTAGATTTTAGACTCCCCTAGGCATAAATTTATATGGAGAGATTAATGAATAAGTAGTGTTTCAAACACATATATGTAGATTTAGAATATGTCTCTTGGAACATTTAAACCACCACTATAAGTATACAAATGGGAAGAGTACCCTAGAATTCCTCCTTAAGTTAGGTACAACCACAAGTAATTGCAAAAAAAAACTATAGTAAACCCTAAAATGGTAAATTTCATATAACTTCCATTTGGAACCTTAAAATATATGCAAGAGTGATGTAGCATAGACAATCTACTCCAAAGTTTGTTTACTAATTTAGAATAATCCATCAACATGTATGTATAATGAGTTGAGGTGTGCAAGAAAGGATGTTTAGTGAGGTTCTATCATAATTACTCCCACCTCACTTTGGAGGTGGTGAGATTTCCTCACTCCACATACCATCCTGGCTAAGGAAAATTTCACTAAATGGGGGAAAACCCTAATGCTTGGATAAAAATTCAAAATGATTCAAATATATTAAAAGGACTATACACAATCATCACTAATATAGGATATACTAATATGTTAGCATGTATATAGAGAAATTGTAAGGACCCTGACCCATGTTTTGGGCTAACCCTATTTGCTTTGCTTACGAAAGGTTCTTATAACCTTAATCTAATCCCTCAAGATGTTTTGATATCATGTGAATAGATTATGTTTCCAGTTTGGTCCCGTTTGGATGTTGTTTGAACAATGTTTGCTTGTTTTGGACCAAAGAGCAATTTGCCCAAGGTAAGGGGTTATATTACAACATGTCACATGTAGAGAATGCCTTTAGTTCTCTAGCACCATTAGAAAGATAATTATGCTTTGGGGTGCCTTGTGGAAAGCCTATGTTCCAATTTTGACCTTGGTTGGATGATGTGTGTGCTTTATGTGCTAGTTTTGGTGCAAATTGCAAATTACCCAAAGTGGAGGGGAAATATGCAATTTATCTGCTCTAGAGTTTTCTTGCTTCAGTTTGGCATCATCTAGGATATGGATGCAGGTTTGGGCACTGTGTTTGGATATTAGACGAGGAGTGACATCTCTATATAGTTTTAATGCCATATATGCCACATGTGCTATCTTGTCCTTTAGTGTATCAGGTAGGAGCTTGGAGTGTGTATTGGTTTAGGGGGGTGTCGCTCATGGAGGATGGTTAGTTGCACGATACACAGCCTAGAGTGTATCACTAGGCCATGCATGTGGAGTTTTGGTGGTTACAAGTGGCGTTAGAGCATGAGCAAGTGGCATCTAAGTTTATGTGGTTATGACAGCTTTCCTTTGCTACCTCTCTCTTCCTTGGTGTATATAACTCCTTTCCTCTTTACCCAAGTGATCCCTTTCGTCCACCTCTTTCCCCTTCTTTTGTTTGGTGAGCTTGGGATCTTTGGGAGCTTAAGGAAACCCCCATGGATCTTGGGAGGCCGAGTTCCTTGACCATGGAGATTTCTTGCTCAAGATCCGACCTTGGTGAGTCATGCTTCTTAGATAGCATTCCCTTGTACTTTCTTCTTCATCTCCTTCTTCCCCTCTTGGCCATGGATGGACCCTTGATGAGAGTAGGCAAGGCCATGGTCCTCTCTCTCTTTTCTTCTTCTTGAGTTAAGCATAGCCATGGTGTCTTCTTCTTCTTCATCTTTTGTTTCTTGAGGTGACAATGGTGCCGAAGACAAGTTTGGAGCCTTGTATGGATGGTCTTCATGTTGAGGAACGTGGGTTTGATGCTTGGATCAGGAAGCTTGATGTCTTTCATGGAGATCCTCTTAAGGCGGGTTACATAACTCTCAATCATCTCTATTATTTTCACTCTTTATATGTGCTTAAATCGATTATTGTCTTTAGATCGATACCTTTCACTATGATAGTTGTTTATGTTGAACTTGAGATCTGATCTAATGGAAAGGTTACGATTTATAACTTCCTTTATCATGTTCTCCTTGTCCGGTATGATATGGGGTGTCTTGAGGTTGAAGATGACCAACCTTATATGCATATGCTACCCAATATAGTGTTTTCCCAATATAGTGCTTTGCCCGATATAGTGTTTTCCTGATATAGTGCTTTGCCCGATATAGTGTTTGCCTGATATAGTTCTTTGCCCAATATAGTGCTTTGCCCGATAGGTCATGCTTTGGTTGATGGATCATGAGAAATACCCCTCTCTCGTTTAGTTGAGAGGTGAACTTATGATCCAACGATGTATGTTGAAGTGGTGAGTCCTTGGGCAAAACCCCTGTCTCACTCTGTTGTTGAGAGGTGAGCCTATGATCTAGAGGTTTGGGCGATACGATAGTTAGCTTGGCTGATAGAAGTGCTGACCTTAGTGTTGAGATGATAATCTACCCTAGTTGCATGACATGTTCTTGGGGTTGAACGCTTGGTTGGTACCTTGATGATATGGGGTGGTTATGCCTTTGGTGATGGGTATCCTTGGTTAGGTATAGGGAACCCAATAGGCTAATCGTTTGTGTGGGAGATACCCTTAGCGATAGTGCTGCCCGAAACCCTATAAAGCTTTTGGTGATATGATGTGGTTTCCCGATATGGATGGTGGTGTCTTGGTGCTTGTTGCCCGATATCCCTCTCCTTCCATTGAGTCATAGCGTGGGCGATGCAGTAGTATGAGGCTTGGGCGTTATAGTAGGCATATGCCTTGTGGATCCTTCACCAGATAAGGTGCTTGATAGTTGAGTTAGTTGGGCATTGTGAGGCTTGTACCCCTTGGATGATAAGTGGTCTGTGTGGGGCGTTATGGTTTGATGGATCTTGCACAACATCGTCTTGGATGGTGCTGCCCGACACTCTATTTAGATGTGTTGCCCGTTATGATGTGTTGCACGTTATGATGTGTTGGGTGATATGGCTTTGATGTTCTTTGCACAATACCTTTAGATGTGAACCCTACCCTTGAGTAAGCTTTTGGGCGATACTAAGTATCCCTACCCGATATTCCTTGGTGGAGGACCTAACCCGACACCCTTGCTTACCCGACACACACATCTGTAGAGGTCTTGGCCGATATGCCTTTGCCCGGTACATGCTTGGTTACCCGACACATAGGGAGGTATAGGTTGTTATATCTCTGAGCTTGGGCAATATGGTGTCTAGGATGACACATTTTGAGATCTTTGGTGGTATGGAATTATGTATGAGATCCATATACTCATCCTTATGTAAATATGTAGCCTAGGGTTAGAAGTTTATTGTATTAGATAGTATGCATGATAATAATGATCATGGATGAGGTAAACGGGAGTTGACCATGATAGGGTTGACCTAGAGAGTACCCTAGTGGCTATAAGTTCATGTGGTCCTTGGTCAGCATGGTTATGAGGTTTCCTAACTTTAGATGAGATTAAACTTGTTAGGCATATGAGTTGCCTGATATCCTAGACGACGGTCCCTTGACCAGAATGGGTTGCTGTCTGTTTGAATGATATGACCTTGGTGGCTTCTTTGCACGACATTCTTTTCCCCATACCAGGCATAGGTGGAGCTTGTAGGTCTTACCCGATATGAATCTTGTCTGATATCACCTTGGGTTGTGGTGTTGAAGATTTGTAGCTGATACCAGCTTTTAGTGAGGGTTTGTTTGGTCACTTCCTGATTTTGGTGAGGGTATGCGACACCTTTAGTGAGGGTTGTACCCTAACCCGATAATCCTAAGTGTTATCTTGAGCCCTAGATGTTAGTATGATTATCTTATTACCTTTGTGACATATCTTTGGTCATAATGATGAGGTGTGATGAATAGGTGGTAAACCTAAGTATGGTGGTTACCTATGGTTGATGATAGGTGAACCTTCGATGATGGTTGATGATAGTTCATGGTTGTGTGATCCTTAAAAGATGAATCCTTAGGTATGGTACTCATGGTGACATGGGAAGTAGGGTATGGTGGGATACCCTTGGTATGGTGATAGTAATGTGTATTGTCTAATATACCATTTAAGACATTATGCTCCATGTGTTCATGATAATGGATGATGTTCCAAATCCTAATGATGTGATAATCATGACATGTTTCTTTAATAAGTTGTTGTTGGTGATTAAGTTATCTCTATTGCTGTGCAATCTATCCATGCAGGTGTTACTATTTGAAATACATAGCCAGGCAAGGGCTATGATGCTTATGTGATTATGTGCTTTGTGTGGCACTTGGTATATGTGAAATATCTGGGTAATGATAATGTCCCTTGTTAATAACATAACATGTATCACTAGTATGATGTGAGAGGTCTTGTGACGTGATAAAGACTAAGTGCCTGATTGAGGTGTTATCCTCTAGTTGTGATATGAGGGATTTCTATCCCATGATGATGTATGATGATGAAGCCTTGTGAGAGGTAGTGGCTCTATGTGATGAAATGAGGGATTGATATCCCATGGCAAACTAATAGTGTTGATGGCATTGAGAATAACAGTAACAATGTGACACAGAATAATGGAAGCTATATTGTTTACATGTTTATAACTCTTGTTTATGGTTTACATAATATAACTTGGTTAACCCTAATAATCCACTTAAAAAGTATTAATTAATTACAGATGAACCTTTCATGTAGTTTTCCCTAGCCATAGATCCATCATTCTCAGGAGTTAGTGATGGTGAAATGAGTTTTCCTACGGGTTAACCCGGAGCACATATTATAGAATATGTGGGGTTTCTCCTAGCCAAAAATAGGAGGAATAGAGTACAACTTCGGTTCTAGACTCAGATATGTATAAGAGCATGGTGAACATGCCCATGGCTCAGTGTGATAGAGCATGAATGCATCCATGGCTCAGGGAGCACGGTGAACAGGCCTGTGGCTCTAGTTATACTAGTGCCGAGACCTATACCAAGGCAGGCTAGAGGAAAGGGTAGCCTGTGGGAGCTAACCCAGTGAATAAAGTCACTTAAGCAAGAGACTGCAGTTCTGCTTTGGATATCATGCACTGACCATGAAGAGGTTGAGGTCGTGGAGTCCAGCTCTTCTATTTGACCTTGTATGGCACCGATCAGGGTTTCACAACCATCAGTTGGATTTGAGCGGTACGACTCACTTCCTCTGGGCATAATAATTTGTAAATGAAGCCAAATAGTATATTTATTGTAAAGAAAATATGGAACATTGGTTGAGGTCTTAGATGATGTAATATTTCTCATACGATCTTTATATACATGTTCTTTGTATTCCTTCTTGTATAACTGGTTAGTGATTACTTGTAGTTTAGTTGAACTATCTGCTCAGTTATCTGTGATAATAATAAATTTGGTAGAGGGTTATGTTTCTCGCTCGGACTATATGTCTCACCCCATTGGTTAATAACCTTTTTAGGTGGACGTCCTTGGCATGATAAAAATCATGTAGCTCAGAATGATATGCATAGGTATCATACCTGGTGGAATAGATATTGTCTAGCATTAGAGTCCGCTCTGTCATCCCTGTACACTCTGGTCTTCGGGAGAGTTTTCAATGTTTCTTATATGAGCATCGATGTATGGTTTCCGGCTTATGTACCTTGATGTAATAAATCAAAATGTGGAACAGTTATTTCATGTAACGAGATGATGGGAAATTGTGTTGTAGCACCTTGAAAATATGTTATAAAAAGAGTTGTCTCAGATGTAATATGTCTCATCTTATGGTGCTTGTTGTAAATCGGTTTTAATTTCTCGTGGTTTTTGGTAATCCGATGGATAGTATGTAATCATGTTTTGTTTGAGTTGGGATGTTTCAAGTTTTTGGTATAAGAGCTCTAGGTTCGCCAAGTCTACAAGGACACTAGGACTAGGATTAGGATGGTGTCTAAGGTTGGACCGTGACATAAAATATGGTGCATACTACCTAATCTCAGTACTTGGATGCCCTGGCCAGGTATTCAAATATTGAAGACAAAGGTAAGTGTGGAGCCTTAGATTGTTTTCTCCTTGATTACTCTGATCAAGTAGTCATTCTGAAACAATATAAAGAGCATAACAAATTAGGAATATGATGCTAATACCTTCATCTTACTATAAAATAAGTAAATAAATGCACCATAACTCTTTAAAACCTGGATGCTTGGTGGTGAAAAGAGGAATTAATGGTTCTATGAAACCCAAATCCATGTAAGAATATGATGAGATAAGTTCTTGAAACTGTAATCTCTAGAGATACATCAAGCAAAAGACAAATTATCCTATGATAACAAAGTAAGTTAAAGCGTAAAACTTACACAAGATGAAGAAAATGCCTGAAAACAAAGATAAGTTTAGAAGAAAAAGCACAACAAATGATGAGTAAATAAGATGGAACGTAAGTTAATCTCAGACCAACCAATGAACGTAAGAAAAAATAAGAAAGTATAAAGTGCAAATTCATGATAAGTAAGAGAGAACAAGGGAGATGATCCCTGTTCAATAAAGAATATGTGAAGAGTAACGATCTTTTTCGCAAAAAGAAAATGAAAATGTGATATAATCAGGAAAGGATCATGAAAATTATGAAACGACAACAAAGGGAAAAAGTGTAATGACATTTAATTGTCTTGATGATTACTATGTTGATTGCAAGGAAACCAATAAGAAGCAAGATAAAACCAAATGGAACCAAAGTTTAGTGATGCATAAACAGTTGAAAACTCATGTAAGGATAAAAGAAATTGATAATTTCCTCCCCTTGAAATAAAACCATAGGTGTTGATGGGGTGATAGGAGGAATTTATTCCCTTATGTTCCTTCCTTCTAAGGGAGTATCCATTAAGAGGACCTTGTGTCACTTGATATGTATGCTTTTGAAGTGATCTTTGGTTGGATACTTTGAAAAGTATTCGTTGATCTTGGGCTTTAGTTTCCAAGATGGAGATACCTATGATAGATGATGTTTTGAGACGATGATGGCATCCTCTTGACATGTTTTGATCCGGTCACGATGATAGAATATGGATGAAATACCATAAGCGATGAGTTTTGACTCATGAGATGGATACCAAGGTAAGGAGTCCTAGTATATGAGAAGTACCAAGTGTATGAGAAGGTGAGAACATGTCATCTAGTAAGAGAGTTAAGAGTCAAGAGACTTGGATCATGGAGGTATGGTGATGGATCATCTTGATAGATCATCCTTGACCTTGAACCCATAAGTTGAAGCTTGTTTTGGAATCTGGATCTATGAGGTGACCCTTGAGGCAGTAGTTCACCAACACAGAGGAATGCTGATGAGGATAAGGAAGTGAGGACCGGATAGCCTGACCAGGGAGTGGAAGGCAACATGCAATGGTTAGGTCTTATGAGATGAGTTAGCCAGAATGGTACGCTAAACTTCATGTTTGCTGGAAGGTCAGATGGAGTCGCTCCATTCCGCTTTGTCTTCTTCTTGCCTCTTATCTGCTCTAGTTGATCTAGTTTAGGATGTACCCTCCTTTGAATGCTTATAGGATGTGTGGCATATGTTTCCATCTTTTTAGTTAAAAGAGAGATAGCCTATTGTCGAATGCCTTGTTGGATGACCTGGTTGTGTTGTATGAAGTATATCCTTCTCATGTCCTTCCCTTTCCAGGACATGACAGTCAAGTGAACCTCTTTCCACGTGACATGTTGAGGATTGAGATAATACTGGGAATGGATATCCTTAGAAAGGTGTGAAGTGGTCCCAGATGGATAAGTTGGCTTTGGTCGACCTGTCTAAGTGCTTATAGTATGGCTATCACTTGTTAGGGGTTTATACTCCGCATAAACATTACAACAGAAGGTATGGACCAAGGAAAGGAACTGTTGTAAGATTGTCTTGGCTAAAGTTCATCAAGATAAGCCTGATTCCTTGGAATACTCCTAGCTAAGTCTCAAGTAAAGGAAGATCCAGACAGGATGTGCATTGGTTAGAGACAAATGAATAAGGTTTGCGATCCCTATCCAGATCATTTGAGACAATGCATACATGTTCTGACTGAGTTGATGTTTGTTGTGCCCTTGGAAACTGATATGAAGTTGTGGCAACCTTTAACCCAAGATGATGAGGTGTACCTTGCTCTATTGCTGCTAACCAGAGATGTTTAGTTCCTTGGTTGCTTGATAGCTCCTTTCATGTTAAGTCTTGAGTGATACATAGTATAGTGCCTTATGAGCCTTGTCATGTGAAGCTTAAGTTTTGAGCTTGTAAGATCAGAGTAGCACAATGGAAGCGCAGCAAGGTAGGTGATATATCAAGTAAAGGAACTGATACTTGAGAGATACAAGTTGCAAGTGATGTTCCAGTATCTAAAGAGTGTTACCAGACAAAGGATGATGAGACAGAGGGTTGAGCCTATGACCAGTACATGAAACCCTCTGTTGGCTCCAGAAGAAGAGAAAGTATGTTAGTCATAGATATGTGACACCCATGATATTTTTGGAGTAGTATGATGTGATGCGTGAGTAACACCCATCTTCTCTCAGCTTGGGATTTTGGGGACGAAATCCTTGTTAGGGGTTTATGACTTGTAAGGACCCTGACCCATGTTTTGGGATAACTCTATTTTCTTTGCTTAAGGAAGGTTCTTAGAACCTTAACTGAATCCCTCAAGATGTTTTGATATCATGTGACAAGATTATGTTTCCAGTTTGGTCTCGTTTGGATGTTGTTTGAACAATGTTTGCTTGTTTTGGACCAAAGTGCAATTTACCCAAGGTAAGGGGTTATATTGCAATATTTCGTATGTAGATCATGCCTTTAGTTCTCTAGCACCATTAGAATGATAATTATGCTATGGAGCGCCATATGGAAGGCCTATGTTTCAAGTTTGAGCTTGGTTGGATGATGCTTGTGCTTTATGTGCTAGTTTTGGTGCAAATTGCAAATTACACAAAGTGGAGGGGAAATATTCAATTTATCTACTCTAGAGTTTTCTTGCTTCAGTTTGGCATCATCTAGGACGTGGATGTAGGTTTGGACACCGTGTTTGGATATTAAAAGAGGAGTGACATCTCTATATAGTTTTAATGCCATATATGTCACATGTGCTATCTTGTCCTTTAGTGTATCGGGTAGGAGCTTGGAGTGTGTATCGGTTTAGGGGGTGTTTCGCCCATGGAGGATGTTTAGCTGCATGATAGATAGCCTAGAGTGTATCACCAGGTCGTGCATGTGGAGTTTGGGTGGTTACAAGTGGCGTTAGACCATGAGCAAGTGGCATCTAAGTTTATGTGGTTATGACACCTTTCCTTTGCTACCTCTCTCTTCCTTGGTATATAACTCCTTTCCTCTTTACCCAAGTGATCCCTTTCATCCATCTCTTTCCCCTTCTTGTGTGAGGTGATCTTGGGAGCTTAAGGAAACCCCCATGGAGCTTGGGAGGTCGAGTTCCTTGCCCATGAAGATTTCTTGTTCAAGATCCGACGTTGGTGAGTCATGCTTCTTAGATAGATTTCCCTTGTTATTTCTTCATCATCTCCTTCTTCCCCTCTTAGCCATGGATGGACCCTTGATGAGAGTAGGCAATTCTGTGGTCCTCTCTCTCTTTTATTCTTCTTGAGCTAAGCACAACCCTGGTGTCTTCTTCTTCTTCATCTTTTATTTCTTGAGGTGATGATGGTGCCAAAGACAAGTTTGGAGCTTTGGATGGATGCTATTCATGGTGAGGAACGTGGGTTTGATTCTTGGATCAGGAATCTTGATGTCTTTCATGGAGATCCTCTTAAGGCAAGTTACATAACTCTCAATCATCTCTATTATTTTCACTCTTCATATGTGCTTAAATCGATTCTTGTCTTTAGATCGATACCTTTCACTATAATAGTTGTTTATGTTGAACTTGAGATCTGATCTAATGGAAAGGTTACATTTTATTAATGCCTTTATCTTTTTCTCCTTGTGCGGGATGATATGGGGTGTCTTGAGGTTGACGATGACCAACCCGATATGCATAGGCTACCCGATATAGTGTTTGCTTGATACAGTGCTTTGCCCGATATAGTGCTTTTCCCGATTGGTCATGCTTTGGTTGATGGATCATGGGAAATACCACTCTCTCGTTTAGTTTTGAGGTGATCTTACGATCCAAAGATGTATGTGGAAGTTGTGAGTCCTTGGGCAAAACCCCTCTCTTACTTTGTTGTTGAGAGGTGAGCCTATGCTCTAGAGGTTTGGGCGATATGATAGTTAGCTTGGATGATATAAGTGTTGACCTTAGTGTTGAGATGATAATCTACCCTAGTTTCACGGCATGTTCCTGGGGTTGAACCCTTGGTTGGTACCTTGATGATATGGGATGGTTATGCCTTTGGTGATGGGTATCCTTGGTTAGGTATAGGGAACCTGATAGGCTGATCCTTTATGTGGGCGATACCCTTAGAGATAGTGCTGCCTGATACCCTATAAACCTTTGGGTAATATGATGTGGTTGCCCGATATGGATGGCGGTGTCTTGTTTCTTTTTGCCCGATATCCCTCTCCTTCCTTTGAGACATAGCTTGGGTGATACAGTAGTATGAGGCTTGGGCGTTACAGTAGGCATTTGCCTTGTGGATCCTTCACCCGATATGGTGCTTCATAGTTGAGTTAGTTGGGCGTTGTGAGGCTTGTACCCCTTGGATGATAAGTGGTCTATGTGGGGTTTTATGGTTTGACAGAGCTTGCACGACATCTTCTTGGATGGTGCTGCCCGCCACTCTGTTTAGATTTGTTGCCCATTATGATGTGTTTCCCGTTATGATGCGTTGGGTGATATGGCTTTGATGTACTTTGCACGATACCTTTAGATGTGAACCCTACCCTTGAGTAAGCTTTTGGGTGATACTAAGTATCCCTACCCGATATGCCTTGGTGAAGGACCTAACCCGACACCCTTGCTTACCCGACACACACACACCTGTAGAGGTCTTGGCCGATATGCCTTTTCCCGATACATGCTTGGTTACCCAACACATAGGGAGGTATAGGTTATTATATCTCTGAGCTTCGGCGATATGGTGTCTAGGATGACACATGTTGAGAGCTTTGGTGGTATGTCATTATGTATGAGATCCATATACTCACCCTTATGTAAATATGCAACCTAGGGTTAGAAGTTTATTGGCTTAGATAGTATGCATGATAATAATGATCATGGACGATGTAAATGGGAGTTGACCATGCTAGGGTTGACCTAGAGAGTACCCTAGTGGCTATAAGGTCGTGTGGTCCTTTGTCGGCATGGTTATGAGGTTGCCTAACTTGAGGTGAGTTTAAATGTGTTAGACATATGAGTTGCCCGATATCCTAGAAGGTGGTCCCTTGACCAGGATGGGATGAGGTGTGTTTGAATGATATGACCTTGGTGGCTTCTTTGCATGACATGATTTTCCCCATACTAGGCATAGGTGGAGCTTGTGGGTCTTACCCGATATGAATCTTGTCGGATATCACCTTGGGTTGTGATGTCGAAGCTTTGTAGCTGATACCAGCTTCTGGTGAGGGTTTTTTTGGCCGGTGCCTTGTTTTGGTGAGGGTAGGCGACACCTTTCGTGAGGATTGTACCCTAACCCGATAACCCTAAGTGTTATCTTGAGCCCTAGATGTTAGTATGCTTATCTTGTTACCTTGGGCCATATCTTTGGTCATAATGATGAGGTATGATGAATAGGTGGTAAACCTGTTGTTGTGCAATCTAACTATGCAGGTGTTACTATTTGAAATGCATAGCCAAGTGAGGGCAATGATGTTTATGTGAATATGTACTTTGTGTGGCACTTGGTATATGTGAAATATCTGGGTAATGATAATGTCCCTTGTTAATAAGATAACATATATCACTAGTATTATGTGAGAGGTCTTTTGACCTGATAAAGGCTAAGTGCCTGATTGAGGTGTTATCCTCTGGTTGTGATATGAGGGATTGCTATCCCATGATGATGTATGATGATGAAGCCTTGTGAGAGGCAATGGATTTATGTGATAAAATGAGGGATTGATATCCCATGGCAAACTAATAGTGTGTATGGCATTGAGAATAACAGTAACAGTGTGACACAAAATAATAGAATCTATGTTGTTTACATGTTTATAACTCTTGTTTATGGTTTGAATAATATAACTTGGTTGACCCTAATAATCCACTTAAAAATTATTAATTAATTACAGATAAACCTTTAATGTAGTTTGCCCTGGCCATAGATCCATCATCGTCAGGAGTTGGTGATGGTGAAATGGGTTTTCCTATGGTTTAACCCATAGCGCATATCGTTGAATATGTGGGGTTTCTCCTAGCCAAAAATAGGAGGAATAGAGTATCTCTTTGGTTGTAGACTCAGATATGTATAAGAGCATGGTGAACAGGCCCATGGCTCAGTGTGATAGAGCATGAATGCGTTCATGGCTCAGGGAGCACGGTGAACAGGCCCGTGGCTCAAGTTATGCTAGCGCTGAGACTTGTACCAAGGTAGGTTAGAGGAAAGGGTAGCATGCGGGAGCTAACCCTATGACTGAGGTCACTTAAGCAAGGGACTGTGGTCCTGCTTTGGATATCATGCACTAACCATGAAAAGGTTGAGGTCGTGGGAATCTCAGTTGGTGTGTTTTAGTTCTCCGTAGGAGAGAACACATGGCTTTCCCAACAACTAGGCATTGGTATTTGCTATCTATTTAAAATTCTAATTACTAGTCTCAAATTTGGATAATGAATCTTATTACATTTGAAAACCCATTGTGACCATTTGATACTTTCCTGCATTATTTTACTCTTTGCATTTTGTCATGAAAATACCTCTAGATAGGTTTACACTTTTATTTTTCAAATATTGTTATTGTACTAGTCATTTGACAGACCTATGATCTCCTTCATGGGGTTGATATGTTGTTTTGTTCCCTCTAGGAACTCATGGATAGGTAATCAAAGAAAAACTTAGAAGAGATGCCACAAGAGACTCCTCTATTAGAATATGAAGATAAGATTAACTAAATTTTTATGCACTAGTATTCAATGTATATGTATATTTTCTAGGAACATTGTCTACTCTGAGAAAATTATATGAATGAAAAGACATGTTTATATCTTTAATAATTTTTTTTGTAAAAACTTATTCATAATGATATGATCTTTACAACACGGTATTAGAGCTATAAATGGTTGATACTCATGCATGTCTCATGCAATTTAGGTTAAGTTAGGAACATAACTGGCATGTTGTGAAACACTCCCTGCTTCTTACTAATAGAACAGCTCTCGAAGGCATTCAGTTAGACAACAAGCTATGTGATGGAAATATGGTCCTTATACGCAAGAATTCCAAGCCTGAAAAATGCGAGCACTTCGTACCCATCTCACTCAATAACATCAGTCTCAAGATAACATCTAAGGTGATTGTTGAAAGGTTGAAAAATTACCTCTCCAGGTGGGTTTCTCTGACACAAAGTGTGTTTGTACATGGGAGGCGTATATCAGATAATATCACTTCAGACCAGGAGATACTACACATCATGAGGAGGAAGTCATCGAAGAAGATGATGGCGATCAAAATTGACCTCTCTAAGGCTTATGACAAGATGACATGGCCTTTCATTGATGATACGCTTGAAAAACTGAATTTCCCTACAACCATCTAGAGTTATATCCTCAACTCTATCATAGGGGGAGAAACCTCAGTACTTTGGAATGGAGAAGTTGGAGGTTCCTTCAAAGCAACACGGGGGTTGAAGCAAGGAGATCCCCTATCACCATACATGTTCGTGTTGTGCTTGGAAATGTTAAGCCAATCCATCGATAAGCTAGTTGATGCTAAGAAATGGCATCCTTTCAGGTTGTACTCTAAAGGCCCTAGCATATCCCACCTATGTTTTGCTGATGCCATGCTCTTATTTGGTAGAGAGGAAGCTCAAGAAATGCAAGTCATCCTAGATTGCTTTGAAGAGTTTAGGCACGTCTCTGGACAATCCATCTCTATTAGCAAATCTTCCATCTTGTTTTCTAAAAGTGTACCGCTCAGAACGTGAAGATCTATAGGTAGAATGAGTGGCTTTACTGTCACTGATAATTTGGGCAAATACTTGGGAGTTCCTCATCTCCACAAGAGAGTTAAGTGCAATATCTACAACAACACACTAGAGAGAGTGAGTTCTGCTATCAACTCTTGGTCGGCTAGAACTTTAAGCCTTACCGGGAGAGTGTGTCTCGCCAATGCCACTCTAACTATGATTTCAAGGTATGTGATGTAATTGGCTAAAATACCTATGAAGGTGTGTGATCGTATTCATAGTACCATCAGAAGGTTTATCTGGGGAGGACAACATAAGAGTCATCCTCTATCCTTGGTCGTGTGGAATAAAGTCACCTACAATAATGAAGATGGAGGTCTCAGTATTAAAACCATGGGTGAGTTCAACTTGGCCCTGATCGCTAAACACACATGGGAGATTATGAATAAGAGGGAGGCAGCTTGGAACCTGAGTATGGGAGCCAAGCTCTAGAAATTCACTGATGGGAAGCAGGTGAGTGTGTTTAGGCTTGTCAAGGCTGTCGTGCAATGCATGGACTTTATAAAAGATAATACCAAACTGGTCCCTATAAGCGGCAGAGACATTAACGTCTGGACTGATAAATGGTGTAGTTCTGATACAATCTTAGCAGATCTAGCTGTAAAACCTATTCCGGAAGAGCTATCAGACTTGAAGGTATCAAGTCTGATCAACCTTGAAGGAAGATGGGACGCTGAATTTCTTAATGAATGGGTTCCTCAAAACATCACTAAGCAGATCCTTGACATGGTGATTCCATTGAACGTGAATGAGGCAGATGTCTTGGCTTGGAACCATACTTATATAAGTAAATTCACCACCAAAAGAGCTTACAAAATTCTAAGGAAAGAGAAAGAAATTAGAGTTGCAGGAAAGTGGGATATCATGTGGAACACCAAGGTTGCCTCACGAGTGAGAAGCTTCATGTGGTTAGTAGGCCATAACGCCATCTTAATGAACAACAAAAGGGTCGCTCATCATATGACCATGGAAAATTCATGCCCTATCTGTAGAGGTACCGATGAAACAACCCACCACATGATTAGAGACTGTGCTAGAGTGGTTGATACTTGGAAAACACTAAAATATGGTCAGCAATGGGATAATTTCTTCAAACCTTCTGATGTTTGAAAGTGGTTGAGCAGCAATATGAATCAATAGCATGAAGAAGGCACCAAGTTCATGATAGGCTGCTGGAAAATCTGGAAGAGTAGGAACATGTATGTGTTTGAGAAGATCCAACATTCACCTAACTATATGTCCTACCTTATTCTTTAAGAGTGGAAGATCATGATTAAAGCTTGGACTTCTGATGATAACCCAAACTTTAGGAAAACAGTGGTATCGAATAGTATCTGCTGGGAGAAATTGATGTTGAACTACCTAAAGTTCAACATAGATGCTACTTTTAATAGAAAAACACTATACTCATCGGTTGCAGTGGTGTGCAGAAACTACAAGGGTGAATAGATAGGGGGTTAGGGGAAGAAGGTGAAAGCTAATTGCATTTTGGAAGCAGAGTTGCACGTGATTGAGCTTGCTACGGATGTAGGGTAGTCTATTGATAACAACTTCATCATCCACTAGACAAACTCTAAACTTGTCAAAGACGCCATAGAAGGAGACATTGATGAGTACCCTAAGGTTGCAAATCGCATTCTCAACATTAGAAGAAAGTGGAGCAGACCTGGACTTGCAAGATTGTGGTGAGAGAGGGGAACAAGGCAGCATACATGCTTGCCAAATTACACCAAAAAATCAAGGATGACTTCTATTTCTACAGAGCTCCCCCTATTAGTCTAGTTGAGTGAATAAAACTAGAGTCCTATAATGGTATTAGTACTACCAATTTTTCTTCAGTACCTATTATGAATTGTAATGTTATTTCTGGATTACCTTGTAGGAGAGGGGTGAGATGAATAAAAAAACCCTCAGACTAGAAAAATAGTCCACAATAAACCCCAGTATCATTTACCTATATATTGGGATATACCAAGACTACAAGACTAGAATATGAGGTATTTATCTTAATTTAGAAATTCATGAAACATACCTAGATCATCTACTAGATTTTAGACTCCCCTAGGCATAAATTTATATGGAGAGATGAATGAATAAGTAGTGTTTCAAACACATATATGTAGATTTAGAATATGGCTCTTGGAACATTTAAACCACCACTATAAGTATACAAATGGGAAGAGTACCCTAGAATTCCTACTTAAGTTAGGTACAACAACAAGTAATTGCAAAAAAAAACTATAGTAAACCCTAAAATGGTAAATTTCATATAACTTCCATTTGGAACCTTAAAATATATGCAAGAGTGATGTAGCATAGACAATCTACTCCAAACTTTGTTTACTAATTGAAAATAATCCATCAACATGTATGTATAATGAGTTGAGGTGTGCAAGAAAGGATGTTTAGTGAGGTTCTATCATAATTACTCCCATCTCGCTTTGGAGGTGGTGAGATTTCCTCACTCCACATACCATCCCGGCTAAGGAAAATTTCACTACATGGGGGAAAACCCTAACGCTTGGATAAAAATTCAAAATGATTCAAATAGATTAAAAGGACTATACACAATCATCACTAATATAGGATATACTAATATGTTAGCATGTATATAGAGAAATTGTAAGGACCCTAACCCATGTTTTGGGCTAACCCTATTTTCTTTGCTTAAGAAAGGTTCTTAGAACCTTAATCTAATCCCTCAAGATGTTTTGATATCATGTGACTAGATTATGTTTCCAGTTTGGTCCCGTTTGGATGTTGTTTGAACAATGTTTGCTTGTTTTGGACCAAAGAGCAATTTGCCCAAGGTAAGGGGTTATATTACAACATGTCACATGTAGATAATGCCTTTAGTTCTCTATCACCATTAGAAAGATAATTATGTTGTGGGGTGCCTTGTGGAAGGCCTATGTTCCAAGTTTGAGCTTGGTTGGATGATGCTTGTGCTTTATGTGCTAGTTTTGGTGCAAATTGCAAATTACCCAAAGTGGAGGGGAAATATGCAATTTATCTGCTCTAGAGTTTTCTTGCTTCAGTTTGGCATCATCTAGGATATGGATGCAGGTTTGGGCACTGTGTTTGGATATTAGACGAGGAGTGACATCTCTATATAGTTTTAATGCCACATATGTCACATGTGCTATCTTGTCCTTTAGTGTATCAGGTAGGAGCTTGGAGTGTGTATTGGTTTAGGGGGGGTGTTGCTCATGGAGGATGGTTAGCTGCACAATACACAGCCTAGAGTGTATCACTAGGCCATGCATGTGGAGTTTTGGTGGTTACAAGTGGCGTTAGAGCATGAGCAAGTGGCATCTAAATTTATGTGGTTATGACACCTTTCCTTTGCTACCTCTCTCTTCCTTGGTGTATATAACTCCTTTCCTCTTTACCCAAGTGATCCCTTTCTTCCACCTCTTTCCCCTTCTTGTGTTTGGTGAGCTTGGGATCTTTGGGAGCTTAAGGAAACCCCCATGGATCTTGGGAGGCCGAGTTCCTTGACCATGGAGATTTCTTGCTCAAGATCCGACCTTGGTGAGTCATGCTTCTTAGATAGCATTCCCTTGTACTTTCTTTTTCATCTCCTTATTCCCCTCTTGGCCATGGATGGACCCTTGATGAGAGTAGGCAAGGCCATGGTCCTCTCTCTCTTTTCTTCTTCTTGAGCTAAGCATAGCCATGGTGTCTTCTTCTTCTTCATCTTTTGTTTCTTGAGGTGACAATGGTGCCGAAGACAAGTTTGGAGCCTTGTATGGATGATCTTCATGCTGAGGAAGGTGGGTTTGATGCTTGGATCAGGAAGCTTGATGTCTTTCATGGAGATCCTCTTAAGACGGGTTACATAACTCTCAATCATCTCTATTATTTTCACTCTTTATATGTGCTTAAATCGATTATTGTCTTTAGATCGATACCTTTCACTATGATAGTTGTTTATGTTGAACTTGAGATCTGATCTAATGGAAAGGTTACGATTTATAACTTCTTTTATCATGTTCTCCTTGTCCGGTATGATATGGGGTATCTTGAGGTTGAAGATGACCAACCTTATATGCATAGGCTACCCAATATAGTGTTTGCCCGATATAGTGCTTTGCCCGATATAGTGTTTTCCCGATATAGTGCTTTGCCCGATATAGTGTTTGTCTGATATAGTTCTTTGCCCGATATAGTGCTTTTCCCGATAGGTCATGCTTTGGTTGATGGATCATGAGCAATGCCCCTCTCTCATTTAGTTGAGAGGTGAGCTTATGATCCAACGATGTATGTTGAAGTGGTGAGTCCTTGGGCAAAACCCCCCTCTCACTTTGTTGTTGAGAGGTGAGCCTATGCTCTAGAGGTTTGGGCGATATGATAGTTAGCTTGGCTGATAGAAGTGCTGACCTTAGTGTTGAGATGATAATCTACCCTAGTTGCATGACATGTTCTTGGGGTTGAACCCTTGGTTGGTACCTTGACGATATGGGGTGGTTATGCCTTTGGTGATGGGTATCCTTGGTTAGGTATAGGGAACCCAATAGGCTAATCGTTTGTGTGGGAGATACCCTTAGAGATAGTGCTGCCCGAAACCCTATAAAGCTTTTGGTGATATGATGTGGTTGCCCGATATGGATGGTGGTGTCTTGGTGCTTGTTGCCCGATATCCCTCTCCTTCCATTGAGTCATAGCGTGGGCGATGCAGTAGTATGAGGCTTGGGCGTTATAGTAGGCATATGCCTTGTGGATCCTTCACCAGATATGGTGCTTGATAGTTGAGTTAGTTGGGCATTGTGAGGCTTGTACCCCTTGGATGATAAGTGGTCTGTGTGGGGCGTTATGGTTTGATGGAGCTTGCACAACATCCTCTTGGATGGTGCTGCCCGACACTCTATTTAGATGTGTTGCCCGTTATGACGTGTTGCACGTTATGATGTGTTGGGTGATATGGTTTTGATGTTCTTTGCACAATACCTTTAGATGTGAACCCTACCCTTGAGTAAGCTTTTGGGCGATACTAAGTATCCCTACCCGATATTCCTTGGTGAAGGACCTAACCTGACACCCTTGCTTACCCGACACACACACATGTAGAGGTCTTGGCCGATATGCCTTTGCCCGGTACATGCTTGGTTACTCGACACATAGGGAGGTATAGGTTGTTATATCTCTGAACTTGGGCAATATGGTGTCTAGGATGAAACATTTTGAGATCTTTGGTGGTATGGCATTATTTATGAGATCCATATACTCATCCTTATGTAAATATGTATCCTAGGGTTAGAAGTTTATTGGCTTAGATAGTATGCATGATAATAATGATCATGGATGAGGTAAAAGGGAGTTGACCATGATAGGATTGACCTAGAGAGTACCCTAGTGGCTATAAGTTCATGTGGTCCTTGGTCAGCATGGTTATGAGGTTTCCTAACTTTAGATGAGATTAAACTTGTTAGGCATATGAGTTGCCTGATATCCTAGACGATGGTCCCTTGACCAGGATGGGTTGTTGTCTGTTTGAATGATATGACCTTTGTGGCTTCTTTGCCCGACATTCTTTTCCCCATACCAGGCATAGGTGGAGCTTGTAGGTCTTACCCGATATGAATCTTATTTGATATCACCTTGGGTTGTGGTGTTGAAGATTTGTAGCTGATACCAGCTTTTAGTGAGGGTTTGTTTGGTCACTTCCTGGTTTTGGTGAGGGTATGCGACACCTTTAGTGAGGGTTGTACCCTAACCCGATAATCCTAAGTGTTATCTTGAGCCCTAGATGTTAGTATGCTTACCTTATTACCTTGGGCCATATCTTTGGTCATAATGATGAGGTATGATGAATAGGTGGTAAACCTAAGTATGGTGGTTACCTATGGTTGATGATAGGTGAACCTTCGATGAAGGTTGATGATAGTTCATGGTTGTGTGATCCTTAAAATATGAATCCTTAGTTATGGTACTCATGGTGACATGGGAAGTAGGGTATGGTGGGATACCCTTGGTATGGTGATAGTAATGTGTATTGTCTAATATACCATTTAAGACATTATGCTCCATGTGTTCATGATAATGGATGATGTTCCAAATCCTAATGATGTGATAATCATGACATGTTTCTTTAATAAGTTGTTGTTGGTGATTAAGTTATCTCTATTGCTGTGCAATCTATCCATGCAGGTGTTACTATTTGAAATACATAGCCAGGCAAGGGCTATGATGCTTATGTGATTATGTGCTTTGTGTGGCACTTGGTATATGTGAAATATCTGGGTAATGATAATGTCCCTTGTTAATAAGATAACATGTATCACTAGTATGATGTGAGAGGTCTTGTGACGTGATAAAGACTAAGTGCTTGATTGAGGTGTTATCCTCTAGTTGTGATATGAGGGATTTCTATCCCATGATGATGTATGATGATGAAGCCTTGTGTGAGGCAGTGGCTCTATGTGATGAAATGAGGGATTGATATCCCATGGCAAAGTAATAGTGTTGATGGCATTGAGAATAACAGTAACAATGTGACACAGAATAATGGAAGCTATGTTGTTTACATGTTTATAACTCTTGTTTATGGTTTACATAATATAACTTGGTTAACCCTAATAATCCACTTAAAAGTATTAATTAATTACAGATGAACCTTTCATGTTGTTTGCCCTAGCCATAGATCCATCATTGTCAGGAGTTGGTGATGGTGAAATGCGTTTTCCTAAGGGTTAACCCAAAGCACATATTATAGAATATGTGGGGTTTCTCCTAGCCAAAAATAGGAGGAATAGAGTACAACTTCGGTTCTAGACTCAGATATGTATAAGAGCATGGTGAACATGCCCATGGCTCAGTGTGATAGAGCATGAATGCATCCATGGCTGAGGGAGCACGGTGAACAGGCCTCTGGCTCCAGTTATACTAGTGTCGAGACCTGTACCAAGGCAGTCTAGAGGAAAGGGTTGCCTGCGGGAGCTAACCCTGTGAATAAAGTCACTTAAGCAAGAGACTGTAGTTCTTCTTTGGATATCATGCACTGACCATGAAGAGGTTGAGGTCGTGGAGTCCATCTCTTCTATTTGACCTTGTATGGCACCGATCAGGGTTTCGCAACCATCAGTTGGATTTGAGCGGTACGACTCACTTCCTCTTGGCATAATAATTTGTAAATGAAGCCAAATAGTATATCTATTGTAAAGAAAATATGGAACATTGGTTGAGGTCTTATATGATGTAATCTTTCTCATACGATCTTTATATACATGTTCTTTGTATTCCTTCTTGTATAACTGGTTAGTGATTACTTGTAGTTTAGTTGAACTATCTGCTCAGTTATCTGTGATAATAATAAAGTTGGTAGAGGGTTATGTTTGTCACTGGGACTATATGTCTCACCCCATTGGTTAATAACCTTTTTAGGTATATGTGCTTGGCATGATAAAAATCATGTAGCTCAGAATGATATGCAGAGGTATCATACCTGGTGGAATAGATAGTGTCTAGCATTAGAGTCCTCTCTGTCGTCCCTTTACACTCCAGTCTTCGGGAGAGTTTTCAATGTTTCTTATATGAGCATCGATGTATGGTTTCCGGCTTATGTACCTTGATGTAATAAATCCACATGTGGAACAGTTATTTCATGTAACGAGATGTTGGGAAATTGTGTTGTATCACCTTGAAAATATGTTATAAAAAGAGTTGTCTCAGATGTAATATGTCTCACCTTATGGTGCTTGTTGTAAATCGGTTTTAATTTCCCGTGGTTTTTGGTAATCCGATGGATAGTATGTAATCGTGTTTTGTTTGAGTTGGAATGTTTCAAGTTTTTGGTATAAGAGCTCTAGGTTCGCCAAGTCTACATGGACACTAGGACTAGGATTAGGATGGTGTCTAAGGTTGGACCGTGACAAAAAATATGGTGCATACTACCTAATCTCAGTACTTGGATGCCCTGGCCAGGTATTCAAATATTGAAGACAAAGGTAAGTGTGGAGCCTTAGATTGTTTTCTCCTTGATTACTCTGATCAAGTAGTCATTCTGAAACAATCTAAAGAGCATAACAAATCAGGAATATGATGCTAATACCTTCATCTTACTATAAAATAAGTAAATAAATGCACCATAACTCCTTAAAACCTGGATGCTTGGTGGTCAAAAGAGGAAGTAATGGTTCTATGAAACCCAAATCCATGTAAGAATATGATGAGATAAGTTCTTGAAACTGTAATCTCAAGAGATACATCAAGAAAAAGACAAATTAACCTATGATAACAAAGTAAGTTAAAGTGTAAAACTTACACAAGATGAAGAAAATGCCTGAAAACAAAGATAAGTTTAGAAGAAAAAGCAGAACAAATGATGAGTAAATAAGATGGAACCTAAGTTAATCTCAGACCAACCAATGAACGTAAGAAAAAATAAGAAAGTATAAAGTGCAAATTCATGATAAGTAAGAGAGAACAAGGGAGATTATCCCTGTTCAATAAAGAATATGTAAAGAGTAATGATCTTTTTCGCAAAACGAAAATGAAAATGTGATATAATCAGGAAAGGATCATGAAAATGATGAAACAACAACAAAGGGAAAAAGTGTAATGACATGTAATTGTCTTGATGATTACTATGTTTATTGCAAGGAAACCAATAAGAAGCAAGATAAAACCAAATGGAACCAAAGTTTAATGATGCATAAACAGTTGAAAACTCATGTAAGGATAAAAGAAATTGATAATTTCCTCCCCTTGAAATAAAACCATAGGTGTTGATGGGGTGATAGGAGGAGTTTATTCCTTTATGTTCCTTCCTTCTGAGGGAGTATCCATTAAGAGGACCTTGTGTCACTTGATATGTATGCTTTTGAAGTGATCTTTGGTTGGATACTTTAAAAAGTATCTGTTGATCTTGGGCTTTAGTTTCCAAGATGGAGATACCTATGATAGATGATGTTTTGAGACGATGATTGGATCCTCTTGACATGTTTTGATCCGGTGACGATGATAGAATATGGATGAAATACCAGAAGCGATGAGTTTTGACTCATGAGATGGATACCAAGGTAAGGAATCCTAGTATATGAGAAGTACCAAGTGTATGAGAAGGTGAGAACATGTCATCTAGTAAGAGAGTTAAGAGTCAAGAGACTTGGATCGTGGAGGTATGGTGATGGATCATCTTGATAGATCATCCTTGACCTTGAACCCATAAGCTGAAGCTTGTTTTGGAATTTGGATCTATGAGGTGACCCTTGAGGCAGTAGTTCACCAACACAGAGGAATGCTGATGAGGATAAGGAAGTGAGGACCGGATAGCCTGACCAGGGAGTGGAAGGCAACATGCAATGGTTAGGTCTTATGAGATGAGTTAGCCAGAATGGTAGGTTAACCTTCATGTTTGCTGGAAGGTCAGATGGAGTCGCTCCATTCTTCTTTGTCTTCTTCTTGCCTCTTATCTGCTCTAGTTGATCTAGTTTAGGATGTACCCTCCTTTGAATGCTTATAGGATGTGTGGTAGATGTTTCCTTCTTTTTAGCTAAAAGAGAGATAGCCTATTGCCGAATGCCTTGTTGGATGACCTGGTTGTGTTGTATGAAGTATATCCTTCTCATGTCCTTCCCTTTCCAGGACATGACAGTCAAGTGAACCTCTTTCCATGTGACATGTTGAGGATTGAGATAATACTGGGAATGGATATCCTTAGAAAGGTGTGAAGTGGTCCCAGATGGATAAGTTGGCTTTGGTCGACCTGTCTAAGTGCTTATAGTATGGCTATCACTTGTTAGGGGTTTATACTCCGCATAAACATTACAACAGAAGGTATGCACCGAGGAAAGGAACTGTTGTAAGATTTTCTTAGCTAAAGTTCATCAAGATAAGCCCGATTCCTTGGAATACTCCTAGCTAAGTCTCAAGTAAAGGAAGGTCCAGACAGGATGTGCATTGGTTTGAGACAGATGAATAAGGTTTGCGATCCCTATCCAGATCAGTTGAGACAATGCATACATGTTCTGACCGAGTTGATGTTTGTTGTGCCCTTGGAAATCGATATGCAGTTGTGGCAACCTTTAACCCAAGATGATGAGGTGTACCTTGCTCTATTGCTGCTAACCAAAGATGTTTAGTTCCTTGGTTGCTTGATAGCTCCTTTGTGTTAAGTCTTGAGCGATACATAGTGTAGTGCCTTATGAACCTTGTCATGTGAAGCTTAAGTGTTGATATTGTAAGATCAGAGTAGCACAATGGAAGCGCAACAAGGTAGGTGATATATCAAGTAGAGGAACTGATACTTGAGAGATACAAGTTGCAAGTGATGTTCCAGTATCTAAAGAGTGTTACCAGACAAAGGATGATGAGACAGAGGGTTGAGCCTGTGACCAGTACATGAAACCCTCTGTTGGCCCCAGAAGAAGAGCAAGTATGTTAGTCATAGATCTGTGACACCCAGGATCCTTTTGGAGTAGTATGATGCGATGCGTGAGTAACACCCATCTTCTCTCTGCTTGGGATTTTGGGGACGAAATCCTTGTTAGGGGTTTATGACTTGTAAGGACCCTGACCCATGTTTTGGGATAACTCTATTTTCTTTTCTTAAGAAAGGTTCTTAGAACCTTAATTGAATCCCTCAAGATGTTTTGATATCATGTGACAAGATTATGTTTCCAGTTTGGTCTCGTTTGGATGTTGTTTGAACAATGTTTGCTTGTTTTGGACCAAAGTGCAATTTACCCAAGGTAAGGGGTTATATTGCAATATTTCGTATGTAGAGCATGCCTTTAGTTCTCTAGCACCATTAGAAAGAGAATTATGTTGTGGAGCGCCTTATGGAAGGCCTATGTTCCAAGTTTGAGCTTGGTTGGATGATACTTGTGCTTTATGTGTTAGTTTTGGTGCAAATTGCAAATTACACAAAGTGGAGGGGAAATATTCAATTTATCTACTCTAGAGTTTTCTTGCTTCAGTTTGGCATCATCTAGGACGTGGATGCAGGTTTGGACACCGTGTTTGGATATTAGAAGAGGAGTGACATCTCTATATAGTTTTAATGCCATATATGTCACATGTACTATCTTGTCCTTTAGTGTATCGGGTAGGAGCTTGGAGTGTGTATCGGTTTAGGGGGTGTTTCACCCATGGAGGATGTTTAGCTGCATGATAGACAGCCTAGATGTATCACCAGGCCGTGCATGTGGAGTTTGGGTGGTTACAAGTGGCGTCAGACCATGAGCAAGTAGCATCTAAGTTTATGTGGTTATGACACATTTCCTTTGCTACCTCTCTCTTCCTTGGTATATAACTCCTTTCCTCTTCAACCAAGTGATCCCTTTCATACACCTCTTTCCCCTTCTTATGTGGGGTGAGCTTGGGAGCTTTGGGAGCTTGAGGAAACCCCCATGGAGCTTGGTAGGCTGAGTTCCTTGCCCATGGAGATTTCTTGTTCAAGATCCGATGTTGGTGAGTCATGCTTCTTAGATAGATTTCCCTTGTTCTTTCTTCTTCATCTCCTTCTTCCCCTCTTAGCCATGGATGGACCCTTGATGAGAGTAGGCAAGTCTGTGGTCCTCTCTCTCTTTTATTCTTCTTGAGCTAAGCACAACCCTGGTGTCTTCTTCTTCTTCATCTTTTATTTCTTGAGGTGATGATGGTGCCGAAGACAGGTTTGGAGCTTTGGATGGATGATCTTCATGGTGAGGAACGTGGGTTTGATGCTTGGATCAGGAATCTTGATGTCTTTCATGGAGATACTCTTAAGGCAAGTTACATAACTCTCAATCATCTCTATTATTTTCACTCTTCATATGTGCTTAAATCGATTCTTGTCTTTAGATTGATACCTTTCACTATGATAGTTGTTTATGTTGAACTTGAGATCTGATCTAATGGAAAGGTTACATTTTATTAATGCCTTTATATTTTTCTCCTTGTGTGGGATGATATGGGGTTTCTTGAGGTTGAAGATGACCAACCCGATATGCATAGGCTACCCGATATAGTGTTTGCCCGATACAGTGCTTTGCCCGATATAGTGTTTGCCCGATATAGTGCTTTGCCCGATTGGTCATGCTTTGGTTGATGGATCATGGGAAATACCACTCTCTCGTTTAGTTGTGAGGTGATCTTACGATCCAAAGATGTATGTGGAAGTCATGAGTCCTTGTGCAAAACCCCTCTCTTACTTTGTTGTTGAGAGGTGAGCATATGCTCTAGAGGTTTGGGAGATATGATAGTTAGCTTGGATGATAGAAGTGTTGACCTTAGTGTTGAGATGATAATCTACCCTAGTTTCACGGCATGTTCCTGGGGTTGAACCCTTGGTTGGTACCTTGACGATATGGGGTGGTTATGCCTTTGGTGATGGGTATCCTTGGTTAGGTATAGGGAACCTGATAGGCTGATCCTTTATGTGGGCGATACCCTTAGAGATAGTGCTTCCTGATACCCTATAAACCTTTGGGTAATATGATGTGGTTTCCCGATATGGATGGCAGTGTCTTGGTTCTTGTTGCCCGATATCCCTCTCCTTCCTTTGAGACATAGCTTGGGTGATACAGTAGTACGAGGCTTGGGTGTTACAGTAGGCATGTGCCTTGTGGATCCTTCACCCGATATGGTGCTTCATAGTTGAGTTAGTTGGGTGTTGTGAGGCTTGTACCCCTTGGATGATAAGTGGTCTATGTGGGGTGTTATGGTTTGACAGAGCTTGCACGACATCTTCTTGGATGGTGCTGCCCGACACTCTATTTAGATGTGTTGCCCATTATGATTTGTTGCCCGTTATGATGCGTTGGGTGATATGGCTTTGATGTACTTTGCACGATACCTTTATATGTGAACCCTACCCTTGAGTAAGCTTTTGGGTGATACTAAGTATCCCTACCCGATATGCCTTGGTGAAGGACCTAACCCGACACCCTTGCTTACCCGACACACACACCTATAGAGGTCTTGGCCGATATGCCTTTGCCCGATACATGCTTGGTTACCCAACACATAGGGAGGTATAGGTTATTATATCTCTGAACTTGGGAGATATGGTGTCTAGGATGACACATGTTGAGAGCTTTGGTGGTATGGCATTATGTATGAGATCCATATACTCACCCTTATGTAAATATGCAACCTAGGGTTAGAAGTTTATTGGCTTAGATAGTATGCATGATAATAATGATCATGGACGAGGTAAATGGGAGTTGACCATGCTAAGGTTGACCTAGAGAGTACCCTAGTGGCTATAAGGTCGTGTGGTCCTTTGTCGGCATGGTTATGAGGTTGCCTAACTTGAGGTGAGATTAAACGTGTTAGACATATGAGTTGCCCGATATCCTAGAAGATGGTCCCTTGACCAGGACGGGATGAGGTGTGTTTGAATGATATGACCTTGGTGGCTTCTTTGCATGACATGCTTTTCCCCATACCAGGCATAGGTGGAGCTTGTGGGTCTTACTCGATATGAATCTTGTCGGATATCACCTTGGGTTGTGATGTTGAAGCTTTGTAGCTAATACCAGCTTCTAGTGAGGGTTTTTTTGGTTGCTGCCTTGTTTTGGTGAGGGTAGACGACACCTTTCGTGAGGCTTGTACCCTAACCCGATAACCCTAAGTGTTATCTTGAGCCCTAGATGTTAGTATGCTTATCTTGTTACCTTGGGCCATATCTTTGGTCATAATGATGAGGTATGATGAATAGGTGGTAAACCTGTTGTTGTGCAATCTAACTATGCAGGTGTTACTATTTGAAATGCATAGCCAAGCGAGGGCAATGATGTTTATGTGAATATGTACTTTGTGTGGCACTTGGTATATGTGAAATATCTGGGTAATGATAATGTCCCTTGTTAATAAGATAACATGTATCACTAGTATGATGTGAGAGGTCTTTTGACCTGATAAAGGCTAAGTGCCTGATTGAGGTGTTATCCTCTAGTTGTGATATGAGGGATTGCTATCCCATGATGATGTATGATGATGAAGCCTTGTGAGAGGCAATGGCTTTATGTGATAAAATGAGGGATTGATATCCCATGGCAAATTAATAGTGTGTATGGCATTGAGAATAACAGTAACAGTGTGACACAAAATAATGGAATCTATGTTGTTTACATGTTTATAATTGTTGTTTATGGTTTGAATAATATAACTTGGTTGACCCTAATAATCCACTTAAAAAGTATTAATTAATTACAGATAAACCTTTAATGTAGTTTGCCCTGACCATAGATCCATCATCGTCAGGAGTTGGTGATGGTGAAATGGGTTTTCCTATGGGTTAACCCGTAGCGCATATCGTTGAATATGTGGTGTTTCTCCTAGACAAAAATAGGAGGAATAGAGTATCTCTTTGGTTGTAGACTCATATATGTATAAGAGCATGGTGAACAGGCCCATGGCTCAGTGTGATAGAGCATGAATGCGTTCATGGCTCAGAAGGCACGGTGAACAGGCCCGTGGCTCAAGTTATGCTAGCGCCGATACCTGTACCAAGGCAGG
This sequence comes from Alisma plantago-aquatica, assembly GCA_963693085.1. Taxonomy (NCBI): domain Eukaryota; kingdom Viridiplantae; phylum Streptophyta; class Magnoliopsida; order Alismatales; family Alismataceae; genus Alisma; species Alisma plantago-aquatica. The sequence goes on from OY856415.1 coordinate 345,357,953, forward strand.
TTAGAGGAAAGGGTAGCATGCGGGAGCTAACCCTATGACTGAGGTCACTTAAGCAAGGGACTGTGGTCCTGCTTTGGATATCATGCAATAACCATGAAAAGATTGAGGTTGTGGAGTCTGGCTCTTCCATTTGACCTTGTATGACATTGATCAGGGTTTCACAACCATTGGTTGGATTTGAGCGGTACGGCTCACTTATTCTGGGCATAATAATTTGTAATAAAGCCAAATAGTATATTTGTTGTAAGGCAAATACAGAACATTGGTTGAGGCCTTGGATGATGTAAGCTTTCTCATACATTCTTTATATACATGTTCTTCGTATTCCTTCTTTTATAATTGGTTAGTAATTACCTATTATTTAGTTGAACTATCTGCTCAATTATTTGCGATAATAATAAAGTTGGTAGATGGTTATGTTTCTCGCTGGGACTGTGTGTCTCACCCCTTTGGTTAATAACCTTTTTAGGTGGGCGTGCCTGGTGAGATAAAGATCATGTAGCTCAGAATGATATGCAGAGGTATCATACCTGGTGGAATAGATAGTGTCTAGCAGTAGAGTCCTATGTGTCATCCCTGTACACTCAGGTCTTCAGAAGAGTTTTCAATGTTTCTTATATGAGGATCGATGTATGGTTTCTGACTTATGTACCTTGATGTAATAAATCAACATGTGGAACAATTATTTCATGTAACGAGATGATGTGAAATTGTGTTGTAGCACCTTGAAAATATGTTATGAAAAGAAATTGTTGGCTCAAATGTAATGTGTCTCATCTTATGGTGCTTGTTGTAAATCGGTTTTAATTTCCCGTAGTTTTTGGTAATCTACTGGATAGTATGTAATTGTGTTTTGTTTGAGTTGGGATGTTTCAAAAATTATTCTGGGAAGAAAAGGGTGATGTAGATTAGAGAAAATGTAATTTACTTATTGAATACATACCTACACTACTACAGACATGGCTTTTAGCATCACATTTACAGGCGTCGGTTGTATACAAGAAACAAATGCCTAAACCCTACAATGTTGGTTGAATACACAAACTGACATCTATCCGTGAACAGCGGCCAGACATGTGTATCACTTTTTATTTAGAATCGGTTCCTCAATAAGCAACCGACGCCTAAAATCAACCGCTAAATCCAAATTTTCCAGTGAAAAAAATTACCTCCAAAATTTAACATACGTCGTCAGTTGTTGACAAAATAACCGACGAATAAAGGTTTTTTGCGAGACCGAAATTGGGCCCATTTTTATCGTCAGTTTGCTTGCAATAACTGACGTTGATGTGTTTTCATGCGATGTCCCCGTGAAAATTTTCACCCCCCTTTGGCGTCAGTTTTCAACGACAACCATCGACTCTAGTCATAATTCTAGAACAAATTTGTTTGTCGACATATGTAGATAGACATCGGTTTTGTAGTTGTTCTGACCGACGCCTTTTATTTTAAGCATTAGTTTTCTTTAATAACTGACGTATATTGTTAACTAAATAGTACCCGTGCAAACCAGACTCTTCCCCTTTCTCTGTTTCATTCACGATTGAGCTCATGTCTCACAATTCCACCACTCCATGCTCGTTACTCGCCTTCTCCCTGCTCTCTGCTCGCCGCCGTCGCCGCTCCCTACTTGCCTACTCACCGACGCCACTCCCTGCTCCCTGCTCGCCGCCGCCACCGGTCCCTTCTCCCTACTCTCCTTCTCGCCCCTGTCGGTCCCAACTCCCTGCTCCCTGCTCGTCGCCGTCGCTGGTCCCTGCTCGCCGCTGCCGCCGCCGCTCATCTCCTTCCTCAAAATTTACCCTTCTTCCTCATCTTCTGCTTCTGTGCCTATTATCTGCTTCACGGTTATTCACACTCCCCCACACATCCTGAGACCCAAATCTAAACGGTTGATGTAGATTAGTAGACTATGTGTTCATCATGTGTAGTTGACTCCATATATGATGAGAATGCTTGACCTAATTCAGCTCATAATTCTTAACCTTACCCTAATGCAAGTAAGAGATGATGGTACATAGCCTCTTATGTGATTATTATAATCATAGAGTACTTTCTTTCTCTATGTTGTTGTAACCCTAAGTTGATGTCACATGAACATCATGTCTTTTAAATAATGTTGTATTAAGCTTATGTATCCCACATATGATGATGAGCTTGGATGAGGTATGGGGAGATCATGATATTCTTGCAGGAAACGATGTGAATGGTCTTCCTAACGAGTTTTGTTACAAATATCTGTATATTAGGTTAAGGACATGAATCTGTTGTGACATGTTGAGTTTTTCGCTATGTTGTTATGGCTGTCCAAAAGTGTTTTTATAAGAAAATTGTGTGTTGAATGGGGTTGTGAATAAGGGACTGATGTTATATTTTGTTGGCCTAGAAACCCGCCCAAGATTTACTCATTATGAGTAAATCTTGGATAGTCCCCAGTTTGGGACTGTTCTTGAACACCTAATCTCACTTAGGATGTAAGTGTATAATGTGTATTGGGTTTTCAAGAAAATTTTGGTAGCATTTCCCCGTTTGTTCCCTAAGTACATATTTACTTGGAGAACAGCAGGGAAATGCTGCCGAAATTTTCTTGAAAACCCAATACACATTATACACTTACTAATGAGAGTAGGTGTTCAAGAATGGGATAGGTGGTACACATTTATTATATATAAGACCTTAAACCCTAAAGTTTTAACCATAAAATCTAATCTTTTAACCCTAGACCCTAATCTTGTTCTAATATATACTTGTTTTCTCTTTGATCATAGAATGGACAGATCATGGATGTCCATTCCAAATCACAGTAGACATCATTGATGCGATGTTGGAGAGTTGTGGGGTAGAGCACACTGATCCAGCTCCCATGTTTAGAAACATTGTGCATGATGTTGAGATACCATTATACATAGGTTGTAAGTTTACAAATCTTAGCACTATGTTGAGATTGTATAAGCGGAAAGCTAACAATAGATGGAGCGATAAAAGCTTCACGTCATTGTTGTCTTTATTGATAGAAATTCTTCCTGAAGGAAACAAGCTGCCAATCTCAACATACCAGTTAAAGAAATTGTTGTGCCCAATGGGAATGGAGGCGAAGAAGATACACGCATGCCCAAATGATTGTGTATTATTTCAAAAGGACTATGTGGATTTGAAAGATTGTCCCAAATGTGGTGCGTCAAGGTATAAATTGACGACATCGGGGGAGTCCAAAATTGGTTCTCCTGCAAAGGTGATGTAGTATCTACTTATAATACCACGGTTTCAACGCTTGTTTGCCAATCTGATAGATGCGAAGAATTTGAGGTGGCATGCAGATGTTAAGAAAAATAATGATGGGATCCTACAATATGCGTCTGATTCTCCACAGTGGAAGGATTGATTTATTGTACCCTAAATTTGGTGAAGAAGTCAAGAATCTAAGACTTGGGCTTTGTATAGATGGGATGAATCCATATGAGACATTGAGCAGCCAACATATCACTTGGCCAGTTATGCTTGTTATATACAATCTTCCTCCCTGGTTGTGTATGAAAAATAAGTATGTTATGATGTTGTTGTTGATATCAGGCCCTAAACAACCTGGAAATGATATCAACATTTATCTTGAACCTCTGATTGATGACTTGAAGAAACTTTGGGGTGAAGGTGTGATGACCTATGATGCTTAACAAAGAGAGACATTTCGTTTGCATGCTATGTTATTTTGCACTGTGAATGACTTTCCATCATATGGGAATTTTTCTGGATATAGTGTCAAAGGATCTAAAACATGTCCTATATTTGAAGAGAACAATGATTCAATATGACTAAAACACGGCGACAAGACTGTATATCTTAGTCATCAAAGGTTTCTTCCAAAATTCCATCTGTATCGTAGGTTGTGCAAAGCATTCAATGGATGGAATGATGAACATAGTGCACCTAAACCTATACCAGGTTATGAAATAGTAAAAGACTTTGCCAATGAATTTGGTAAGAGATCACAATGTATGATGGGCACACAGAGTGACAAATCTTTATTCAAGAAGAAGTCAATATTTTGGGATCTTCCTTATTGGAGTTCTTTGACAGTCAGGCATTGCATCGATGTCATGCACATTGAGAAAAATGTATGTGATAGTGTCATTGGTACTCTGTTGAATATACCAGGTAAGACTAAAGATGGGATAAAATCTAGAATGGACCTAAGTAAAATGGGATTAAGGACATAATTAATAGAAGTAGTTAGTAGCGATCGGAGAACATACTTACCTCCCACTTGTTAGACGTTGTTGAGAAAGGAGAAGAAAGCTTTTTGTGAATGATTGGTAAATGTTAAGGTGCCACAGGGTTACTCATCCAACATCCGTACATTGGTATCAATGAAAGATTTGAAGTTGATAGGTCTTAAATCTCATGATTGTCACACTCTAATGCAACAAATATTGCCCGTGGCAATTCGATCTATATTGCTAAAGCATGTAAGGTTTGCAATCACCAGACTTTGTTTCTTTCTTAACAGTCTGTGCAACAAAGTTATTGACCCTGATACTCTCGATAAATTGCAAATAGAAGTGGTTGTTACCCTATGTCAGCTTGAGATGTATTTTCCTCCTTCATTCTTTGATATCATGGTACATCTTGTTCTCCACTTGACTAGGGAAGTGAAAATGTTGGGACCAGTTTTCTTGCATTGGATGTATTCCTTTGAACGATACATGAGTGTTTTTAAAGGTGATGTTCGAAACTGTTATCGGCCTGAAGGGAGTATTGTTGATGGTTATGTGGCGAGAGAGGTTATGGATTTTTTCAATGACTTTCTGAGTGGTAATGACGCTCCTGTTAATGACAAGAATATTCAGGAGCATTTTGGCAAAGGAATTTTGGGATCACGGATGAAAGTAATCAACCGTGAGCAGTTGGAACAAGGTCACTTGTATATTTTACACAACATCGACGAAGTGAGTATTTATATAAGGAACATACCAATTTCAATAAGAGACAATATCCTCGAGCCAATTCAATGTGGCTTGCTAGAGAGCATAACCAGACATTTATTAAGTAGTTTGAAGATAAAGTCTTACATCAACTATCTCAAACACTGGATGATCTTACTAAAACTATCAAATGCCTCGCCTTTAAACCAAAATTGAATGTTATGTCTTATGAAGGGTTTGACATAAATGGATTCTAATATTACACAAAGCGTCAAGATGATAAGAGTGTCATCCAAAACAGTGGGGTCACCCATCAAGCAACTTCATTGTTTTTTGCAAGTGCAAAAGATAAGAGTCTATGTGAAGCTAAAATGTCATATTACAGTGTCATTGAAGACATATGGGAGTTTAACTATGTAGATTTCAAAATTCCGCTCTTTAAATGTAATTGGGTTGATAACACCAAAGGAATTATAGTGGATGAATTGGGTTTCACATTAGTGAACTTTGAAAAGATTGGCAAGAAGGGTGAACCATTCATATTGGCATCATAGGAGAAACAAGTAGTTTATATCGATGATCCTACAAATGATAAATGGTCGATTGTTCTTCATGGTAAAAGACAGTTCATTGAAGATCATATAGATGAAGAAGAGTACTATGATAAGTATGATGACTCCAGTCCATTCTCAGTTGGGTTGCCAACACCACAAAATATTGAAGCTAATGATGACTTGTATGTATGCGGAGATCACAATGAAGGATTGTTAATCGATAAAAGATCTCAATATTAGAGGCATGCATGTTATATATATATATATATATATATATATATATATATATATATTATTTTTTTGAATGTGAAATTTATAATGTTTTATTATCTTCTAGTTATGTCAAATGCTAATTTTTTATTTTTTTTATGACACTTTCAGATGGCTGATCATGAGCATGATGATCGTGATGATGATTACCATGAGGGTGAGGATATCAATGTGCCACCTTACAATGTAAGTTTTAAAAATATATCTTATATTTCTATCTATATGTTCATTTATAGTTCTATCATGTAAGTGTGTTCTTTTGGGTCAAATTTTAGGTTGGTGATGTACCCCCTGAAGAAATTGGGGCACTTGATGAGAAACAAAAAAATTTGAGAAAGTGAGGTGCATCACAATGATGAACAAGTTACTACAACAAAGGGGCAATGGACCCAAAGTAGATGTGGATTTCGATCATGCAGGAAATCCAGTTGGAGTGAACCGCAACACATTTATTTCATATCTTGGGATTCTTTCTCGTAGCTATTGTAGTCCTATTTTTGAATTTTGGCATAAAGTTCCTAAGGGGAAGAAAGACTTAGTATGTAAGGAACTATGCGTGAGTTATTATTATTTGCAATTCTATTTTTGTAGATTACTAATTTTTAGGATACTAGTTAATAACAATTCTATTTTGTAGAGTATATTTGATCTAGATGAAAAGCTACATCGTAAATGTGTGATGCAATGATTTGGGAGGGTCCTAAGGAACTATAGGACAAATCTCACCTGAGATTACATATGCGATGCTGAGAAGAGGTTCTTGATTGATTTCCAATTCTAGACATTGATCACTTTTTGACTAACTCTACACTAATAATATTTGTGTGTATTCTCTTTAAAAAATAAATTTAGGAAGAAGGAAGCCACTGAGAAATGGAACTACCTGGACCCAAAAGACTGGGAGGAGTTTGTTACCTAAGGAAAAACATATGAATTCAAGGTATTAAGCGCCACTCCCAATTTAATTAATATATGTTCTTATGTATTCACCTATTCAAGATTAACCTTTAGTGTTACTAACCAAATCAATGTGCTTACTAATAAGGCTATCAACGATGATCAAAGAGCAAGGCGTGCAATGAATGTGCATGACCACACAATGGGTCCAAGGGGCTATCCAGGCGTTCGCCAAAGACTACAGGCTGAGTCTACTGCTCAGTTTGCTGCTACTCAGGAGTCCTCTACTATTGGTCCCGCACCTCTGCCTCGCCGTGCTATATGGATAGCTGGGAGGCAAAACAAGAAGGGATATATAATGAAGCCCACAACTACTAAGGCGGCTGCAAAAATGGTAAAATTCAACTCTTAGAGAAATCGATAAATATTGATTATTGTTATGCTTACTTACCAATTTCTATTGATGGCGATTAGCGGGAGTTGCATGAGCAGAGGAAGGACATCAAGTTCATCCCTAAGGGCACACGGGATGAATTGACAGTTTCTCTGGGTAATCCAGAGCATCTTGGACGTGTACGGGGTGCATGTGCTAGTGTGGGCATCAAAGCATTCTTTGGGCCATCATAGTGCAAACCAGTCCCAAAAGCAAGACTTTCACAAGCTGATGTAACTTATTCTTTTTTAGAATGTTATTGCGAAAGAGAATTCAATAATCAGAAGCTAGCATTTCTTTCTTCCATGTATAGGTAGATCAGTTAATTGATAGGAGAGTCGAGGAAGAACTTGATAGGAGAGTCGAGGAAACACTTGATAAGAGAGTCAATGAAGCAATTAGCAAGTGGCAGGTGTCTCAGACTGCCACTTAGATAGTACCTATGGCGGGCCGCTCTTCTCCTACTGTAGAGGTTGGGAGTAATCATGTAGACCTGCCACCTAGCACGTCCGTTGTAAGTATTTTTATGACATATATAGTAGCTAGTCTTTTCAAGATGATATGTTTATGTATATATGTATATAACATTCTTTACGTAAATTTGTAGGGGTTGAAGCCATGTCGTCTAAAAAGTCAAGAATATATCATTGCAGAGGCACATGCTTACCCAACCCTTCGAAGGGAGATGTTTCATGGGACTCGAATACCATCTGGTGCGGTTCGTGTGAGCATGATACTATACTCCCCGATTGGAGGGATCTTCCACTACCATATGCCCACCCAGATTCTAAAATGCTTGGTGAGACAGAAGGTGGAGTGATAATGTGGCCCAAACCGGATGTCGTCTATACTAATATTGTATGGTAAATATACATTACGTTAATTTGTTAGTTTGTATATATGCTTCAATTGATCTGAAATTATATATACAGGTCAAAAGGAAGACACCCTCTACATCTCGGCCTCCACCTCCACATCCTAAAGTACCAAGTTAGCTTCTAAGGGACCTACACACCTCGTTAGGTCCTAATTGTAGGGGTATGGCAGTATGGATAGGCAAACATTATTCAAATTTCACTATAAATGTTACTATTCCGGAGGATGATGTAGGTCAATCATACGTTAACAATTATTTATACAAGTTTTCCATACATATTAATGCATACGTAATACAAGTTTTGCATACACATTAATGCAAACATATTAATGCAAGTCAATCATATGATAACAAGCTATTTATACAAGATATTATGGAGTTGTTTCGTTATGATTGGCTGAACACATCTATGATAGAGTTGTGGATATGGTGAGATCTTGTTTATACATCCATATACCTTGTTTTATATATGGTGATCTGGTTTCTTATATATTAATGCATACGTAATACATGTTTTACAGCCACTTACACACGATATGTACAAATTTTGCATTTTCCCATGTGGGAATTTTGGTTCCATCTTTGATTAGTCTTGTAGATACAGACCCTTCTTCAGTTACTTCATACTGTTGTGCTGCTTTTGAATATTTTGGTAAAAATAAGAAGACGGTGATAAAAGCTCCATTCAATGTCGAGTAAGTTTACTTTGCTTATAATTTAGACTTAAGAAAATACATTTTTATTGTGGATTTTGAGTTATTAATTTTTAACTTTCTTACCTGTAGGGGTAGGCATGGGGAGTTACTAGTTATTGTCCCCAAGACATTCACTATCTATTATCTAGATCCTATGGGGAAGGAATTGAATATATTATATGGACACACAATGAAAAGGCCATTATTCCCGTGAGAAATATTTCATATTTTTATATCTGTTAACATTTGTTACTACATTACTATTTAATTATGCAATTTAATGTGTTACATTAACATGTATGGTTTTACAAGAGTTCAAAAAAGCTGGAGGAAAGGTCCCCAGGAAAAAGAATCAGCCACTAATTTGGGAGAATGTGAAAGTAATTTCCCGACTCTAATGTATATTATTTATGTGAATTGTGCGAATTTGTATTTTTGAATATTTTGTACATTTCAATGTATAGTGTGCTACACAAGACAATGGTTGGGCATGTTCCTAGTATGTGATGCGATTTATGGACCTAATCATCAAACATGCCACAATGGAAATCGATACTATACATAAGGTATTATATATAGTCTCATTAGATAATATGAAATATAGCAATCTTATTATATATTATTAATTATATATATACGTCATTCTCTTTGCAGTTGTTTAAAACTGACTTCAGTACAGGTGGAAAGTTATTAGATGTACATACTCCCTATAAGAAGGAGGAATTAGATGTTGTAAGAGAAGAATGGGCAAAAGCCCTACAAGTAGTGAGAATTTTTAAATATAATTGGGATTCTAATGACAATGATGACGATGATATATAAAGAATGATATTTCTAAACTTTGTTCTCATAATTATTTTTGTATGAATGTGAATGATTTTTTTTGAATTTTCATATGTGTGAATGTGAATGACTTTTTTTATCAATACATGAATGTTTCTACATGTATCTGAATGTGAAAAGAGATGAAATGAATGGAACTGAATGTGAATGTAAATGACTTTGCAGGTTTCTACATATATCTGAATGTGAATGACTTTGCAAGTTTGTGGCATGTTGTTGGCTGATATATATCAATGGATGTTGTAAACCTACAGTTCAAAACTGAACTGTAGGTTCTGCATCTTGCTGACTAGCCATACATCAAGCCTGCAAACTGATAAGAAAAAAAATCAGAACATTTGCATCAGTTATTTGTATAAAACCGACACAAAGACATACGACATTGGTTATTAGCAAAAAACTGACGTCTTTGTGCCCTTACTAGCTTGGTGGTGGGAAGGGTTATGACGTCGGTTTTTGTTTAATAACTGGCATCTTTAACCATGATATAGTGTCGATTTTCTTTAACAACTGACGCCTATAAATCCCTTACTGGCACGTTTTCGGTGGCGGGAAGGGTTATGACGTCGGTTTTTGTTTAATAACCGACGTATTTAACCATGATATAGTGTCAATTTTCTTTAATAATTGACACCTATAATTCCCTTACTGGCTCATTTTCGGTGGCGGGAAGGGTTATGGCGTCGGTTAGAAACTAACACTAAAGGTGTCAACTTTAGCGGCACCCACTTGGGTGTCGCTTGAAAACTGACGCTAAAGGCTCTAAATAACCGACGTCAAATGCCTTTTATGTAGTAGTAGTAGTGAGGTAAGCATCCCTCATAATAAGTTCAACCATAATAACTTGTAGAGATAATCAATTGGAAATTTGGAAATCTAAGAGACAACCAATAATTCCCCTTGTATATAACTCATTAGAAACTTTGTAGTTGCAAAATCATGTCACTTGGAATAAATCTCACTTTATATACATAAGGATGGAAACTGAGGACAACCAAAAAGAAATCTAAAAGAAAAAGTAAATCAAGTCCTAACCAATTCATGACCTTACACCCATATTAAATCTAAAAGGAAAAAATAATACATCATGAAAACTTTGACACAAATTCCCTTACACAATTTGATGAGTGGAGATTTATATAATAGGTCCTTCTTCTATATATGTAATTATAATTTTGCGAGAAAAGAAGTTACAATTCCAACATTATATCTATATCGATGCAAAAAATCTGAGAAAGTAAATTGCATCAAATCAAAAAATGTGATAAATATTTGTAACTCTAGGTTTTTGGAACTCACAATTTTAAAGAGATATACAAACATTTGCTAATTTGCATTTAACTAAGCATTATATATTGATTTAAAACCTATTGAAAATGGAGAAATATATATTAAGTATATCTAAATTTTTGACCCGATAAAACATCACATAAATATTAATGATAACAATACTAAGTAAATTTGATTAACTTTAAAGCTTGACTATGATAACTATAGTTTATCTAATAATTTTGTGGTGCAATGCAAAATTTTGATATTCAAAATTTAAATTCTTCAACAAGAAATGTGTACATGATCTAGAGGACTTTTATGGACTAGACATCACTAAGTGATTTGGTGACTCTTAATGTTTTATTGATATATAAAATCCCCTAAAATGTGTCCAGTAGTTGAGATGATTAAACCTACAAATGGATTGAATACGTAGAAAATACTAATATATCTGATATCTGAAAGAAAATGTTTGACTCAATATTCGATGGATATCATATGTTAACATACGAATCCGCTCTGAATAGGTTATATCTGAATTCAGACAAATATCTAACCCGATCTTAAAAAACATTTAATGTTAATAAATATATTATATATAGAAAATTTTGATATTACATTAAATATATATGATAACGTGTCTATATTTTCATAATTCTATATATAAACAAATATATTTAATCATAGATGTATGTATTTGTCAAATTTGAATTCTTTTAGAGCGGGTATAATAATATCCGATATACGATCTGAAATTTTTGGATCCAAAATTCGATATTTGAAATCTAATCTAAATTCTACGGATGTTAGATTCTTTTTAAAAATTTCAGATTTGAACCCAAATTGAATGTGCAGATTACATATATCTATTTATAGGTCTAGGGATGATGGAATAACAGTAAGTAGAATGTAGACATGAGGTGATTGTGACTTGGTTCAGGCATTGATTTTGGCCTTTTCCACTTTTCTCCATCATAACATTTTCTCTTTGACAAATTATTTTCTTTATAATACTAAATGTACACTTTTTTATTGTTATGGAATCTTATTGATGATTTATTTAGTTGAGTCACAATCTAGAAGGCATGAGAAAACCCTAGAGGAGACACTTAGAGTTGGTGAAGGTACTACATTGTATTTGACATACCTATTTTAGATTTCTAGTTGAATCCTTTTAAGGGGTGGAGAGTAGTACCTGACTAAATCATGGATATGCCTATTTTGAGGATGCAGTCATCTTTATGGAGTGGATAGTTGTAACATACTTAAATTTTGGCACCACATCTCTTTTGAACTATAACTCGTAATTTCCTAAACATGAGTTCACTTACAATCAAGTCCTTCCTTCCAACTCATATGTAATCATTTTGATCTTTTTTCATGATCCTCAGTACAAGTTAGCCTCCTTTTGAGTTTCTTGTGTTCATTTTCCTCAATTGAGAAATTTACATATCAATACCTCAATGAATCACTTTGACATCAACTAGTAGAATTTTAAATCCTTGTTCTAGAGACTTTGATTGAACCTTGTATTCATATAATTCCCTTGAGTTTACTAGTGTTCTTGGAATTAAAGGAAAATATTAATATTAGTAAAAGATATACATATTAGAATTATTTATGGAGATGATTAAATCATCCATTCTAGAATAATACTATAGGTGTCAATATATTTATAACATAGTTTAATGAACTTTGAACGCATGTATAAACAATACAATAGTTAGAAGCAGTGCTTGGAAGTTATTAATCAATAATGAGTTTATGATAGTTAATTAATTCTAAGGTTAACAATTGACGAGACCGATCATACTCCTTAGACTTGGATCTCCACTATCTATATAGAGAAACGACAATGTCGTTCTCCAAAACCACATGCTGGCTTAGGATGAGAAACCAAACTACTCCTCCCTACATTGAATTCCATTACATTCACGATGCCTCAAGCATTGGTCCATACCCTGGAGTGTGCCGTCGTTACTCACCTGTGAGCCTTTATCCACAAAAATGTAGAATCCACTTAATATATAAACTAGAACACTAGCTAAGACCAATTAGATCGGAAGTTTGTGCCTTGCCTCCAACTTTATCTGTTGAGGCTCCATACAACCAGTTCCATCCTTATAACCCCTAGATCTAGATAGTCCTATGAAAGATATAGATAACCCAATTAGATAGGAAGCATGCATCTTTACTTACCTATAAACTATCCATATAACCCTAACATCCACTTCATATATAAACTAGCACACCACAGCCAAGCCCAATTAGATCGAAAGCTCATGCCTTGACTCCAACTTTATCTATTGAGGCTCCACACAACCATTTCCATCCTTATAACCCCTACATCTAGATAAACCTATGACATATCTACAACTCAAGAAACCTACGATAGTAAGTGGTAGACCCCTATGACCTGCAATAATCCTCGATCTCTACCTCCCAATAACAACCACAAACATCTTCTTGACCCCTTAGGACCTAGTATCAAATCTTCATAAGGTTGAGCATCCTTGTTGCTGCCTACAGACCTCTCCAGATCATTTGTATCACTTAAAACCATGAGACCTCGACCTATCCACCCTACTCTCCTTCGTCTACCAGAAGCATCAAGACTACAACCACCACTTGTTATTTAGGCAGCCGATGGCTAGAGCAAACACTATCATACTCACATCTTTGAACCCAAGTGACAACAATAATTGCATCTTCGACCTAGTCACTCCCCTCTCCAGCAACGACCTTCATCACCACCATCTCTCTTATCTTCATACCAACTATGGGGTCAACCTTGAACATACCTATCATCGCTCCGTTGGGGTCCTCCCACATCTCCGACTCGTGTGAGAGGCCAAGGATGGGCGGATTGAGGCATTGCAACCACCCATTACGCAACAAACATGCATGTGTAAAGCTAAATGGTTGGACATTAGAATGAAGAAGCTAGCCTTCATGGTCTCCTTTAGTGTCTGAAGCACATGGATCTACCTTTAGTTTACTCTAGGAACAACCACATTGCCCGAGTCTCCTTCATTCACTTCGAGTGAGCTTGGTCTAAACCACATGTTATTTCAGAGTGTTGCCACCCACCTCAACCTTATTTCCATTATAGCTGCCTCTTCAAGTCACACCACCATAAGGGTTGACTGTGGAGAAGACAAGTTGGCTAGGCACTAATCTAAAGACTGATTATAAGGACACATACAAATGTTCTTCAAATCTTTAGCGAGTTAGCTTCATCTCCCCTTCTTTAGAGTTTAAGATATCAAGCTTAAAAGGATGATAACACTCATTAGAGAAAGTCTTATGTATCTTATATTAACGAGATTTCCTCACATGATGAGTTAGTTGTATGAGTTAGTTATTTAACTTCTGTAATTACGTGCATGATAAAGTATCAAACACATATGTAAACATTTGTAGATTCACTAGATTCATCACATGCATCCCTAGTGTTACCTAATTTTACTCTTAGTGAAGGAGATAGACAATATAAATATCAATGTCTAATAAGATTAAGTATTTGGTTACCATGCCACATATAGTGGTGTGTACGTATATATATGTTAAATTACATATATGTAAATATATTTCCAGTATTTTGAACCTAAGGATTACCTTACACATTGAACCCTACTATCATCTTAGATGATAATGGGAATGATTATTAAAACCAAGTCATGATAATAACTTGGTTTATTTGAGAAATAAGACCTAGACATAGATCATATTAATGTATACAATATTTATATAGGAAAGTTTGCAAATTCAATATTATTTATAACTATATATCCTTGCTAAAAATGTATAGACTAAATATTTTAAGTGAAAGTATCTTGATAAAGAAGTATCTTATAAGTTAAACATTTCAAACCCTATTTACTAAATGGAATGTTATCTAAAGAAAGGATAATATTTGAGGATCTAATTTTGGGAAAATATTATATACTTGTATATGTAATTGATCATATATAACTTAATTATAATGATGATGAGAAAATATGGAATATAAACTAATATGGAAAAGGTAAATCCTAGATAATATGAAATTAATACCAATTTATTCCAAGCCAATAATAACCAACACCATTCCACATTTGTAGCTTATTCTTTCGGTTGAGTCTTGAAGCTCTATACATGGAGTGTTTGAATTTTATGTGATTTTATTCAAGACATGAAATTTCTATTTTATATATAGAAAGTTTATTCCCTTTTGAAATCATACATATTAGATATGTTGGTTGGCCTAAATTTAGTTTAGAATCTTTAACTATCCTCTTTGAAAGGCCACCAACAAATTCTTGAAAATAGGAACATAATGTTTAAATATAAAAAAGGACATGCTAGGGCCCTAGTTTAGTGAAATTATGCTTCTACGCCTCTGCGTAGAGCTAAAGGACATATGTTCCCTCAATATATTGTGGATGTCAGCTAGTGTGTTGTCGTTCTACATAGGAAAGATAACATAGATTCCCCAGCAATTAGACATTGACATGTGCTATCTATTTAAAATTTAAACTACTAGTCTAAAAATTGGATATGGAATCTTATTGCATTTGAAAATCCACTATGACCATTTGATACTTGCCTACATTATTTAACTTACATTTTGTCATGAAAATAATTTGTAGATAGGTTCATACTTTTACTTCCAAATATTTATATTTTACTAGTCATTTGACTAGCCTAAGTTTTTCTTCATGGGGTCCATGTATTGTTTTGTTCCCTCCGGAAACTCATGGACATATAATCAAAGCAAGATTTAGAAGAAACTGCACAAAATAGTCCTCTATTAGAAGATGAAGATTAGATTAAATAAAGTTCATGCACTAGTGTTCTCTATATATGTAGTTTTTTAAGAGCACCGATACTTAAAAAAAATTATATGAATGAAAAAATTTGTTTATACTTTTTGACAAATTTGTAAAAATTTGAACATAATGATCATGTCTTTGCATGTTGGTCGATGTGGGAAATTATAGTCTGTCTCCTACGATTTTCTTGTCCCTTGATATCAATATAGAGAATGATCGAGCCTCCTTTTCTCATAATATATAAGTTCTGTGAAAGGATTTTATATATTTTTATCCCCTTTTGTAAGCTAAGTTATTTTTGTTATCTATATCTTAAAGAAACTATTGTTGGAATAACATGGTTTTCATATAGAGTTAATACTGACGATCTCCAAAGGATATGGATGATTCTGTACTTCAGATGTTGGAAGCTATATTCATATTTTCCATTCACATTATTCTCTTTTGTCTAGTTAGAGAAGCTTCTTATATGGCAATGCATCAGGCAATGGTGGCAGGCAATTCTTCTTTTAGACTTGGACATGTTCTTTGACCTACATGTAGCCCCTAGATCCCAGCTGTTGCGCATCTTATCTCCACAATAAGGAGAGCATGTGATTCAGAAACTTGAGTGATATCATCATTTCTTTTTTTCTTCTAGCGTGTTGCCTTTCTTAAGTGCATATTGCCAGATAGGTTTGTCTTATTTGTGCGCTGTCGATGATGACTATGGTTCCAGCAAATAACATTTGATGACCATGGACATAAACTCATGAAGCAGTTACAATTAAAGAAGTACAGGAAACGGACCCATAAGGGCGAATGCCTAGGCCGATGATAGTCTTTAATAAAGCGGCTGTGGGCGGTAAAATGATTGAGACAGCCACATAATACAGCACCAATCAGACTGCACATTACAATAACGGTTTCTCCCTGTTTCCATACGGCAATAGGGGAGCGTGTTCCCTGCCGTAAGCCCCCCAGGTAGGACCGCCGGTGTTGACGAGTCCACGCGGTTGACTGGTTCCGGTAGTCCGGAGCCAGTCACCGGGCTCAGCTGCCCAGAAACTTGCCGGCAGTCGCCGGGCGCCGTAATGCCCTCCTTATACGGATGACAGAAGCAGTGACAGGTAGCCCCCTCCCTCTAATTTGCTCCTCCGCGGCGGAGTAGTGGAAAGCGACCTCACACGGACGGCTGACCACTTCAGTGCTCCGTTCTCGGCGGTCTCTCCGTTTCCGTTTTTGGTCGGAGCCGACTGAGACGGAAAGTTTGAACCTTTCGCAACCCCCACCCAGAAGACTGAAACGGTCTCGGGACGCGGCACCGCCGGCGACTAGTCCGGTTTTGGTGTGAACGTGTTCAACTTGGCTGGTGGGAGAACGTTTCCTCTGATGATAAGTTGTCGTTCTAGAATTCTAGAACCCAGATTTCCGTATATGATGGAAATTCAACGTTATAGATTGCGCTGTTCGTGCGTTTTTGTGGAGTATCATGTTTTGTGCAAGCAATAACGAGGAAATGGTCCCGTCTTAGATTTGAAGCAGTGCTGCTTTTCAACTTTGGCCAATTGCACAAGTTTACAAAATTCTGAAATAAAACAATAAATAAATTTCGTTGACCATTTTTGAAAACAATTTTATTTAATAATTCGCGTTCTAGTGTAACAACGTTACAATTGCGGTATTTTTAAAGTCTGGATTCAAAACCTGTCACTATTTGATGTTTTATAAATAAAAAAAAAGTTGATAGAAGAAGGAGAAACACCACTTCGTTTTGGCATTTTCAATCTGAGTGTTTCTTTTTTTCACTTATTCTATAAAATTTCAAATCAAGCGGCATGTTTCCTTATTTGTTTCTTTTCTATTTTTCTATTTTTTTTATGTAAACCGCCAACAAAAGTGATGCTTTCTACATCTAAAATTTGTAAACTACCATATTAAGTGGAGTATGCTATATGGGGAAGTATTTATTCACGGTGCTATAGGAAATATTTTTTCAAAAATATTTTATGCTTAGTTTGTGAGGCGTATTTGGATTTTTATAAAGAACATGATATTTGTCAGAGAGAGCACTTAAATTTAAATATAAGTATGATCTTTTGAGGAATGTTTCTTATGACATATTCATACGAGGAGTTGATGCTATGAATGAAACTTACGTATGAACCTTGAGAGAAAAAGCTCAAACTTTTCTCTAGAAACATCTCTATCTCCAACTACATCGGAGATCACCACATGCAACACCAGAGATCAACCTGTGCTACATCCTCCCTGTCACTGCTTCTCCACCACCCTGGTTCTGGCACCACCAAGACTGCGAGTTTTACAGGCTTGTCTCCCACTACGACAAAATCTCATACCCAACAGTTATTGCAATTGAGACAGCAACCATTCTCTCTAACGATCAAACACACATTGGCCGCACCTCGACCACCTGTAGGTGTACCTTACTGATCAAAGCCACCTGGACTAAAGCAAACATCAACTCACTAGAATCGAACCGTTCAGCCCCATCATTTCTCCCGAAGATGAGAATAGGGGGGACACATTCGTAACACATTAAGACAGAAGAAGATACATAGAGATGATACACCACTATACATCAGTCAAGCCTACAAGTTCAAGCACAACACTCAGAAACCTCAGAACCATAGACATAACGCTATCAGAAACAATACTTCGGACATGGCTCCCAGATTCCCCTTCATGGACTACCCACACGAATCTAATAGTAGAGAATCACTGATGCTACCTAGAGAATGGAAATACCATCAATTCAACATCTTGCTTAGCAAAAACATGACATAGATTGGCAACATGGAGTTCAAGATCAACATGACCACACATAAGAAATCCAGCATACACGCCGTCAAAGGATGGGTTGGGATGATTGAAGAACTTAAGCTTAGAAGAAAGTGGACTACATACCTCCACCCCATCAAAGATCACACACTTCTAGCTTGGGTTACAGACTTTTCAACCGAAACACCTACAAAACTCATATATTTGTTTAGAATGTAGGAGGATTCAGATTACGAAGGATCTAATTCAAAAGACCAACTCTTCATCCCAATGAAACATCAACCCAAACTGGGAACTTTTGCAAATCCAATAGAGATCAACCCCTCATTTGCACCATCCTCCTTTATGGAAGAAGAAAATATAGCAACATCAACACCATAGAACAACCCTCATGCAGATAGGTGTGTCTCTCCAAAAATTCCCTATCTACATCACAATTTAGATATTTTAGAGACTAGACCAAATCATTAGATAAAATCTGATGTTATTCCTAAATCTCCATCATACGATAATTTTTTTCCTCCACTTCAGTTAGTTTCAACTACTGACCTAGCCATCAATACTTTCTCTCACGATTCAAATCCAAATGGTTAGACTCTTGTCACCTACTGACAAAAGCCACTGATGCCTTCTCTTTGTTGTTCCAGATGCAACAAATGAGGACACTCAAAGTTCCAATGCACATCTCTACCCCAGTGCTTCACCTGCAACATGCATGACCACCTTTCTTTCCACTACCCAAATAAATGTTGTCCTTCCCTAGAATGAAAGAGGTCTCAATCCTCGTGAAATCACACTTCATGCATTATATGTGATTACCGATAAATTTTGATGACATAAGAGAGTTGTCTCATCACTAAAGAAACCACAACCTGATAAAATTCCACATGCTAATCCTAATCTCTTTTCATGCCTCCATATCCCTGATATAGACAAAAGTTCTCCACCTACTTTATTTGATCCACCTCCTATACATCCCTCATGCAGAACCCCCCTGGTGAGGCACATCTTCTCCACACCTTATATATTGACGTACCTCGACATGACCCAACCCTACTTGCACCTTTCTCACACAACCTTCGACGAGCCACCACCCCATCAAACCCACATCCCTTTGCCACGACTCTCTCATTTCATCTTGATAAAAAATTTCCCATTGACCTTCCAGGAAACTCCATGTGCCTTTTACATGTCTTAACCAGCCAAAGTCTCCTTGTCTCCATCACTAACAAAATTGACAACAACACTGTCAACATCCTCAATGTTACTAGGGACATTGCCCTCCTACTCTAGGGACCACATGTCCTGAAACTGAAGATCCTTTCTCCTTCCCAACTCTTGTACTCTGTACTCGAAGGTATAAAACTTGACCATATCTTTAGATAAGTCATGACTATTCCATGTGGCTCTATCTTCGTTCAGGCTAATATAAAAAAATGGTCACCCGGATAAGGGTCATCTCTTGCCAGATCTGGGGGCTCAGATGGGTATCCATCTTCGATCTCCCTCCACACATATGAGAGGTTGAAATATTCTGAGCGGTCACTCATTTGATCGATGCTACCCATTAATTCATGAGTCATGACACTCTTCATCTTACTAGCTACATCAAAGCTTTTTGTGTCTTCTCTGTGAAACAAAACATTACTCTACCGACTTATATCAAGATTAGACTTGGTGATGAGATTTATAAAATCAAACTGATTGTTGAAAACCCTACCAAATATTACCGCCACCTTCTCCGACATCCCCCATCATGGTATTGCCCCATCAACAACAAAAAACTTCTGCTACAATCAGAAAACCAAATAATATAAAAATGGTCTAGGAAATAAAAAGTATCACCACCCTTTCACAAACCAACTCTAACCCTAACAACCCTAATAAAAGACCCAGAATATCTTCACCTTCAGTGGAAAGTAACAACAACACTTTCCAAGGCTCCTTCAAACCCTTCCCTTTCCATAACAACCCACCCACCACCACAAACATTGACCCATACACTATTCACAAGCTCAAAACAACGACCATGGAGGAGATCAGATCATCCAAGAGTCCAAAATAGAAGAACAAAGGCAAGGCTTCCATTACGACCCAAACAATCAACACCCTTATGACCACACCTAAAGGACTTACTTAGAAAAACTACTTTGCTTCAAAAGAACCAAGTAACAATCTTCATTATCAAAATATTGCAAATCTTCATGAATTAACTTTCTTTTATGAAACATCAGCTAAACAAGAAAATGATTATTCGTTAGATAACATAGAAGGCATTTCTTCTTAGCCCGACATCCATGCCTCCTCACTCTTTTTATAAAAAAACTAGGTATTAGTTTTGAATCTGATAACATAGACCATACAACTTTAGATGACATAGAAAAATTTATGAAATGTTGAAATCACAGACAAATTCACAACACCTATGTCAATCTAGACCACCTCCACATCAACTCATAAAGCATATATCTCATATCAGTCTTAGTTCTTCGATACACACATAAATGCAAATCTCATCTTAGAATGTTTGTGGAGAAACCAATCTTAAGAGAGGAAAACACATCTGAGGTCACATATATAAAAAGAACATTAACTTCATTACCATTTAGCAAACCGAAACTACTCTGACCCCCTTTGCAGTAAAGACCATTGGAGGAAAACACATCAATACCTAGTTCCAAATACCACTTGGAAACTTCAAAGGAGGCAGTGTTATAGGTATCAAAAACACCATGTTCAACATTTGAAATACAGAATATCATGACTATAGTATCATCTTACACATCATACACTCAAAAATGGATCTTTACTAGCATTTACGGTGAACCCTATTCCGATAAAACCCATTACATTAGTGAGATAGAACAAATCCTTAAGCTATAGGCTAACAAATGTTGGCTTATGGGTGGTGACTTCAAACTCATTACCCAAGCAGCAGACAGATGAAACCATCAAAACCACGAAGGATCTTTGACTCCATCAGACAAAAGATTTAGAGAACTTACCTCCAGACATAACATGATCAACATTATCCCCTCCAATAGTAACTACACCTGGAATAAACATCACTCTTGGGCCAGGATAGATCAATTCATCTACTCACCTTCCAGGGAAGACTTCTTCCCTCATTCCTTCATCTTTGTGGCTTACAGAGCTATCTCCGTGGCCCAACAACAGGGCCACTGATTCATCAACACAAGAAGAAGCTTCCCCACTGCCATCTGCTCCCAAGAATTCATCGCCGCCGCCATCTTCACGCGCCCTCCTAGCAAGCAAGGAGAAAAGCAACACCTTCACCGTCGTCCCTGTTTTCTTCTTCATGTGCCCTGAAGAAATGCCGAAAGCAACTACCACTACCGTGTGAAGAAGCAGCCATCTTCAACCGCCAGCCACGGAAAAGCCCCAGGTACACACCGTGTTTCACAAAGACACATCGTGAAATTCCCCTATTCACAAGCCCATTCTTCCCAGGAACATGTTGTATCATCTTTCTGACACGTCGTGTTCCAGGTCATTTGATTAGCATTCTAAGCAAAAATAGAACCCTTAAAGAAAACCTCCAACCGCAAGCATGACGTGGTCTCTTCCTCTGCCTCCAACCACATCTCCTCTACCCATTTTAGGGTGACAACAGAGGAAGACCCCACACTACTACAAAAATATCCTTTAGTGGCATTTAATATGGTGGCATTTTCTCAAAATGTGATTATATACTCTCATTCACAGGCATTTGTTTCTACTAGTGAACGCACACATGCACATGCATGTGACATATAAAATTTTTTGGAAATGTGCGGGGAGAAGACTCGTCCGTGAAAGGGTCCCTACGGTAAAAGATGTTTGTGTTGGTTGTTTGAAAGGAGAGAATCAATGAATTATTTCCGTAGGATGGAGAGAGAAATATATAATTAAAGATAATAAAAGTTAGGATAAAAAACCAAAATGGCACACTTTAATAAAAATATGTACTGAAATAACACCATAGTCATCTTATTTCCCATAATAGCCCACTTTCTCGTGAAAGCGCCAAGAAATTGGTGTTTTTCTTGTTCCCGGGACTAAATGCGCCAATTGGTCTGGCGTTTTTAGTTGAAAGCGCCCAAAACTAGGCGTTTTCAGCCAAAAGTGCCAATCGATTTGGCGTTTTCACATGAAAGCGCCATAAAATTGGCTTTTTATCCGAAAGCGCCAAAAAGTTGACGTTTTAACTGAAAGCGCCATAAAATTGGCCCGTGATAAGGACGGTCATTCGTCCCTCAACTCCGTTGGTGCTGTCTCTCTTCAGCTCCTCGGAGGCACGGACTGGAACGAGGATGTGGAGGAGGAGGAGAAGTACCGGGACCCTGTGTCAACGAGCGACTTGAAGCTCAGGCCGTGAGGGCGATGAGGATCGAAGGAGGGCCCATAGGAACATGGTGCTCGTCGAGGCGAAGCATCGGTGGAACTGCATGTTTATGTTGTGGCCACAGTGCCCCATCTTCACCTTGCCTGGGGTAGAAGGGATCAACTTTGTTACAGGTAGAAGTGGAGCATAAGCTAGATGATGAGCTAAGGTGGAGACAGCTACAGGCTGCTGCGGATTGGTAGCTAGGCAGTTGGTTGATTAGAAGTATGTAATGATACTGTGGCGAATATAAATAATGTGCCCGGATCACTGTGAGGGATCATCGTGTATTTTGAGGATTTGAATAATATCTCTCCCTCTCTGCGATACTCTTATACTCTTATTCTTCTTTCTCCTTCCTTCCGCCGTTCTCCATCATCCTGGCTGATTCCTTCTTCTTCTAGTAAGCTTCCCTTCCAAAGCATGATTACTATCTCCGGAGAGAAATTGGTATCAGATTCTGGTTGGATTTCGATGGCGCTGGTAGGAGAAGAAACCCCACCACCGACCTGGATGTCTCGCGCGGAAGTATGCGACCTGCTGGATCTGATGAACAGAACGATGGACCGCCGTTATTCAGAGAACGTGGGAACGACGAAGCGTGCCTGCAACGACTTCAAGTCGGCTCATGGATTGGAATGTAAACGCCAACTTTTTGACGCTTTGAGATGAAACTCCAATTTTCTGGCTCTTTCATGTGAAAACGCCAAATCGGTTGGCGCTTTTGACTGTAGTTTTGGGTGCTTTCAACTGAAAACGCCAGACCAATTGGCGCCTTTAGTCCCGAGAACAAGAAAAATGCCAATTTTTTGGCGCTTTCACGAGAAAGTGGGCTATTATGGGAAATAAGATGGCTATGGTGCTATTTCAGCACATATTTTTATTAAAGTGGGCTATTTTGGTTTTTTACCCTAAAAGTTATAGGAGAGTGTGAGAATAAATATTTGTAGGAGCAAAATTCTTTAAAAAAAGGAGAGAAGAGAGTGAATCAAGGAGAGCGCAACATCAAACTCGCTCTTTTTATAATAGTTATAGATAAAGCCACTATATCACTTGCTATAAGTCTAAGAAAAGTATCCATGTAATAGTGGCATTTTAATATCGTGTTGCTAGCGTTTCTATATGACAATTCATCCCAGATTTTCGTATGTCATGCCAGGCAATTCATTCTTTAACTTTTCAAACTCAAATATATTGATGGGATGAAAGTTGTTTTCCCGCTAACTTTACAACCACGCATAAGTTGAAGCGCCGACCCTAACTGCTTCCAATTCACTAATCCCTCTTTGCCCCTTTCATAATCCATCGTCACCTCTATCCGGAATCTCGGCTCCATCCTCTCAAACCTCTAACTGATCAGAAGAAGTCTGTTAACTATCATGGCCAGCTACTGAAACTACGCAGGCGACGGTTCCACCACGGCTCTATCTTCTCGCTGTATATATAGTCTGTCAGATCTCATCGTCGTTCAATTCATCTTCACCTCGAGGAGCTCGCCGGACATTGGTGGCACCGTGAACCACTGGTCCCTCACAGTTGACGGGTCCTCTACCCCCTCGCAACATGACTGTAAGATCTCGCCCTCTTCCGACCATCTACACTTCCAAGAGCTCGCTCAAAAACTACCGGCGCTGTCAGCCGCTGATTGGATAGAGGTAAATGATGGTTCCTCAACTTGCTGGAATATGATATATTGATTATAAACGAGAAGCATATATTTGTGCTAGACTTGTGCTATGTCTAGTATATCCAAAAAATTCAACAAGTGTATGCTCCAAATCTTGCATTATCGGGCAATTTTGTGTGACAGAAGTTACTCAAATGTTTATAATACTACTTCTACCAAATAAAACAAGGCTCTCCTAAACATATGTTTAGACTGAACAAAATGAACACTCCAAAACATGCTTAACAGGTCAGCAATGAGGATAACTCTAATTTACTAATTACATGGATTGCTGCAATACGTTCCATCATGGCTGATACGTACTAATTCGAAAATTTATGCGCTCGCTGCAGTAGCAATAAAAAGTAGTATGTGAAGTTTATTTGGGTGGTGCAACTTCCATACAACCACAATATGTATGTATCTTCTGATTCAGAACGTGAATCATTTCCATGTCAACTTCTCGACTATAGTAGGTCGTGGCTAAAAAATTAATATTATAGTATGTGAAGTTATAGCTGCTATATATTTTGTGCTAAGATATCGCAGGGGGTCATTTAGTCAACGATCCTTTTGTAGAAAGCTAATGTGGTAGGTAACTACAACATCGGATGGTCGTGTCACAGTCCATTGATATCAGTACTACCTGCTAATCTTATAAATAAGACATTGGTTATTGTTCATGAATATATAATTATAAAATCTCGGAAAAGTACTTGAAAATTTAACGGTATAAAGCTGATGAACATTTTTCACTAAATCTTCCATGGTACAAATGGTCCATTTAATATCATACTCCCTATGAGGATTATCTTTACTTTTCCTTACCAAAACAAAGCCTTCTAAATGTAAATTATATTCTTTCTAGGTGGATTCAAACAAAACAACATGTTCAACGCACCAAAATTAAGATTCTCTCTAACCAAGTAGAAGACATGCTTTTCCAGTTCCCAAGGCCCACATTTAATTTTCGATTCAAAATGCAAAACTATACATAATCATACATTTAAGGTTCTAAATATAGGTTTTATGCACCTTGGTATCTATCATGGGGAACAATCACAAAATTAGCAATGACATCGTAAGAGAAATGAGTGTAATGATAAATACTAGGTTTTGCTAGATTTTATCTCCTTGGGAATATTCTTTTCTCTAGAGGTAGGAAGTAGTCGTCCATTTTTAATTACATATCCCTTGTCTCTAGAGGTAGGAGGTAGTAGTATATTTTTAATTTTATAGATATGCAGTGAGTCCCATTTGGAATAGTCCTAGTAGAGAGTTGGTTTAAGAATGTGTTGTATTTCTTATGGCCTCTAACCTTCTCATTAGCTGAATCATGCAGTGCTCTATTCCAACACTAAATGTAATGAAACTTTCTTGTAAATTTCTACTTCCAACACTTCTCGCCCGGTGAATTCCTTGAAGCCATGTGAGCTTTACGACATTGATTAGCAATATATTATTTACCACATACTTCTGAATTTGATTTCATTTTTTGGTTGCTTTATTCAATTAATGTGTAATTGATTTATTCCATGTATATTCTTCATTCCTTGTTGAGAAATTCTCCTGCATTGTAGTGTTCAAAAAATTGGACATGCAACTATATATGTAGTTTAGCCATATGCGGCCACCATGGGCACACATGTTTGGCATCTTAGAAAATTTTAATATAGAAAAAGTGTTCTCCTATGCCTTGAATGAGGCCGCATAGCGGTCATGGCACACAAACTTTAACACCTCCTCCTAAGCTTAGCCTGCCTATACATGGATTTCATTGTTGTTGATTAATCATGTTTTAAGCTCCATCTAGGTCCATCTAACTACTATTCAAACCACTTAGCTAAGTGTACATTGAAGATAGTATCTAATTACTTTGGTCTCATACCTAAGACCAGGGGAATGGAGAGACAAAGGGAAATGGGGAGAAACTAGCTAAGGTTCCGCTAGGACTCGGGAGTTTCTCCACCAATCGCCAAAATCGTCTATTTTCCCATTCCATAGGTGGTTCCATAGCTCAAAAACCATAAAAAGAGGTAAGGAAGGAGAACAAACAATAAAATAGCATTAGATAAAGAAATGTGAGTTTGATGCACAATTATTTCTCTACATGGTATCATAGTTACATATCATTGTGCCCAACAACCCACAAACATGATTTGGCTACTCATGATCAATGTAATAAGAACAGAAGGGGAAAGAGAAGGTAGAAACTCCATGGGTCATTGATGAAGGAGCTCCACTCTTCACCTCTAGCAGCTCCCAGGTCCTCCTCCTTCAAGGGTGTGGGATGGCATGAAAACTAGAAGAGATATGCCCAAACCCTAGAAAACTAGGATTTTGGG
Organism: Alisma plantago-aquatica; assembly: GCA_963693085.1. Lineage (NCBI taxonomy): Eukaryota > Viridiplantae > Streptophyta > Magnoliopsida > Alismatales > Alismataceae > Alisma > Alisma plantago-aquatica. The sequence goes on from OY856415.1 coordinate 345,384,703, forward strand.
GTGAAGAGTGGAAGGAAATGAGTTGGAATGACTAGAGAATAGAGAGTGTTGGATGTGGTGGCTTGGAGTGGCTAACCTTGGACTTCCAACTGTCACTAGTGTATATCTGGTGGTCTAGGGTTAAGAAATGATTAAGTAGTAAAATGATAGGTAGGAAGTGTTAGGGTTAGGTGGGTAAAACTGTCGTAGTGGGAACCATAGCTGTGGTGGGTGAGGGTGAGAATGGTCGTGGTGGATGAGAATGGTAGTGGTGTGAAGATGAAAATGTCAGCCAAAATTTTGGTGTAATAAGGTGGAGTAGAATGACAGTGGTGGGAACCATGTCCATGGTGGCTGATGGACCATTAAAAGTACCATGGCCGTGGTGGAGGAGGTAGGAGAGGAGTCGAGGAGCATTGTTGGCATGGCCATATTGCATTGCACTACTGATTTGGTCACTTAGCACTATGGTTGTGGTGGTGATAATGACCATGGTGGATGGGTATCTTGGGGTAGCTTTGAACTAGATTGAATATGTGATTTTCATGATTGTAGCACATTTGTGAAGAATCACTTAGGCAGTTTTGGGGGATTTGGATTGCAATTTGATCTTCCAAGTGTTCTTCCATGGTGCTTCTTGCTTCAACTTGTTACATGGTCACTTGGGGGTAGGTTGGCATATCTTTTGGGCTCTCTTAGGCTCCTCCCCAGTTGTAGAAGTCTTAGGACCATCCTTTTTCTCCCAATCCCATCATTAAGGGCCAAAGTACATATAAAACATGAAAAGGCAACCATAAGTGCATTTCACATAAAATAATATGTACTAGGAAATAACATGAGTTTTACATATGTTATTGAGAATAAGGGACAAAATGGCACAAGTTGGAGACCGAAACTAGGGCTCCATCACTAGGATATTTATAGTAAATTCTTAAATGTTTGTATTATTGGTACTTATATGTTAGTATTGTTTCAATATAATATTAAATAGTAAGAAATAAAAAGTAATTTGAAAAAAAAGTTCAAAATACTTTTGATACTTGGGATATTACAGAGAGATATAAAGTAACAACAATTTATTATACATAGTTGATAAAAGACAAGTTAATAATATAATATGATATTTTTATATTGCAGTCTACAAATGATAATGTAGAGTTTTAAATCCCATTGGCTTCATGTCTGTCATTCTACACAACCAATACTAATGTTAGAATGAAAATGTTAAATGTAAATGAAAGAAAAAAGTATTGATCATAACAAGCTCTCACAAAATAAAAAAATAATGAGCACCATCAAGTGATATTTGTAATATGCAAACTGAATAAATATAATATACACCCTTAGGTGTACAAATCTAATAACTAAACAAATACTTATCATCAACACAAAAGTTATAATAATGATTTAAGAAAAGTAATAAAACATAATTTGATAAGCATTATGTGTCATGTTGATATATAAAAAGTAACAAAAATTACAATTTGGTCATATGTTCAGTACAAATATATGTCCATCCATATAAGTTTACACATGGAAACAATTCATGATTCACCAATGGTGCAATTATCAAAAGAACAAGCACCATGAACCCATTACATTTGATTCCTTAAATAGCATTTTGCATGACTATAAATGTGCAATTTTTTTTTGCAAAAATAGATAGGATGTTATAATACAGTTAAAAAATGACAAAATATCGTTAAAGGTTTAGTTTCTATATTGTATTGATATATGTATTGTGATAAAGTGAATTGCTTTTTCAATTTCAATGAGTTTAGAAGTCATGGGCAACAGAGGATACCTATTGTAAATTTTTAATTTGTTCAATTTTCTTTGTCTATTGAGCATCACCTTAATGTTATAGGTACTAAACAAATAACATAATATTTCTTTCTATTTTTTAGGTAGTGAGCATGATCAGAGAGAATGCAATGAACAATACAAGTTTATCAAGAACTGTCTTGAGTCTACAGATAGACACAAACAACCATGGTAGATATTTTTAGCTCACTATGTTCTTGTATATTCCTATGATTTCTATTATTTAGCTGAGGGCTTATTTTGGGAGATGACAAGAAGGGAGATCCTTGAATTTTTTTGGCTACAATACAAAGTAGATATTTCTATCTACATCCATGTGCACAATTATGAGAAAAATTGTCCAATTTATCAGGTATAGTGATGGTTTGCTTCTCATTTGGTTACAAACATTAGTTTATATACATGACTACTATGATGTTAATTTTAATATTTATTTTTTTCTTTTTCGTTAAATTAGGGATGGTTGATACATTCAACCCATATGGTATGTCCACTGAAGTTAATTCAATTGAGATGCATCATGAGTTCCTACTAAAGGCTCGTCCTAGTGACATTGCGGGCTTTATTGTGAAGAATGTTGTTGTTAAGGATCTTAAGTGTGGATACATGCTCCATGCTCCAAGGATGACCTAGTGAAGGAAGTTGCTGCCAACTTCACAACCCATGTTACCATCATGAACGATCATGGATAGAATGGAAATAGACATGTGTCAGCCTTAATCACTATATATAGTTGTCAAGTTCAATGAGATCCTCAACCAAGATTGACGGGCGTTTCGGCAAGGAGCTTTAGAAGAAGTCCAAGTTCTTGAAGATTAATGGTGGTGCAGAATTTGTGAAGATGATTCTAACCAAGTAAACACCCAATTACAACATACAAATATGAGAACATTCACTTCACAGTATACATTTTTAGTATATCAAAAAGTGATTGTTAAAGTAGGTAGAAACTATTGTACCAATTAGCAAAATATTGTATGAAAGAGTGTTTCATTTATGCTGCATTAAATAGACGGGGCAAGGTAATATGTCCTCCGCATGTAACTTGCATTTGATTATATACAAAAGGATTGATATTCAGAACTTATGCTTTTGAAAATATGAGTTCAAATTGCAATTTGTGTTTATATAGAAATCCATGTAACGAATTGAAAATAGATTTGCTAAAAGACACAAAACTGTCGTTATACACAATATGTATGCCTTATAGTGGCATTTTTTATATGCCATTATACTCAAGGAGAACAGTTTCATACAACAACCTAATACATAATTTTGCCATTTGTTGAAATGCCAATTGATAAAATAGTGGCATTTGTAAAAAAGTCAAATGATGTTATAGTGGCACTTATTTGGCATTTATTAAAAGCCACTAAAACTAGATATTTAGTGGCATTTACAAGTTATGCCACTATCTCTCTTGTGGCATTGGTACTAGAGGCATTTTTGTAAGTGTCAACAAATACCACTAAATGCTTTTAGTGGAATTTATATTTTTTACCGACATTTGTCAAATGTCATTAATGGATAAGTTTGGTGTAGTTCCACCTATATGTTCCTCATCTCACATAGTGTCCTCCCTTCCCATTTCTCCTATGAAGATACCATCAAAGCTCTAGGATTCAAGAATGACATCAAGGAGAACCTCAAAGACATTAGCCTCGAGTTCATATGCTTTTCAGTAATGAAAACTTACCCTTGCCTTGTCTACAAATTCCTTACTACTCTTAAGGTCTAGGAGGACCCGAAGAATAGGATCGATCTCTATGCCTTCATCAGTTTCTGTCTGCTAGGCCAAAGTTATAGAATCACTTTATAAGATTTTTGTGAGATTTTACAATGCCACTACGGGGGTGCTATATCTTTCACTCCCGCCTTTGAAAGCAACATTTTTTGGAATGAAATAACAGATGATGAGTGATGTGATGCTACTAAGTGTGGGCTCTGATCTCCAAACCATGACATAAACACGATTAAAACGTAGCGGAAGCGAATCGGTAATCAGCGGAAGACAAAAATCACGGGAAATTAAAACTTTTTGTGATAAGAGCTTGAATCCATAAAAGCTTCTTTCATAAAGTGAGATAAACTGTTTACATCTCAGGATAATTACTTCTTGAGTAATTATATACATCAAGATACAAAATCTCAAGATCACTATACAAAAGACTCCAAGACCTGAGAGTACAGAGGACACATAGGACTGACTCTAACTATACCATATGGCAGGACAATCTCCACCTGAGATTATTGCTGCCCCTGGTGCTACTGCTGAGACTGGTCATCTGTAGACTGGTTCCTTCGTCTCCGACGTCCACCTAAAAAGTTGAAATCTACGGGGTGAGACAATTATACATAATTGTCCCAGCGAGAGTTATAACTCTTCTCCAGAAGCTTTATTATAACATCAAAGAATATCCTAAGCAGTAAAGCCATCAAAGTATTCTATAACTGTTGCAGGTATAACAAGATCTCTACAATTTAGAAGATATGGAGAATATAAACACTATTGCAATGTAACATCAATCAACTAACTTGGAGTTATCTCTAACAAGTTATACTACATGGTTGATTATGTTTTACAAACAACATTATGCCCTGTGGAGATGAGGCTTACCACTCATACTCCAACTGATCGCTGAGAAGTCACATCAGTATCATACATAGGTCATTAAGAGAGCCGGATTCTCATGACCTTCACCTTCCTCAGTCAGTAAGAGGATCACTTATAGGACATCTCGTGTCTCTACTAATATAGCTCACCAGGGTAAACTGGTCCTTCGCTATTCTAGAGTCACAGTGGCGTTCTGTACTCTCTTCGTCATCAGGAGGTTTCATATTTACCTACCACTGATACGGATATCTATGCTTTCTTCGTCAGTAGGAGGTTTCATGTTTACCTACCACTGATACGGTATGAAATTATAGTGAAGGATGGATGGATTCCACATCTACATCACTTTCCTACACTAGGATGTAAGGTTCTACACATCCATGTACCCCACATACTCAAAAGTATGTGCTCCAGGAGTTCCCTGAGGAAAACCTGTTTCACCATCACTTAATCTCTGACAATGATGGATCTATGATCAGGGCTCTACATTATACTTGATTAGTTAGGTACATTCAGTATTCTTTAACAGCATACATTGTTCTTCAAACAATGACAGTAGCATAGCAGCTATGAAGGAAGAATACTAAATGTAACAGGCCTAACTCATATCAATCATCATTTCTCATTATCCTCATCACAAGTCATCTCTAAGGCATGACTTTGATGGTATTCATGGCTCTCACAGCCCATTATCAACATAGGATGCCACTGACAAGACATCAGATTATTTTACTTATTCATAAGGCTAACAACATGCCTTTAATGAATATAACATCAACATCCATACCTGGATATGATTACCTTCATATCAGAACCTGCATGGTTAATACAACTGATAAAGGTAATACAAAAATAAGGAATATCCTTCCTACTCTTGTCATAAGAGTTTAAATCTCTAATTCTCATCAAATAGAGTTTAATATTCAAAAGCATGCCATTACCCTTGAATTAGGGTTTACTATTCACATTACATGTCATCACCCTTGTATTAGGGTTTACTATTCATATTAAGGTGAATTGAACTCATAACATCATTATGTATGAGTAACATCTTCATTGATGCGCTTAGATTAGTTAAAGGTTTATCATTTGTCATAATTAGGGTTTCTATGATCTCACACAGGCGGATCATACCCTAAATATGTTCATTCCTATGCATTGGAGATGCTTTAATTGAGTTCCCACTTAAAAAGGGTACTTTCTCTCTCTAGAAGTACTTTCTCTCTCATCATGAGGTTAGGTGATGTAAACATTACTCTAAATTAGGTTGGATTGAGTCATCATGGCTAAAAACATCATTATCATGCAATTAGGGTTTGATCTGATCAAGGTATTACTCAATTTACCCTTCAAGGGTATTTTGGTAATTTACCCCATTGATCATCATCATGGTCAAAACCTTAGTCAATTAACCCCTTAATATCCTAGGTTGTCATTAGGGTTCGATTAGGGCAACATTGGACCATTTATATCATCAATTGATTGAATGAAGTCAACCTTGAGTCACATTGATTGATTTCAATCATCAACCTTCAATCGATTTGAGATCGTTTGAAAGTGTTGACCGTTTTCCCACTTTGACTTTCCAAGACCGCGAGCCTTCTTCTAACTTCAAGACCGCGAGCCTCCTTAGGCTTCAAGACCGCGAGCCACTTCAAGTGGTTCAAGACCGCGAAGATCAAATTGATGTTGAGACCGCGAAGAGACGTTGACCGTTTTCCCATCTTGACCTCAGGACCGCGAGGCCCTTCGCGGTCTTGAGACCGTGAACCTCCTCTCAGTCTTGAGATCGTGAGCCCCCTCACGGTCTTGAGACCGCGAGCCCTCTCACGGTCTTGAGACCGCAAGGCTCTCAAGGTCTCAACCGTTTAGTCCATCAACAAAATCAATAATGCAATCGACGATGTCAACCGATGTTGAAGCCCTCAAAAGGTCAAAGCTATGTTGACCACTTATGGATTGGGTTAATTAGGATTATGCTTGACCACTTAGTCATTCAATATACCCTCAATTGTTGACCAATTATGGTTGAAAATGATTCAATTAGGGTCTATCAATGTTCACCCATCAATACTCAACAATGTGACTCAACACAAGGTTGAACCCTTCAATTGAGCTCCAATTGGGCCCAAACTTGGCCCAAACGGTCTTGAGGTCATGTGGGTGGATCCCACATGGTCTTGAGACCGTTTTCCCAAGATTTCATCAAATTCTAAGGTGATTTGATAGAGGTTGAACCATGATTGGGTCACCAAATTAGTGTTTTAATCAATTGATAACTTATTTGCAATTAGGTCCTCAATTGGTCACATTACTTAACCCTAGACCTTCAAACGGTCTTGGGTGATTGTCCTCTCGGTCTTGAGACCGTTTGGATGAGTTCCAAACGGTCTTGAGACCGTTTGCCCATCCAATTTTGGATTCTAGTGCAAATTCATCAAGGTCTGACCCATTGAGTTGATGATCATATCAATATTTAATTGCAAAGTAATTTGGTGTAATTATACCTTCAATTGGTCAACTATTCTTGACCCCAGACCTCCAAACAGTCATGGTTGATTGCCCTCACGGTCTTGAGACTGTTTGGGTGACCCCTAAACGGTCTTGAGACCGTTTAGGTCAATCAACCCTAAAAACCCTAATTAGGTCACCATAATTTCAGTACTGATTTCATCTAGGGTTAGCCCTAGTATTCACCCTTCAACTCTTAGCCCGTTTGTAATTAGACCATCAAACTTGGTGAGTTGTTAATTAACATAAATGTGAACAGTAATCTCATACGGTCAACGCCTGGTCAACGACCTTACACGGTCTTGAGACCGTTTGCCCAAAAAGGCAATTTCAGACCGTTTGAGAATCAGGAATAAATTCATTTAAAATTGTTTCTTAAAAAGGTCATATCTCTCGATTCCATTGGAGTTAGCCTCCCAAATTTTTAGGGTAATTATCCTATATAATTAGGAACAGATTTCTTATACGGTCCACGCTCGGTCAACGGGGCCAAACGGTCTTGGAGACCGTTTTCCCTGTCGCGGTCTGGAGACCGTTTGCTCACCTCGCGGTCTTGAGACCGAGAGACCAAACTTTTGAGACCGTTTAAGGAAGTGAAAAGCGGTGGGTTTTTCTTGGAAATCACGCCTTCATCCCCTAGCTCAAGAAAAGTACGAATATCCCATGGGTTTGCTTGTAAAATAGCAAAGAACAGTAAGGAACATGAAGGACTATCATCTAACCGCATATAAAAGATGTACATAATAAAGCATGGGTTTAGAGTTATAAAACCCGCCTAAAGCTTTCTCCTTGAGCTCCAAGCTTTCAATCTCCAAGCTCTAATGGCGTCCTTGAGTTCCCACAGGTTGGCCAAGGTGAAAACTCCAAGGAAGGATGAAAAGAGACGGCTAGAAAGGTATGGTTTCAAGAGTTAACCATGAAGATGACCTTGAATTCGAGTTCTAACCATGGAATTAGGCAAAAGAAGGTCCCAAACCTACCTTGTTTCCCCTTGGTCGTCCTCCTTAGCTCCAAGGCAGCCTTTGGTCGTCTTTGTTGAAATGAAACAGTGAAAGGAACGAAGGTTAAGTTCCCTTGCTTAGAGAAGTTTAGGGTATATATACTAGGGGTAGGGTTTTCAATATTAATTCATAAGTTGTCCATAATTCCAATTAGGTCCCTCCTTCTTCACTTGCTCGTCCCTTTCCCTTTATCCTAAGGACGAACCTTATCTTAAGGTCTAGAAAATGAGGCAAGGAAGATCAATCTAATACTAAGGTACATACATAAAGAAATATTGCACATATACCCTGATTATTCAATCACAAGGCATATCTCATAACTTGATAATTTAATTGAGGTGACTCCCTCATCATTTCTTCTCTTAATGATGGCAAGAGTCTAAAAAGATACATTAGATGACATATTTTACAATTTGGATTCCTTAATTTGGGTAAATTGCATTTTACCCCAAATTAGGGTTTCAAGCACCAGGATTGCTTCCACAGCTGCACCTTGGTGCCCTAGCTTGGGAAATCCCTCAAACTTTACCAAAAAGATTCTCATGATGTCTCAACATCAGAGGAACATCTCAACATGTGCAAATTTCAATCTAACCCTTTTAACTGGGTAAATTGCACATAGGTCCCTGTATATCAAAACAATGCTACTACTTTAAATAAAAAGGAGCAAATACTGAGATATATGTTTCTGAGAACTTAATTACATGCTCAGAGTTAATCACAAAGATTTAATTACATATTTAGGCAAAACACCTAGGGTTAACTCATAACCCAGGTCAGGGATGTTACACTAAGGCCAGTGTTTCTACCATCCACAACCCCATTTTCCATTACCTCCATCGCCTGCTCAACACATGTGTCTTCATCAAAAAAGAAATACAAGGCATATGCAGAAGACATGATTTATTTTTCTTATGGGGTATGGTCTATGATTTTAAAATCAATTGATGTTACTTTGTCCTCTCCCGGTTCTTGGACATTAATAAAATTAAGAAGAGAGAATCTAGGAACATCATGTGTGGTGGACTAATTACACTTTTAGCCACCAAACTTAAAGTAGACTTGACAAGCCTAGAAGCTGCTCAAGGCATGAAACCTGGTGGACATTCTGTACATGATCTCTGTGGGACTAATTAGTAGTATCCCCAACAACAATCCTAGGTTCAGACAATACATTGAAAATGGTGACTACATAGACTTGCCTAATTGGAAAAACACCACCTTGAGAAACAAAGACAATTGGAAGGTTGATCTTAGTGGCCATGATGATGAAGCCATTGCATATGTCGATCAAGCTACTCCAACTACTTAGCCGCACAAAGCACCGCCTCCCTCCACTAGCACTCAGATATAGTACTCGTGGGAAATGCCTAATGTCAGGTATCTCCATGGCTATGTTCAGCAGCCGTTTGACCAACTGGATAGCAACCTTGATCTGATGGGGCAACAATATTTTGTGATGCATGACATGGTCCAACACATGGATATGTGGCACATCTCTCAGCTGCACTATCCAATGCCTTAGCCACACCACCCTACACCTCCGCCACCACATTCTGAGCCTACTCCATAGCCCTTGCCGATCGACGTTTTGGATGATGATGTTCTTGTCAGCCAAATTTTCCCTACTGGTCATGGGGGAGCTAGTCCCACCTATTGATGTCATCCATGATAGGTATTGTGTTGTATTTTCTTTGAGTTTGATTGATGTAGTGAGAACACTACAAATTTCAAGCTTATGGGGTGTAACATACCGAATACTGGACTTTTTACATTTTTGGTCCTATGTTCCATCTTTTCCTTTCATTTCTATCCTCTTTGTCCTTTTTATTTAATTTTTTTAGAATATGATGGTTTAATGAACATTTGTTCACCTTTTATCTCAATATTTGGGTTTTATGCATAAATACCTCAGTGAAAGCTTAGTAATGGGTCTAATATGCAAAATGTCCACTTGAGTGATAAAAAGAATAAAGAAATTCGTGTTATAACTTTCTTCTAGTGCTTTTTAGAATATGAAAAAGAAAGGAAATCTCAAAATATACATAAAGGAGATGGTAAATGTAATAATTGGAAATAATATGGGATATAATGGATAAAAGGAGATAATGAGGAATATATTGTCTCAAAAATCAAAAGTGGAAACCCATGAAGATAATTTGGATATCAATCTCATTTTCTTGGCTTAAAAGAAACTTAATGGCCAAGTATCATCTAATTTGGATAATAAATAAATATATATAATCCTTTATTATAGGATAATGGGAAATAAGCCAAGAAAGAGAAATAAAATATATAATATCCTAAAATTGGAAAAATAACTCCAAATTCGTAATCTAATCATGGAAATAAGCTTTTGGACAAATTTGTAGCTAATTTGGTCAATGCTTAATATTTTATTTTATTTAGGAGAGAGAAAATGATTTAAAGTCCAAAAATATTAAATATATGTTGATAAAATTAATTAAACTCACAATAGTGTTCCTCACATTTATTATTAGTTGTATACCAAGTTTATATTTTTAGAAAGTTTCTAGATGCCTCTAATAAATTAAAAGAATAAATAAGTGATAAAATTTAAATGAATTAAATAAAACAATAAAAGTCTTCAAAAAATATAATAATGCCAAATTCGTGTTCTAAATATTAAAATAGAACTTTGGATGAATTTTCAATCAATTTGGAAAATATCTGATGAGAAGATAAATGAAGGAGAGAGAAAGTGTGCAAAACTTTCAACTCATTATTTAAAATAATAAAAAACTTCAAAAAATGGAAATAATTGCAGACTTGTATACACCATACTTAATATGAAATATAGGTGAAGTTTTATTATTTTTTGAGAATCCTAGAATCATTAATGCATGATGAAAGAGAAAATAGTAATTGGCTTAATTAACTAATCTAACTTTCTTAAAAGATAAATATAATTTTATATTCAGATTCCTCACCTCAAAATCAGTAAACCTACCAAATTTTAGTTTATTTGGACTTTGTTTGTACCTTTAAATAATTATAAAAAGTATTATACATTAAATGCACCAAAAGACCAAAGTTTAGAAAGTCATATTAAATGATCTCATCATCCCCTACCTTGGACACGCATGAACAGTAATTTCCTAGTTTTTGTAATTTTTTTGGATGGCCATATCTCTCTCGTCTCTTAACCAAATCGAGTGATTTTTGTTACTATGGATTCCTCTTGAAATTCCGCAATGGATTATCCCAACTTTTTTTTAGTTTTGATGAATATTCGAAAACCCCCTTAAGCAAGCCGGCAGCCTCTCTCACCTCACCTAGCTAAACCCTAGCCTAGGCCTCCTTGCCTATAAATACCTATACTCGAAGCACCCCCATCGTATTTGCAACTCGACACACTGACTAATTTGGATTTTTGTCCGTGTTTGACCCTACTGTGAGCCACCGAGGATGTCCAGCTTGTGGCACTCATAGATCCCTGTACTCTCCACCTTCGGCCCAATTGAAGGTACCATCGAATCCCTCATGTTCTAAGCTTTTCATCGCATACTTGCAGTTCGAATTTGGTTGAATATAGCGCAAATGCCCAATCTTTCCCTAAGCAAGCTGCTGCTTGCTCGCAGCCATGGTGTGGGCTAGGTTGAGGGAGACAACCCATGGATTTTTACTATTTTACCCCCTCTCTCTTCCTCTCTTTGGTACGAAGTGTCTACTTGGCAATTTCTTATTAGTTCATTTTCAAAAATTCATATCTTCTAAAATGTGAGTCCAAAAATAAAAATAAAATATGTTTTGAACTCAGAAAAAATGTTCTCCTTCTAATAAAAATATTTGCAAAGGTTTATTCCGAGTTTTTTCCCAAGTGATTATCTAGAATATGAATTAATTAAGTAAAAATCCCCAAAAATGCATATCAAAGTTCATATCTTCAAAATACATAATATTATATGTCATTTCGATCAGAAAACCCTAAATAAGACAATGGTGATGTTTTCAGAGTCCAATTCGAAGATTTTCACAAAAAGTTAGTAACTTTAGGGTTTTAAGCGTTTAATGAATGAGTATAGTTCTAATACATAAACATGGTGTTGATATTAGGAAAAGTGGAACATGGAATCGATTAAGTGGTGCAAGTTGATAGTTGGAATCAATATTAAAGGTATGTGCTTAATACACTTCAGATGGGAATTATTTGTTCCTTAACCTATGCTTTCCATAATGAGGCTTATTTGCACCTTATATTCTATTCTCTTGAATCTATTGAGATACTTGCCTCATAATCAGTTTGAAATATTGTTCTTGGGTCTTGGTACCCCACTGCCATGTTCTACATTTGAGATTCTATTACTTGCCATAGTTTCTAGCATGTTGATTTTATTAGACTAATTAACTAGTATAGTGGTACTTGTATGTACAACCACCCATAGTTGGGGAATGTGTTATTTCTCCCCTGGGGAACGTGTTACTCTCCCCCATACACAAAATATGTGTAGGTGAATGAGAATGTCTTATTCTCCCCTCATCCTTTGGTTGAAGGTCTGGTAGGTGCCTCTGTAACATCCTAGGATTTGAGGCCTCGGATAAAACACTCTTAAAAGGAATGATTGGACTACCCATATCACCAAGGTGCACCTCCTTTTCAGGGAGCCCATCTCTAAAGAACTACATAGTTAAGCGTGCTCAGCTTGGAGTAGTACTAGGATGGGTGACCAGTTGGGAAGTTGCTCCTGGCTTGCGCGTGAGTGGACAAAAAGCGTGCAGTTAAGGCTAGTGGTGGTCTGTGGGGCCAGTCATCATTCCTGAAACTCTACTAGAGCCTTGGGCAGTGGCCCCAGGCATTACAAATGGTATCAGAGCCATAACCCCTCCAGTAGGTGGGCCCCACATGGGCATGTGGCATGCCAGTCTTGAGCCGTGCGGTCTAGGCAAGTTGGAAAGGGCTATCCGTAGAGACGAGATGGAGCCACCCTTGCGCTGGTAGCCGTGGACGGGAGCTGGATGTCCATGGGCCATTGTGGGTCTGCACTGAAATGGGGTCAGATTATGAGGCCATATGGTTGAGCCTTGACGAGGACGTCAAGAGTCTAAGTGGGGGAGATTGTAACATCCTAGGATTTGAGGCCTCGGATAAAGCACTCTTAAAAGGAATGATTGGACTACCCATATCACCAAGGTGCACCTCCTTTTCAGGGAGCCCATCTCTAAAGAACTACATAGTTAAGTGTGCTCAGCTTGGAGTAGTACTAGGATGGGTGACCAGTCGGGAAGTTGCTCCTGGCTTGCGCGTGAGTGGACAAAAAGCGTGCAGTTAAGGCTAGTGGTGGTCTGTGGGGCCAGTCATCATTCCTGAAACTCTACTAGAGCCTTGGGCAGTGGGCCCAGGCATTACAGCCTCAACCCTACTTAGTTAAGGTAGTCAATATTTATCATACATGCAATCCTTTTTGTGATATGTTGTTTATGGCAAGCATCTATTGAAATATTATTTTATATAAATGGCCTCATTCTCTTGATTGTATTTATCATGTGATGATCCATAGAACATTTTTACATATTTTGCTTATCTTGATATCCTAGAATAGTTTTTGTTACACATACTTGTTTTTTTCCTTTCCCTTTTGTTGGGTGCCTTCCCAACCACCTAGATGTGGAGCAAGGTGATGAATAGGACTTGAAGATCATGGCTTTGGCTTGGACTTAGCTAATGGAGTTATGCTTTGGGAGAGAAGGCTATGGAAGTTAGACTTCCCTCTATCTAGATCCTAGTTTGAGATGTTGATGTAACCCTGAAAGGGAGATTTTTGATGTATCTTGTACAATCTTTTATGAAATTGAATATAGTCAGAATTTTTTTTATTTTGCTGCTTTCCAATGTGTTTTGTTTACCATATTTTAGTAGAGGGTGGTTTATCCCATTCTTTAAAACATGGTATCAGAGCCCATGGTAGTCAGAAATCTGACTATTTCAATTTTTTCTCCCTAGTTAGAATCCATGACTTACATAGTTCCTTTAGGTGACATGGTTACCGTAGATTTGATCTACCCTGATGAAAGGTTGACTTAGAACTCAATAGTTCCACATGAGAATCTTGATGAATAAAACCTAAAATACTTATAACTAAAACATGCATAACTTGATGTTGTTTAGGTTTGCCTTTAGGCAACTATTAGGGCATGAAGTTGAAGCAAAGGTGTGTAGAAAGGATCCGGGTTTTGGGGGCTGGCAATATTTTCCTCTGTGCCACTAGCTTGGTTTATGAGGACTCCCGTGCCCATATGATACCGGCCTGGCCTGAGCTAATATGAATTGTCCAAAATAGTTTTCTTTTAGGTAATAGTAACCTTATACATATATGTTGTATATCTTTGAGAACGTTAATAGGCCGACCTAGTCTTTCAGGTGTGATAACCTTGAGACTTGTTTGAGGATATATACCCTATATAGTTCCTTATATCCCTTAGGAACACATGCTTGGATAAGTTTATCTGTAGAACCTAGACCTTAGAGTTTGGGTGTTTGGGAAGATATCAGAGTGCGTAGTGGAAGCAGATGGATCTTGAGAATGGTTTAGTTAGACTTATCCTTTAACCCTAGTTAGTTTGGCTTGATAGGTCGAACCCTTTAAGGGGTGGAGTATGGTTAGGTTGTATGTTCGAGTGGTTCGATTTCGAGGATGAAATCCTATTTAGGGGGATGGAACCCTATAACGTCTTGAAATCTATCTACTCTATCTTTAGAAACCCTAACTCCATAAATAGGAGGTTAGTATGCTTGGATCCTTGGTCTGGACCAAACATGTCTAAATGGTAACCCTAACATGCCTGTTTGCATATTAATTAACATGTAATGGTCATCTAATGAATAATTCATACTTTTAAACCCTAATAAATATCCAATGCACAAAATATGGATATCAATGCTAATTGTCAATATGTAAGAGGTTGATGTGACAAAGTGGATTTTAGCAAAATAATGAGATAATTACTCTTTTTCCCTCATTATATCTACTAATGGTCCCACATTAATTTTTCTTCTCTTCATAATCATTATTGAGACTCAAATCCAAAATATGGTGACCAATATAGTTTTTATACACACTATAACACTTCAAATTGGATTCATTCATCACTCTGTCCAAAAGATCAAATTGGTCAATCAAACTTTGTCTTTTAATTCTCAAACTTTTTCAAGATATTCTCCACATTATTTTGAAGTTTTGATCCAAATTTGAGGTAATTCGGACATTCCTACAATTTTATATGAATTCTTGAAGTTAATGGGTTTAAAACCCCTTTTTTTGCTCTTTTATTGGCTTTGCCATGTCATCAATCCGCGGGGTGTGTATGGGGGGCGATTCAGGGCCCTTGGATCTGTCCCTCACGGATCAAGGCCCAATCTGACGGCCACTGGTCATCTCCTACCTCCCGCAATCAGCGGGGAGGAGTAAATGAGGACCGATTGAGAAACCTCACGCCCTTGACTACGATTCTAAATTCTGAGCGAGCCAAAAACCCCGCCTCACAAATTCGAACTCGGCAAGCCCTATTTTGACCAGCATACATTCTCTGTTCAGCCACCTAAATGTTTCCCTTGCTTGCCCTTCTCCTTCCGGCGGCCATGGCTGCCAACCCAACTCGCCTAGCCCTAAACCTAAGTCCTAATACTATATAAACCCCCTCCCAAGGATCGCATACACTTCACCATGCTCAGAGCCTCGCCGTTGCTCACCCCCTCAGCCCCGAGTGCCCCTCTTTTCTTGATGCGATCTTCTTCTGCTGTAAACAGCACCGCCGCCCAACCTTGATTGGCGTTCCTCCACCACGCCACCTCTCCTCGACCCACCACCGCCATCACACTCACAGAGGAACGACAAAAATAGACAGCAACTCGACAGCCTCCCTCGCCTTCTCCACCCTTGATCCCCCTTGCGCCGGCGAGCCCTCCGCCTTGTGCCTAGGGTCGTGCGGGAGTTTGTGCAGACAAGAGTCGGGAGCCAGACTACTGGCTAAACGATTCCCCAAACCGGCCGGTCCAGAGGAGTCAAACGCAGACTGAACCGAGTCCACTGATTCACTAGACCAGTGACCCATGCGGCACGATCGAGGCCATCCATTTTGGATCCAGCGGCCCTCATTTTTCGTAATTAAGGTGTTATATTCTCTTCTCTGACAAATATTCAATTATATGCCCAGATCTTGTTTTAATCATAGAGAATGCATCTGAACTCCAAAATTACAAATAAGTAGTCAATCTTGATCAGAAAAATCTAGTGCATCGTTTAAAAATACATTTGGAACCTGATTCCAAACTATTCTCACTGATATAATTAAATCTAGATCTCTTGCTTATTTAGTTTACTAAATGGCTCAATAGTGATGTTAATTCTTGGAAAACCTAATATCTGACTCTAATGATTACCTTGAAATAACAAATCTAGATCTGATTTAGTTGATTGTTGAAAATGAATCATTAGTGATCTTGATCTATTTTGATTCAATCTTAATTATAATGGACAATGAGTAAATCTTGATATTGACCTTAATCCTGCAAAACCCTTGATATAATTTTGACCCATCAATCTAATCTTGAATACAAATGATGTTAGAACATGATGATGCTCTAAAGATTTGATGATGATAATGACCATAAATTAGGGTTAACACATATGATCCTAGAAACCTAGGAAAGTCATTCACACTTGAAAATATTTGATATCTGAAATAATGATGGACAAATTGAAATATTGGTTGATCATAAGTGGATGACCTAACCCTAAGGTTGACCTAGGAAAGTGTAACCCTAATCTCGAATATTGAAACCTGATATTTTGAACATCATGATCTTGACCAGTGATCCAATCTTGATGATTTAGGATCTGACTCGAAGGGTTGACCTATGATCGGATATTGATTATACTCGAAATCTCGGTGAAAGGTACGCTATTTATATAAATCCTCCTTGATTGTATTGAAGATACTTTTATGTATCTCTTGATCATATACTTGGCTATTTATTTGGATGAGCTATTGTTCCCTATGATTAGTCTTCTGTTTTTCTATATTATACTTTGAAAAACATGAAAACATAAATTGCATGCCCATTATGACTGCCCGTATATTGATAATGATGATGATATTGATAATGTTGATAATGTTGATATTAAGTACAATTATCCCTCTTTTGGAAGTGGGACTTGTACATTTGGCCTCCTATGTTCCTGTGGTGAGAAGGAGCCCAGTGACCTTCCCCATCGCGTTGGGGTAATAGTGTCGCACAAAATATATAAGCATGCTTCTTGAATTACAGCATAATGGGAACTCGTAATAAAAGTCGAATGCTTGAAAAACTTGTCGAATAAATGTTGGTTTTGCAAAATTTGTTTATTATTCTTTTGAATATAAGTCCTGCCAAGTATACATATCTTTCTTATAAACTATTTTCTTTGATTTTGATAGCGTACCGTGCCATTGCATGATTGTGTCTTGATTTTCTTGATTTTAGGAAATGTATATGGAATATTGAATAAGATTCGCTTCCGCACTCATACACTCTGATGACAAAGATATATTGGTGAAATCTCCATATTGGGTTAGTTGTTCTTTAATTATCCATTTTTTGAGTTATTTATTTCTTATTGTATATGCCAGTGTGTTAGATCCTACGGGGCCACTCAGGGATGGGCGCTTCAATCCTTTTTCTACTGTTTCGGCAGTAGGATTGGGATTGGGGTAAGAACGGTTCCGTGACAGTTGATCATGTCATGAACCTATAAACCCTAATGATATGATGAGAATGGTAATTGTAACCTAATGCATGCTAAGGATGGATACGTGAAAATAATGGTCATGTCGACCTAAACCCTAAGTTGTAATCATCTAACCTCAATATATACATCCTTAATACCTTTCATGATACATTAACGATGTTAAGTGCCATAATCAGTTAAGATACCTTGATACACATAAATGATATATATATATATATATATATATATATATATATATACTCATCTAATCACATATTAATCAAGTCATCAATATAAAATGCAAGTTACCTTGTTATCTAATACACATGTGATTAGTCACTTAATGTGAATCAATTCATTAATATGTAATACGTTTCACCTTGATCATTGAAATACATGTAATGGCTTCAATGTGAATATGAAGTGATTGGATTCACATAAACATGCAAAATGAATAATATAAATGAATAATGATTAAAATTGACATAATGTGACCTATAAAGATAATGTGACATTGTGACATTGTTAATATGAATATAAGTGACTAATGTGACATTAATTTGAATAATTGTATGCTTAACCATGAATTGAATAGAATGTCTTATTTCATGTAAAATAATTTGTTATAATTAATAAAGTGGTAATGTGAGGATAATTAAGTATAAATCCGAATTATTAAGGACAATGATCAAATATAATAATGAATGTTGAGATAATTGTGTAACCTCCAATTGTGCATAATAATGAAATATAACCCTTTTGAAAATAAAGTGAATATGACATGACATAATTAAAATAGTGATGATAATTTGATATCATAATGAATATGATGTTAATGAGCCAAAAATGTAAATAATGTTGAATCTCGTAAATAGAATATCTTAATAGTGGAACCCTAGGTGATCCTTGAGAACCCAACCTACGATGAGTTGTATGTGAAGTTTCTGAACCCTTAGGTGTATTTGAAATATAATATTTGGTGGAGGAACAACCTGAAGTTTTGTGATGTGAGGTTGCACACTCACCCTTCCCTAATTGCTAGTGATTTTGGGGACGAAATCCTCTTTAAGGGGTGGAGTGTTGTAACATACCGAATACTGAACTTTTTACCTTTTCGATCATCTTTTCCATATTTTCCTTTCATTTATATCCTCTTTGGCCTTTCTGTTTAATTTGTGGAGAATATGATGGTTTAATGAACATTTGTTCACCTTTTCTCTCAATATTTGGGTTTTATACACAAATACCTCAGTGAAAGCTTAGTAATGGGTCTAATATACAAAATGTCCACTTGAGTGATAAAAAGAATAAAGAAATTCATGTTAGAACTTTCTAGTTCTTTTTAGAATATGAAAAAGAAAGGAAATCTCGAAATATACATAAAGGAGATGATAAATGTAATAATTGGAAATAATATGGGATATAATGGATAAAAGGAGATAATGAGGAATATATTGGCTCAAAAATCATAAGTGGAAACCCATGAAGATAATTTGGATATAAATCTCGTTTTCTTGGCTTAAAAGAAACTTAATGGGCAAGTATCATCTAATTTGGATAATAAATAAATATATAAAATCCTTTATTACAAGATAATGGGAAATAAACCAAGAAAGAGAAATAAAATATATAATATCCTCAAATTGAAAAAATAACTCCAAATTCGTAATCTAGGAATGGAAATAAGCTTTTGGGAAAATTTGCATCTAATTTGGTCAATGTTTAATATTTTATTTTATTTAGGAGAGAGAAAATGATTTAAAGGCCAAAAATATTAAATATATGTTGATAAATATTAATTAATCTCACAAAAGTGTTCTTCACATTTATTTTTACTTGTATACTAGGTTTTATATTTTAGAAAGTTTATAGATGCCTCTAATAAATTAAAAGGATAAATAAGTGATAAAATTTAAATGAATTAAATTAAATAAACAAGTCTTCAAAAAATATATTAATGCCAAATTCGTGTTGTAAATATTAAAATAGACCTTTGGATGATTTTTGAATCAATTTAGAAAATATTTGATGAGAAGATAAATTAAGGAGAGAGAAAGTGTGCAAAACTTTCAACTCATTATTTAAACTAATAAACAATTTCAAAAAATGGAAATAATGATAAACTTGTATCCATCATACTTAATATGAAATATGGGTGAAGTTTTATTATTTTTAGAGAATCCTAGAGTCATTAATACATGAGAAAAGGGAAAATAGTAATTGGCTTAATTAACTAATCTAACTTTCTCAAAAGATAAATATAATTTTATAATCAGAATCCTCACCCCAAAATCAATAAACCTACCAAATTTAAATTTATTTGGACTTTGTTTGCACCTTTAAATAATTATGAAAAGTTTTATACATTAAATGCACCAAAAGAATAAAGTTTAGAAAGTCCTATTAAATGATCTCATCATCCCCTACCATGGACACGCGTGAACAGTAATTTCCTAGTTTTTGTAATTTTTTCAGATGGCCATATCTCTCTCGTATCTTAATCAAATCGAATGATTTTTGTTGCTACAGATTCCTCTTGAAATTCCACAATGGAATATCCCAAAATTTTCGAGTTTTGATGAATATTCGAGAAACCATTTAAGAAAGTCGGCCGCCTCTCTCACCTCACCTAGCTAAACCCTAGCCTAGGCCTCCTTGCCTTTATATACCTATACCCGAAGCACCCTCATCGTATTTGCAACTCGACACACTAGCTAATTTGAATTTTTGTCCGTGTTTGACCCTACTGTGAGCCACCGATGATGTCTAGCTTGCGGCACTCTTAGATCCATGTACTCTCCACATTCTTGCACAATTAAAGGTACCATCGAATCCCTCATATTCTAAGCTTTCCATCACATACTTGCACTTCGAATTTGGTTGATTATAGCGCAAACGGACAATCTTTCCCCAAGCAAGTTGCTGCTTTCTCGCAGACATGGCGTGGGTTGGGTTGGGGGAGACAACCCATGGATTTTTACTATTTTACCCCCACTCTCTTCCTCTCTTTGGTACGAAGTGTCTATGTGGCAATTTCTTATTGGTTCATTTTCAAAAATTCATATCATCTAAACCATGAGTCCAAAAATAAATCTAAAATATGTTATGAACTCAGAAAAATCATCTATTTCTAATAAATATATTTCCAAAGGTTTATTTCGAGTTTTGTCGAAGATGATTTTCTAGAATATGAATTAATTAAGTAAAAATCACCAAAAATGCATATAAAAGTTCATATCTTCAAAATACATAATATTATATGTTATTTCGATCAGAAAACCCTAAATAAGACAATGGTGATGTTTTCGGAGTCCAATTCGAAGGTTTGCACAAAAATTTAGTAACTTTAGGGTTTTAAGCGTTTAATGAATGAATACAGTTCTAATACATAAATATGGTATTGATATTAGGAAAAGTGGAACATGGAATCGATTAAGTGGTGCACGTTGATAGTTGGAATCAATATTAAAGGTATGTACTTTAAACACTTCAGTTGGGAATTATTTGTTCCTTAACCTATGCTTTCCATAATGAGGCCTATTTGCACCTTATATTCTATTCTCTTGAATATATTACTATACTTGCCTCATAATCGGTTTGGAATATTGTTCTTAGGTCTTGGTACCCCATTGCCATGTTCTACATATGAGATTCTATTACTTGCCATAGTTTCTAGCATGTTGATTTTATTAGACTAATTAACTAGTGTAGTGGTACTTCTATGTACAACCACCCATAGTTGGGGAATGTGTTATTTCTCCCCTGGGGAACGTGTTACTCTCCCCCATACACAAAATGTGTGCAGGTGACTGGGAATGTCTTATTCTCCCCTCACCCTTTGGTTGAAGGTCTGGTAGGTGCCTCAACCCTACTTAGTTAAGGTAGTCAATATTAATCATACATGCAATCCTTTTTGTGATATGTTGTTTATGGAAAGCATCTATCGAAATATTATTTTATATAAATGGCCTCATTCTCTTCATTGTCTTTATCATATGATGAACCATAGAACATTTTTACATATTTTTCTTATCTTGATATCCTAGAATAGTTTTTGTAACACATACTTGTTTTTTCCTTTCCCTTTTTCTGGGTGCCTTCCCAACCACCCAGATGTGGAGCAAGTTGATGAATAGGACTTGAAGATCATGGCTTCGGCTTGGTCTTAGCTGATAGAGTTATGCTTTGGGAGACAAGGCTATGGTAGTTAGACTTCCCTCTATGTAGATCCTAGTTTGAGATGTTGATGTAACCCTAAAAGGGAGATTTTTGATGTATCTTGTACAATCTGTTATGAAATTGAATATAGTTAGAAAAGTTTTTATTCCGATACTTTCCAATGTGTTTTGTTTACCATATTTTAGTAGAGGGTGGTTTCTCCCACTCTTTACAGGGGGGTGAAACCATCCGGTAATGTAGGTGTTTAGTCATTTTATTATTTTTCACTTTCTAGTTCTTTAGCTTTCATCTCTAGTTCTATTTTTGTTTTCAATTTTTGTGTCTCTCTTGGCCAGTTTAGTATGATGTGAGGGTCATTTTTTTTAATGAACAGACTTGTTTCACAAGTTTGGACTATCTTTTTCCTCCCTCATTAGAATTTTCAAGTGAAGAAATTTGTAAGAGAATGCATGAATCAAATGAAATCTTATGGTCAACAACATGTGTTTAAGTGTCAGATTTATGTTTGTGGCCTGAAATTTTACCTTTTCATCATGGATTGCCTAATACATGTAATTGGTAACAAATTTTATGAATTTGTCAAATTTGCAACACTATTTAGAATACACGATAATTTTTCCAAACTCTTAATGATTTTACAACCACCCTTTTTAATGAAATTGTTTCAAAAGAAATGAATGGAATATAGGTGATGTTACAATTCAATTAACTCTCTTCTGCTCTGAGAAAAATAAGTGAAGCCCTCCACTAATTCAACTACACCTTAATTACCCCATAAAACATGGCTACAACCACCCACATGTCATACCAACCTAGTGTAAGTCTGATCTAGCCACGACTATTAGGTGATATGTCCTAAAAAAGGGTAAAATGCCTTAACTGGAATTCCTTTTGTGCATAAGACTACATTAGCAGCTGAGTGCTGAAAACACCAATCCTATATCACATCCTTTAGGAAAGCAAGAAGAGAGATCTAAAGTTTGCAAACATTAACTAAGATTCCATCATTTGCACCAATAATAGCTGAAAGTCTTGTTCCACACTCACTGATTGTTTGACCTACTCATCCAAGTTCCTTCTAGTACTGCCTAGTTGACCACTTTGTTTAATGCGTTACCATACTTGTTGAATTTAATTTTCTTTCTAGGATGTTTAAGATGAAACCAAGTCTTTGAGTACAAATCTGATAGTTATGGTTGGCTTGACCCCTTTATTATCTTCCATTTCATTTGATCTGTACATGAGCTTAACATTTCCTTCATTTGTGTTCTATGATCTTTTTTCTTGAGGACAAGGAATAGTTCAATATTAGGAGATTTGATGTGCACATTTCATATCTACTTTTTTCACACATCCGCACACAAATTCAGTTCATTTTGCCTTCCATTTAGCCTCTAATTATACTTAACTTTCCATCTTTTAGTTTTTTTACTTATTGCATGATGTTGATTGGAGACACACACTCAAAATGTCAAATTGGAGATAGCCCATCTCAAATATCACCTTAATGGGACCTCCCCTCAATTTGCAGCTAACTCAGAGTTCATTCTTGAAGCAACATCATTACACACGATGTGTCTTATTTAAGACATGATGTGTGACTTTCCAGAAGAGTTCACAGAACAAAGAACATGATGTGTCTTATTTAAGACACAACATGTAAGATTTTAGCAACCTCAACGACCAAATACATAGTAGTTGCACATCATGTCTTATTTAAGACATGGCATTCCTCATGATCTAGGGGCCAACCTTGACTTTCTACCAATGTACCCGGGCATGTATTTAATCGAACACACCATGTACCTTATGCTCTGACCGACTCTAGATACAATCACATGTCGTGTCTCTCACAGAACACACTGTGTAATGTTTGTCCAAGAGAAGTTCCATAGTAGAGGAAGGCGATTTTGGGGTGGAAGAAGAGATTTTCTTGGAAAAGAACCTCCATTCTACTTTATTTCTTCTCCAAAGGTGTAGTAGAGTTTCTCTCCTCACACATGCTTCTTAGGAGGGATTATTGTATTAGTTGGATCAGCTCCAAGGGTGGAATCTCATCCTCTAGTTGGAGCTCTACCCCCCGTGGCTACACTTTTGGTTCCTTTAGCTTTTTCTTCTCTTAATCATGCAAAACTCTAAAATTTCTACAATGTGTTTGTGCTTCTCCATTATGGACGAGTATTACTCTTTTATTGGGTATGGGAGAGTAGCTCCCATGCCATTACTCATGTGAATACAAAATTTATATCTTATGTTAGTCAATTTTCTTCTCCATGAAAGCCTATAGTGATTCCTGGCTTTTATGTTTGGCTGGCCATCTTTTATACATGTTTTATGCTTTCTTGTGTTATTCGGGAGAATATATGAAGATGTAGGGAGTAGGATTCATGTAAATATGTTTTTCACCATGGGAATGGCTGGAGTATGTTGAGGGTTTCATATTGTGTTCAAATATAGCATAAACATGAGAATGTTATGGTATGAAGAGAACCACCTCATTCCACTGGGAGGTGCATGATGATGAAAATCTCCTTGCAAAGTTGACTACATGTTTTAGTTTTGTTTTTATGCATGATGTGATGGTGTGTAGTGAAATTCTATGCCTAGGATTCTCCATTTCCTGATTTGAGCTAAACCAAGCTCTTATTTGCTTCTTGCCTTTAGTTACTTGTAATGAACCTGACTTTTGTAAACTGACCTAGATTAATGAAAGTTAATTAGTTTGTGCCAGTCTAACCTAGATCCTTGAGTTTGACACTCGACTACATTTAACCCCGTACACTTGCAGGTGATCAGAGACTTGAAATCATTCTTTTAAAACTCCAAAAATGTTTTGGTGTCGTTGCTGTGAAGATACAGTAATATTAGTTAGAGTATAAGAGTTAACTAGTAATTGAGACTAAGTCTTCACTTCTGCATTTCATATCATGGTACCTCTTAGATTTTGTGAATCTCACTCAATTTTGCTTTTCATGTTGAATGCATTATTCTAAGAGGGGTCTACAGACATCAATATTTCTAGATCGAGAAATAGGCGTACCTTTAGTAGCCACAAGAGAGCAAGGAGGAGTGATAACTCTTCTAGTTTGGGGGAATAACATCCTTCAACAATGCAATATTCACCTTCACCACTGCCTTCACCTGATCCTCTTAAAGAATTGGAGATAGAGTACAACCTTACACTCAAATATTTCATTGTACCAGCTGCCATCAATATCTGTTGGGCTATAGATCATCCTGCAATAGAGGCCAACAACTTCTCCATCAGCCTACAATCACGTAGATGATCCAATAGAATCATTGTGGTGGAACTCCTATGGAAGATATGAATCTTTACATAGCGGAGTTTCTGCAGTATATGAACACCTTTAAGATCAATGATGTTCCAACTAAAGGAGTACACCTACTCCTATTTCCATTTATTCTATGTGACTGGGGCAAAGCATGGCACTCTTCATTGCCTAAACTGAAACGACTGATAAACAAATCATTACTGATTAAGTGGAATTAAACATTAGTAGCAGATTGCTGAAAATCACTAAAAATTAAAACCATTTACAAAGAGATCCAAACATAGGAAAACTCTTTCATTAAGAACCAATGTATAACATTTACATCCTGGTTCATAAGTACATAACTTGTACCATCTCTTCTCGAGGATTACAAACATCAACAATTACCTATTAACATTATATACAAACAACATAAGAACCTCGAGGCATCAAGCTAAAATCTCAGATCGATTCATTAAAAGCACTAAATACTAACTCTGAGGACCTGAGAGTACAGAGACGACACATAGGACTACTATCTATATGACTTGACATGCAATATCTCCACCTGAGATCTCATTGTTGTCCCTGTTGTTGTAGTCCTTCCTCTGTTGTAGGGATTTCTATTTCTTTGTCCACATCCACCTAAAAATGTTGGATCCCAAGGGGGTGAGACAATTTGTAAATTGCCCCAGTGAGAGATATAACTCTCCACCAAAACATTATTATTGCAATTTATTAGAATAAAACTGAGCAAAAGGATTTTATATATATTTAACAGAAGATAAATCAATGTATGAACAGAGTGAAGTAATCTCCTTTCCTAAGGAGAACATTTCATCTACCCATGGTAGAGTCGTAATTCATCCATCTACTTGCAATGAATGTAAAGAGATATAAATAACATCTATCAACTAGAGATGCATAAAAGAAATGTAACATCAGCCAGTAAATTTCCGTATTCAATCATTAAGAAAACATGCTATACGGCTGATTACATTTTACAATCACATTTATTCCCTAAAGAGATGAGGTATACCAACCTAGTGTAAGTCTGATCTAGCCACGACTATTAGGTGATATGTCCTAAAAAAGGATAATATGCCTTAACTGGAATTCCTTATGTGTATAAGACTACATTAAAAGCTGAGTGCTGAAAACACCAATCCTATATCACATCCTTTAGGAAAGCAAGAAGAGAGATCTAAAGTTTGCAAACATTAACTAAGATTCCATCAATTGCACCAGTAATAGCTAAAAGTCTTGTTCCACACTCACTGATTGTTTGACCTACTCATCCAAGTTCCTTCTAGTGCTGCCTAGTTGACCACTTTGTTTAATGTGTTACCATCCTTGTTGAACTTAATTTTCTTTCTAGGATGTTTAAGATGAAACCAAGTATTTGAGTACAAATCTGATAATTATGGTTGGCTTGACCCCTTTATATCTTCCATTTCATTTGATCTGTACATGATCTTTACATTTCCTTCATTTGTGTTCTATGATCTTTTTGCTTGAGGACAAGGAATAGTACAATGTTAGGGGATTTGATGTGCACATTTCATATCTACTTTTTTCACACATCCGCACACAAATTCAGTTCATTTTGCCTTCCATTTAGCCTCTAATTATACTTAACTTGCCATCTTTTAGTTGTTTTATTTGTTGCATGATGTTGATTGGAGACACACACTCAAAATGTCAAATTCAAGATAGCCCAACTCAAATATCACCTTAATGGGACCTCCCCTCGATTTGCAGCTGACTCGGAGTTCATTCTTGAAGAAATAGCATTACACACAATGTGTCTTATTTAAGACATGATGTGTGACTTTCCAGAAGAGTTCACAGAACAAAGAACATGATGAGTCTTATTTAAGACACAACATGTAAGATTTCAGCAACCTCAACGACCGAATACATAGCAGCTACACATCGTGTCTTATTTAAGACATGGCATTCCTCACGATCTAGGGGCCAATCGTGTCTTTCTACCAATGTACCCGGGTGTGTATTTAATCAAACAAATCGAGTACCTTATGCTCTGATCAACTCTAGAGACAATCACATGTTGTGTCTCTCACGGAACACGTTGTGTACTTTTTGCCAGCAACAATTAGTCGATAGGTTACACAAAGAGACACAGTGTGTCTCCTCAATGACATGATGTGTCGTTATCAGTTTCTGCAGAAATTAACAGGAACCACCCCTCATTTTAAAAGAGGAATGCAACCTTATGGGTGGTTTGACTCATAATTTTGCAAGCATCTTTTGTCCAAGAGAAGTTCCATAGTAGAGGAAGGCAATTTTGCGGTGGAAGCAGAGGTTTTCTTGGAAAAGAACCTCCATTCTACTTTATTTCTTATCCAAAGGTGGAGTAGAGATTCTCTCCTCAAAAATTCTTCTTAGCAGGGAGGATTGTATTAATTGTAGTAGCTCCAAGGGTGGAATATCATCCTCTAGCTGGAGTTCCACTCCCCCCATGGCTACACTTTTGGTTCCTTTAGCTTTTTCTTCTCTTATTCATGCAAAACTCTAAAATTTCTGCAATGTGTTTGTGCTTCTCAATTATGGACAAGTAGTACTCTTTTATTGGGTATGGGAGAGTAGCTCCCATGTCATTACTCATGTGAACACAAAATTTATATCTTATGTTAGTCACTTTTCTTCTCCATGAAAGCCTATAGTGAATCCTTGCTTGTATGTTTGGCTGGCCATCTTTTATACATGTTTTGTGCTTGCTTGTGTTATTCGGGAGAATATATCAGGATGTAAGGAGTAGAATTCATGGAAATATGTTTTTGAGCATGGGAATGGCTAGAGTATGTTGAGGGTTTCATATTGTGTTCAAATCTAGCATAAACATGGGAATGTTATGGTATGAAGAGAACCATCTCATGCCACTGGGAGGTGCATGATGGTGACAATCTCCTTGCAAAGTTGACTGCATGTTTTAGTTTTGTTTTTATGCATGATGTGATGGTGTGGTAGTGAAATTCCATGCCTAGGATTCTCCATTTCCTGATTTGAACTAAACCAAGATCTTATTTGCTTCTTGCCTTTAGTTACTTATAATCAACATGACTTTTGTAAACTGACCTAGATTAATGAAATTTAATGATTTTGTGCCTGTCTAACCTAGATCCTTGAGTTTGACACTCAACTACATTTGACCCCGTACACTTACGGGTGATCAAAGAGTTGAAATATTTCTTTTAAAACTCCAACAAGTTTTTGGTGCCGTTGTCGTGGAGCTACGGTAATATTGGTTAGAGTATAAGAGTTAACTAGTAATTGAGACTAAGTCTTCACTTCTGCATTTCATATCATGGTACATATTAGATTTTTTGAATCTCACTCAATTTTGATTTTCAAGTTGCATGCATTGTTCTAAGTGGGGTCTACAGACATAAATATTTCTAGACTGACAAATAGGCATACCTTTAGTAGCCACAGGAGAGCAAGGAGGAGTGAGAAATCTTCTAGTTTGGGGGAATCACGTCCTTCAACAATGCAATATTCACCTTCACCACCTCCTTCACCTGATCCTCTTCAAGAATTGGAGATAGAGTACAACCTTACACTCAAATATTTCATTGTACCGGCTACCATCAATATCTGTTGGGCCATAGATCATCCTGCATTAGAGGCCAACAACTTCTCCATCAGCCTAAAATCACGTAGATGATCCAACATAATCACTTTGGTGGAACTCCTATGGAAGATATGAATTTTCACATAGCGGAGTTTTTGTAGTATATGAACACCTTTAATATCAATGATGTTCCATCTAAAGGAGTATGCCTACTCCTATTTCCATTTACTCTATGTGACTGGGCTAAAGCATGGCTCTCTTCATTGCCTAAATGTTTCGTAAAGATATGGGATGAATTGTTAAATGATTTTCTAAGCAAGTATTTCCCTCCTAGGAAGACAACCTAGCTAAGGAACCAGATCACAAACTTCAAGCAACAAGAAGGAGAGACTCTCTATGAAAGTTGGGAGAGGTTTAAGGATCTGCAACACCTCTGTCCTCACCACATTTTGACCAACTGGTTGTTGCTGCAAACTTTCTACAATGGGTTATTCTACAACACCCGTATGTCCATTAACGTTACTTGTAATGGATCCTTAATGAACAAGTCATATAGCCAATGGAGTTCAAAAAGGACTAGTCAGCCATTCTCTTCCTCCAGCTCTAGTGAGAAGTCCAATGGGAAACACATTGTGGATGCCATGGACTTGATTGCAGCCAAACTTGATGCCTTAACCCAAAAATTTGAAAAGCTGACCACTCACTCAGTTCAAGTCGTCGAGCAAGTATGTGAGGCATGTGGGATGTCCAACCACAACTTTAGATCTTATTTTTCACTGCAACTGAATGTCACTGAATTACCGGAAGAAGTCAATGTTGTAAGCAATTTTAATATCAAACAAGCCTACAAATCCCTTTTCTGATACCTATAACCTAGGATGGAGAGACCATCCAAAATTTTCTTACAAGAACAACAATTCACAGAACCAGAAACAAGGTCAAGCTCAAGGCCAACAACCCATGAGCAACTGTCAGCCAATGAATGCCAACCACCAACAACCATCGGGTTACAATAACAACAACAATAGCAATAGGAACTTCAATCAATTTCAACAAGTGACTCCTCCACCACAGAAATCTAGCCTGGAAAGCCTCCTTGAGACTTTTATCACCACACAGATCCAACAGAATGACGAGTTCTAGGCACATGGAAATCTTCTTAAGCATGTTATCATATATTTGTCCTCTAAGATTGATGGGATTGTTACCCACACTAAGATGTTGGAAAATAAGATAGCTCAACAAGCTTTAGCCAACCAAGGAACATCTTCAGGTTCTTTGCTCAGTCACACACTTCTGAATCCCAAGAAGACTTGTAAATATATAACTTTGAGGAGTGGAGAAGTCATAAGAGGGTGTTCGTCACCCTCTAAGAGGAAATTTGAAGAGGTTGTGGACACTACTGTTGAGGAAACTGATGAAAATTAAAGAAAGAAATCTACTAGAAATCCACACCAAGGTGTTTCTTCTAGCAATCCCAATGACCCTTTCCCTCACAGGTTTGCTAAAACAAAGGAAGATGTGAAGTTCAATAAGTTCATGGACATTCTGAACAAGTTGTATGTGAATTTGCCTATAGTTGAGGTCATAGCTGAAATGCCCTCCCATGCCAAGTTCTTGAAGGGCATCCTAACAAAGAAAAGAAGATCTGGTCAAGTCAAGACGTCATGTTATCTAAAAGGCTAAGGTCCATCATCCATACTATATGCCTAAAAATCTAGATGACCAAGGTGCCTTTACTCTCTCTTGAAAGATAGGAGACTCCACTTTTGATAAAGGCCTTGTTGACCTTGGAGCTAGCATCAGTTTGATCCCAATCTCTTTGTGGGAAAAGATAGAATTGGGAGATTTGTAGTTGACCTCTATGACAATCTTGCTAGCAGATCTCTCTATCAAGCATCCTAGAGGAGTGGTTGAATACGTCCCCATATAAATAGGGAAGTTCTTCATTCCATATGACTTCATAGTTTTATACATGAATGATGACCCAACCAATGCAGTCCTATTTGGAAGACCATCAAACGCAATGTAGGTTGCTTAGTTGATGTAAGAGAGGGAAAACTCACCATCAGAGTTGGAGATGAAGAACTTGTATTCTATGTTTATGATGCCATGAAGGCATATAGCTCCAAGGAGTATCTTTGTCTTATTGATACTATTGACATAGTGCTCGAGGAAGAGAAGAATTATGTTGAGACCATCCTTGATGATATTAAAGAAGAAGATGCAAATATCATTTCCAATGAAGAAATTCATGATGCCTTGAAGACCCCACTAAGTGAAGAAGATTCTAAGAAGAGCGAGGAAAGCAACACCCCAGATTCAAGCAAAAAAGTAGCATTAAAACCCCTCCCACCGGGGTTAAGGTATGCTTTCTTAGGCCCAAACTCCACTTTTTCAATTATTATAAATGCTGAATTGAACAATGATCAAGAAGAAAAACTCTTAAATGAACATAGAATCTATAAATATGGGATAGGTTACTCCATTGATGACCTCAAGTGAATTAATTTATCTATCTATATGCATAGAATAGCTTTGGAAGAAAATGCTAAACCATGTATAGACTCCAAGGAGACTAAACCAAAATATGATGGAAGTTGTAGAAAATGAAAATTTTAAAATTAAAGATGTCGAAACTATTTATCCAATAAGTGATAGTCCATGGGTAAGTCCTATACATGTTGTGCCTTAGAAAGGGGAAACAAATGTAATTAAAAGGGAAAATGATGAATTAATACAAACAAGAATCGTCACTGGGTGGTGAATGTGTATTGATTACATAAAACTAAACAAATCCACCAGAAAAGATCATTTCCCCTTACCCTTTGTTGGCTTGATGCTAGAAAGGTTTTATAATCACTCCAACTTTTGCTATCTTGATGGGTATAGCGGGTTCTTTCAGATTCCCATCTACCCACCCGATCAGGAAAATACCACTTTCACGTGAACCTATGGAACTTATGCGTATAGGCAGATGCCCTTTGGCCTTTGTAGTTCCCCTGCCACTTTTCAAAGGTGTATGATGGATATTTTCTTTTATTACATTGAAATGATAATAGAAATATTCATGGTTGACTTTAGTGTGTATGGTAACTCCTTTGATGATTGTTTGTTGAATCTAACTAGAGTTTGTAGAGATGCCAACAGGTCAACCTCATGCTTAATTGGAAAAGTGCCATTTTATGGTGCAAACAGGGGTTGTTCTAGGCCATGTTATTTTAAGTAGAGGGATTGAAGTGGATAAAGTTAAAGTGTAAGCTATTGAAAAGATGTCAACGTCAACCAATGTAAAAGAAATTCATAGTTTTTTGGCCCAAGCATGTTTCTAGAGAACATTTATAAGTGGCCCAAGCGGGTTTCTAAAGAATATTTTTGGCCCAAGCGGGTTTCTAAGTGGTTAGTCCATTCATAGTCTTGAAAGTCTTTCCATATGGGATAGTGGAGCTACAAGGGAAGGATTCAACATTCAAAGTCAATGGACAAAGGTGCAAATTGTACACCATAGGAGAGGAGATTGACAAGGGAGCCTCTTGCTCCCTCCAAGATGATTGATCAACTAGTTGAAGAGTCTTACTCTAGACTTTAAATGGAGGAAGTTGTGGGAGTTGACCCCACCCTAGGATAGATTTCATTTATTAGTACCAATCAAGAACATTTTTCAATTCCCTAAATAAACTTGTCATGGATGAATGTAATAATGTACACTGTCATAGATATGTATCATCATCTCTACATGTACAAACCAAAGATGACAAATTTCTACAAAAATCTAGAAAGACATGAGGTGTCTTAATTGTTACACAATGTGTCGTCAACCACAGATTGATGGTTTTGAAGATTCTAAAAGTTACATGACGTGTATTTTTTCACACGACATGTATGATCACAGAGAATCTCACTGGAATCAAGCATGACGTGTTTTTAATCAGACGCGACGTGTATAGTAGACCTCTCAAAACCTTCAAGTTTTTCTGGAAAATTACACGGCGTGTCCTTAATCCAAATGATGTGTAGATATCAAGTAAAAGGGTACACAAATCCTAATTGGAAGGTCACACGTCATGTCTTTATTTGCACACCATGTGTCGTTATCAGGTTGAAGAGTGTGAATATATATTTGGAAAAATTACACTCCGTGCTTTTAAATGCACATGGTGTGTCTACTGTTCATTCAAATGAAGCTATCGTTTTTAGAAATTAACACGTCATGTCTTTATTTGAACATGGCGTGTTATTGGCAGCAAAGATGACATCAACCTTGACATCTGGAATTTTTACATGTTGTGTGGTCTGTAGTAAAGGCTCGTTAAAAAATAAGTAGGTGATCTCTACAAAAATACACATCGCGTCCTTGAAAAGACATGTCATGTAAAATGATGACAAAAGTGGTTTCTAGCCCTAATTCCAAGTCGTCACTCTCACATTTATCGTGGAGCAGCCGTGTGATCTAGATGTGTGTAAGTGAGTGACTGTGTGCACCGCTGACACCACCTCTGGAGCAAGCATCTCCACCACTGTTCTCCCCAACTGAGCTCAAGAAGCCTTGCCTCCGTGTAACTGCCATCAACGTCCAACCATCACATCCGTAGCACCACAGTCCACCTAAAATTTCCTCAGTACCTTTCCCTCTTCTTACTCACCCCAAGCCACCATGTGAAGCGACACCAACAACAGGGCCACCGATTCGTCAACACAAGAAGAAGCTTCCTCGCCACCGTCTGCTCCCAAGAAGCCTCCACTACCGCCGTATTCACACACACTCCTAGCAAGCAAGGAGAAAAGAAATGTCTCTGCCATCTTCCCTTCTTTCTTCTCCATCTACCCCAGAAGACATGTCAGAAGAAACAACCACCACCGTGTAAAGAAGCTGCTATCTTCAACCTTTGACTATGAAAAAGCCCCAGGTACACATCGTGTTCCAAAAAGACACATCATGCAATTCCCCTATTTGCAAGAACAATATGCCCAAAAATACACTGTGTCCTCTTTCCAACACGTCTAGTTCCAGGCCGTTTCAACAACATTCTAAGAAAAAATGGCACCCTTAAAGAAAACCTCCAACCACAAGTGTGACGTGGCCTCTTCCTCTTCCTCCAACTACATCTCCTCCACCCATTTAGGGTGATAGTAGAGGAAGACCCCACATATTAGTTCCTCATCTCACGTAGGGTCCTCCCTACCCGTTTCGCCTGCGAAGATACCATCAAAGCTCTAGGATTCAATAATGACATAAAGGACAACCAAAAAGACATCAACCTCAAGTTCATATGCTTTTTGGTAACAAAAACTTACCCTCACCTTATCTATGAATTCATTAATACTATTAAGGTCGAGCTGGACTTGAAGCACATACTTGAGACCTATGACTTTATCAGTTTCCATCTGCTAGGCCAGAGTTATAGAATCACTTTCAAGGATTTCTATGTGCTTTTAGAATGCCACTATGGGGGTGCTATATCTTTCCCTCCTGCCTTTGAAAGTGATGATTTCTAGAAAAAAATAACAGATGATGAGTGACATGACACCGCTAAGGCTAGAGCTTCTTAATCCGCAACTCCATTTTCCTTTACCTCCATCACCTAATTAGCACCTGCGTCTGTGCCATAAAAAACACAAGACGTGTGCGGGAGACATGATTTATTTTTCTTATTGGGTATGGTCTATGATTTTAAAATAAATGTAGGTTACTTCATCCTCTCCCAATTCTTGGACATTAAGAAAATCAAGAATAGAGAATCCATGGACATCATGTCTGGAGGGCTAATTACACCTTTAGCCACCAAGCATGAAGTAGACTTGATGGGCCTAGAATCCGCTCAAGGAAACAACCTGGTGGACATTCAGTCATGATCTCTATAGGACATATTAGTAGGATCCCCAACAACAATGCCAAGTTCAGACAATTCTTTGAAAATGGTGACTACATAGACTTTCCTGATTGGGAAAACACCACCTTGAGCAACAAAGACAATTGGAAGGTTGATCTTAGTGTCCACGACGATGAAGTCGATGCATCTGCCGATCAAGATACGCCAACCACTCAACCTCACATAGCTCCAATGCCCTTCACTAGCACTCAGGCAGAGTACTCGTGGGAAATGCCTGATGTCAAGTATCTCCATGGCTAAGTTTTGCAATGGTTTGGCCAACTAGATACCCACCTCGATCTAAAAGGGCAACAATATTCTATGATGCACAACATGGCCTAGCACATGGATATGTAGCACATATCTCAGAACCACTATCTATTGCCTCAACCACTCCACCCTACACCTCCACTGCCATAGTCTGAGCCTTCTCCACAACCCATGAAGGTCTACATTTCAGATGATGATGATCTTGTCAGCCAGTGCTTACCTATTGGTCATGGGAGAGCTGGTCCCTCCTACTGATGCCATCCATGTTTGGTACTCAGTTGCATTTTCTTTGAGTTTGATTGATGTAGTGAGGATACCACAAATTTCAAGCTTAGGGAGGTGCAACTGGCCGATAATGTAGTTTTTTAGTCATTTTGTTTTTGTCCACTTTCTAGTTCTTTAGTTTTTGTCTCTAGTTCTATTTCTATTTTCTATTTTTGTTCCTCTCTTGGAAGGTTTAGTATGATGTGAGGTTCATTTTTTGTAATGAACAAACCTGTTTTACAAGTTTGGACTATCTTGTTCCTCCCTCATTAGAATTTTCAAGTGAAGAAATTTGTAAGAGCATGCATGAATCAAATGAAATCTTATGGTCACCAACAAGTGTTTAAGTGTCAGATTTATGTTTGTGGCATGAAATTTCACCTTTTCATCCTAGATTTCCTAATACATGTAATTGGTAGAAAATTTTATGAATATTTCAACTTTGCAACACTATTTAGAACACGAAATAATATTGACAAACTCTTAGTTATTTTACAACCACCCTTATCTTTGAATTTCTTTCAAAACAAATGAATGGAATCCAGGTGATGTTACAATTTGGTTAACTCTCTTATGTTATCCAATTCAACTCCACCTTAATTACCTCAAAATAGATGGCTACAACCTCTCACATGTCATACTAACCTAGTGTAAGTCCAATCTGGCCATGACGGTTAGGTGATATGTCCTAAAAGAGGGTAAAAAGCCCCAACTGACATTCCTTGTGTGCATAAGTTTACATTAGCAGCCGAGTGTCGGGAACACCAATGCCATATCACATCTTTTAGAAAAGCAAGAAAAGAGAGCTAAAGTTGCAAACTTTAACTAAGATTCCATCATTTGCACCAGTAATAGTTGAACGTCTTATTGCACACTCACTGATTGTTTGACCTACTCATCCAAGTTCCTTCTAATTCTGCCTACTTGATCGCTTTGTTTAATACATTACCATCCTTGCTGCACTTAATTTTCTTTCTTGGATGTGTAAGCTGAAACCAAGGCTATGAATACAAATATGATAATTATGGTTGGCTTGACACCTTTGTTATCTTCCATTTCATTTCATCTGTACACTAGGTTTACATTTCCTTCATTTGTGTTATATGCTCTTTTTCTTGAGGAAAAGCAATAGTTCAAGCATAGGGGATTTGATATGCCCATTTAATATCTACTTTTTGCACACATCCACACAAAAATCCAGTTCATTTTTCATTCCATTTAGCCTCTAATTATACTTAACTCACCATCTTTTAGTTGTTTTACTTGTTGAATGTAGACACATGCTCAAAATTTTAGATTGGAGATAGCCCAACTCAAATCCAACCTTAATGGGACCTCCCCTTGATTTGCAGCTGACTCAGAGTTCATTTTTTTAAGAAAAAACATTGCACATGATGTGTCTTATTTAAGACACGACATGTAAGATTTCAGCATCCTCAGCAACCGAATACATAGCAACTACATGTCGTGTCTTATTTAAGACACGGCGTGTCCTCACGATCTAGGGGACAACCCCGACTTTCTGCGAATGTACACGGGCATGTTTTTAATCTAACATGACATGTACCGTATGCTTTGATTGACTCCAGTGACAACCACATGTCATGTATCTCATGAAACATGCCATGTACTTCTCGCCAGCAGTAGTTAGTCAACAAGTTACACGAAGAGACACATCGTATCTCTTCAATGACACGTCGTGTCATTGTAAGTTTATGCATAAATTAAAAACAACCACCCCTCATTTTAAAAGAGTAATACAACCTTATGGGTGGTTATGACTCATCATTTTGCAAGCATCTTTCATCCAAGAGAATTCAAGAGCAGAGGAAGGCAATTTTGGGATGGAAGAAGAGGTTTTCTTGGAAAAGAACCTCCATTCTACTTCATTTCTTCTCTAAAGGTGCAATAGAGCTTCTCTCCTCAGATAGGATTCTCAAGAGGGAGGATTGTATGAGTTGGAGAAGTTCCAATGGTGGAATCTCATCATCTAGCCCGAGTTCTACTCCCCTTTGACTGCACTTTTGGTTCCTTTAGCTTTTTCTTCTCTTAATCATGCAAAACTCTAAAATTTTTGTAATTTGTTTGTGCATATGCATTATGGATGAGTAGAACTCTTTTGTTGGGTATGGGAGAGTAGATCCCATGCCATTACTCTTATTAACATGAAATTTTTGTCCTATGTTAGTCAATTTGCTTCTCCATGAATGCGTACAATGATTCCTTGCTTGTATGTTTGGCTGGCCACCTTTTATACATGTTTTGTGATTTCTTGTTTTATTTGGGAGAATAAATGAGGAAGTAGGGAGTAGGATTCATGGCAATATGTTCTTGACCATCAGAATGGCTGGAGTATGTTGAGGGTTTTAGATTGTGTTCGAATCTAGCATAAACATGGGAATGTTATGCTATGAAGAGAACCATCTCATGCCACTGGGAGGTACATGATGATGACAATCTCCTTGCAAAGTTGATTGAATGTTTTAGTTTCATTTTTATGCATGATGTGATGGTGTGGTGGTGAAATTACATGCCTAGGGTTTTCCATTTCCTGATTTGAACTAAACCAATCTCTTATTTTGTTCTTGCCTTTAGTTACTTGTAATCAACCCAACTTTTATAAACTGACCTAGAATAATGAAAATTAATAATTATGTTCCTGTCTAACCTAGCTTCTTGAGTTTGACACTCGACTACATTTGACCCTGTACACTTGTGGGTGATAAGAGAGTTGATATCTTTGTTTTAAAACTCTAACAAGTTGTTGGCACCGTTGCCGGGGTGCTACGTAATTATAGTTAGAGTAGAAGAGTTAACTAGTAATTTAGACTAAGACTTTACTTCTGTAATTCATATTGTGGTACCTATTAGCTTTTGTGAATCTCACTCAATTTTTCTTTTCAGGTTGCATGAGTTATTCTAAGAGGGGTCTGCAACCATCAATCTTTATAGACCTAGAAATAGAGTGAACCTTTAGTAGCCACAGGAGAACAAGGAGGAGTGAGAACTCTTCCAATTTGGGGGAATCACGTCCTTCAACAATGCAACCTTCACCTTTACCACCACCATCACTCGATCCTCTTCAAGAATTAGAGATGGAAGACAACCACCACTACTATAGAAATGGCTTATAACGTCACATTTACAGGCGTCGATAGTATACAAGAAACGGACGCCCAAACCCTACAACGTTAGTTGAATACACAAACTGACATCAATCTGTGAAGAGCGGTCAGACATGGGTATCACTTTTTATTTAGCGTCTGTTCCTCAATAAGCAATCGACACCTAAAATCGGCCGCCAAATCCAAAATTTCTAGTGAACAAAATTACCTCTAAAATTTAACATACGATGTCGGTTGTTAACAAATCACCGACGACTAAACATTTTTTTGCGAGACAGAAGCTGGCCCATTTTTATCGTCGGTTTTCTTGCAATAACTGACACCGATGTGTTTTCGCATGCTATCCCCATGAAAATTTTCACCCCCTTTGGTATCGGTTTTCTACGACAACTGACGACTATGGTCATAATTCGAGAACATTTTTTTTTGTCGGCATATGTAGATAGACGTCGGTTTTTCTAGTTGAAACCGACAACTATCATTGAACATAGGCGTCAGTTTGTTTGTGGTGACCGACACCTATTGTTGTAAGTGTTAGTTGTTTTTAATAACCGAAACCTATTGTTAACTTAATAGCACCCGCGTGAAGGAAACTCTTCCCCTTTCTCTCTGTTTCATTTCCGACTCCGCTTAGGTCTTGTGATTTGCGTGATTCCTGTCGCTGCTCGCCGTCATTGCTTCTATGCTTGCCACCGCCGCCACCGTTGCTGCTGTGCTTGCCACTCCCTTCTCCTACTCTCCTGCTCGCCATCTCCATCCATTCTCCCTACTCTCTTGCTCCCTGCTCCCTACTCGCCGCCGGTCCCTGCTCCATGCTTGACGCCACCACCGCTCCCTACTCCCTGATCGCCGCCGCCGCCACTCATCTTATTCCTCAAAAGGTACCTATCTTCCTCCTCTTCTACTTCTATGCATATTATCTACTTCACGGTTATTAATGCTCCCCCACACATCCTGAGCCCCAAATCTGAATGGTTGATGTGGATTACTAGACTATATGTTCATCATGTGTTGTTGACTCCATATATGATGACAATACTTGACCTAATTCAGCTCATAATTCTTAACCTAACCCTAATGCAAGTAAGAGATGATGGTACATAGACTCTTGTGTGATTATCATAATGATAGAGTACTTTCTCTATTTATGTTGTTGTAGCCCTAAGTTGATGTCACATGAACATCATGTCTTTTAAATAATGTTGTATTAAGCTTATGTATCACACATATGATGACGTGCCTGGATGAGGTATGGGCAGATCATGATATTCTTGTAGGAAACAATGTGAATGGTCTTCCTAATGAGTTTTGTTACAAATATATGTATATTAGGTTAAGGACATGTTTCTGTTGTGACATGAGTTTTTTCTATGTTTTTATGGCTATCCACAAGTGTTTTTATAAGAAAATTGTGTGTTGAATGGGGTTGTGAACAAGGGACTGGTGTTATATTTTGTTGGCCTAGAAACCCACCCAAGATTTACTCATTAGGAGTAAATCCTGGATAGTCACCAGTTTGGGACTGTTCTTGAACACCTAATCTCACTTAGGATGTAAGTGTATAATGTGTATTGGGTTTTTAAAAAAAATTCAGTATTATTTCCCCGTTTGTTCTCTAAGTACATATGTACTTGGAGAACAACGGGGAAATGCTGCCAAAATTTTCTTGAAAATCCAATACACATTATACACTTACTAGTGAGATTAGGTGTTCAAGAATGGGATAGGTGGCACACATTTATTACATATAAGACCTTAAACCCTAAAGTTTTAACCATAAACTCTAATCTTTTAACCATAGACCCTAATCAAGAATGGGATAGGTGGTACACATTTATTATATATAAGACCTTAAACCCTAAAGTTTTAACCATAAACTCTATTCTTTTAACCCTAGACCCTAATCTTGTTCTAATATATACTTGTTTTCTCTTTGATCATAGAATGGATAGATCATGGATGTCCATTCCAAATTGCCGCACCCCAGAGTTTATTTTTGGTCTGGATGAGTTTATTAGATTTGCCGAGGAACATAGGAAACAACCTGGAGATAGGTTCTATTGTCCATGTACGCATTGCGGTAACAACTTGAAAGTCAACACTGGTGACAAAATCAAAGGTCATGTCATGTGCAATGGTATTGTACAAGGCTATACAGAATGGCACTAGCATGGAGAGATTTCAAACTTGAAATCAGTGGACGTCGATAGCAGTGCTTGTGTGGAAGAAGAAATTGCCTCCGATGACGTAGATGTGAATGAACCAGTTCCAGTAGACATCATTGATGCAATGCTAGATAGTTGTGGGGTAGAGAACACCGATCCACCTCCCATGTTTAGAAACATTGTGCATGATGTTGAGATACCATTATACATAGGTTGTAAGTTTACGAAGCTTAGCGTTGTGTTGAGATTGTATAAGGTGAAAGCTAACAATAGATGGAGCGACAAAAGCTTCATGTCATTGTTGTCTTTGTTGAAAGAAATTCTTCCTGAAGGAAACGAGCTGCCAATCTCAACAAACTGATTAAAGAAATTGTTGTGCCCAATGGGAATGGAGGCCAAGAATATACACACATGCCCGAATGATCATGTATTATTTTAAAAGGACTATGTGGATTTGGAATATTATCCCAAATGTGGTGCATCAAGGTATAAATTGACGACTTTGGGGTTGTCCAAAACTGGTTCTCCTTCCAAGGTGATGTGGTATCTACCTATAATACCACAGTTTCAACTCTTATTTGCCAATCTGATAGATGCGAAGAATTTGAGGTGGCATGAAAATGTTAAGAAAAATAATGATGGGATCCTACGACATGCGTCTGATTTCCCATAGTGGAAGAAGATTGATTTATTATACCCTAAATTCGATGAAGAAGTCAGGAATCTAAAACTTGGGCTTTGTATAGATGGGATGAACAGCCAACATAGCACTTGGCCAGTTATGCCTGTTATATACAATCTTCCTCCCTGGTTGTGTATGAAAAATAAGTATCTTATGTTGTCGTTGTTGATATCAGGCTCTAAACAACCTAGAAATGATATCAATGTTTATCTTGAACCTCTGATTGATGACTTCAAGAAACTCCGGGGTGAAGGTGTGATGACCTATAATGCTTCACGAAGAGACATTTTGTTTGCCTGCTATGTTGTTTTGCACTGTGAATGACTTTCCAGCATATGTGAATTTGTCTGGATATAGTGTCAAAGGATCTAAAGCATGTCCTATATGTGAAGAGAACATTGATTCAATACGACTAAAACACGACAGAAAGACTGTATATCTTGGTCATCGAAGGTTTCTTCCAAAATTCCATCCATATTATAGGTTGCACAAAGCTTTCAATGGACGTAATGAGGAATAGAGTGCACCTAAACCTATACCAAGGGAGGATGTTTATGAAAGAGTAAAAGACTTTCCCAATGAATTTGGTAAGATATCACAATGTACGATGGCCACACAGAGTGAAAAATATTTATTCAAGAAGAAGTCAATATTTTGGGATCTTCCTTATTAGAGTTCTTTGGCAGTCAGGCATTGTATCAATGTCATGCACGTTGAGAAAAATGTCTATGATAGCATCATTAGTACTTTGTTGAATATACCATGTAAGACTAAAGATGGGATAAAATCCAAAATGGACCTACGTGAAATGGGAATAAGGACAAAATTAACAGAAATAGTTAGTAGCGATCGAAGAACATACTTATCTCCCGCTTGTTACACGTTGTCAAGAAAGGAGAAGAAAGTTTTTTATGAATGCTTGGTAAATGTTAAGGTGCCATAGGGTTACTCATCCAACATCCTTACATTGGTATCAATGAAAGATATGAAGTTGATAGGTCTTAAATCTCATGATTGTCACACTCTAATGCAACAAATATTGCTCGTGGCAATTTGATCTATATTGCCGAAGCATGTAAGGTTTGCAATCACCAGACTTTGTTTCTTTTTCAACAGTCTGTGCAGCAAAGTTATTGACCCTGATACTCTCAATAAATTGCAAAGAGAATTGGTTTTTACCCTGTGTCATCTTGAGATGCATTTTCCTCCTTCTTTCTTTGATATCATGGTACATCTTGTTGTCCACTTGACTAGGGAAGTGAAAATGTTGGGACCAATTTTTTTGCATTGGATGTATCCCTTTGAACGATACATGAGCATTTTTAAAGGTGATGTTCAAAACCGTTATCGGCCTGAAGGGAGTATTATTGAGGGTTATGTGGCAAGAGAGTTATGGATTTTTGCAATGGCATTCTGGGATGCTCCTGTTAATAACAAGAATATTGAGGAGCATTTTGGAAAAGGAATTTTGGGATTACGGATGAAAGTAATCAGCCGTGAGCAGTTGGAACAAGGTCACTTGTATATTTTACTCAACATCAATGAAGTGAGTGTTTATATCGAGGAACATACCAATTTCATCAAGAGACAATATCCTCGAGCCAATTCAATGTGTCTTGCTAGAGAGCATAACAAGACATTTATTAAGTAGTTTGAAGATAAAGTCTTACATCAACTATCTCAA
Organism: Alisma plantago-aquatica; assembly: GCA_963693085.1. Classification (NCBI taxonomy): domain Eukaryota; kingdom Viridiplantae; phylum Streptophyta; class Magnoliopsida; order Alismatales; family Alismataceae; genus Alisma; species Alisma plantago-aquatica. The sequence continues at coordinate 345,427,463 of OY856415.1, forward strand.
ACACCAAATAATCTTACTAAAACTATCAAATGCCTCTCCTTTAAACCAAAATTGAATGTTTGTCTTATGAAGGGTTTGACATAAATTGATTCTCATATTACACAAAACGTCAAGATGATAAGAGTGTCATCCAAAATAGTGGGGTGACCCTTCAAGCATCTTCACTATTTTTTGCAAGTGCAAAGGATAAGAGTCCACTTGAAGCTAAAATGTCATATTACAGTGTCATTGAAGACATATGGGAGTTTGACTATGAAGATTTCTGAATTCTTCTATTTAAATGTAATTGGGTTGATAACACCAAAGGAGTTATAGTGGATGAATTGGGTTTCACATTAGTGAACTTTGAAAAGATTGGCGAGAAGGGTGAGCCATTCATATTGGCATCACAGGCAAAACAAGTATTTTATATCGATGATCCTACAAATGATAAATGGTTGGTTGTTCTTCATGGTAAAAGACAGTTCATTGAAGATCCTATAGATGAAGAATAGTACTATGATAAGTATGATGACTCCAGTCCATTCTCAGTTGGTTTGCCAACACCACCAAATATTGAAGCTAATGATGACTTGTATTGCACAAAGATCGCAATGAAGGATTGTTAATTGATAAAAGATCACAATATTAGAGGCATGCATGTTTATATTTTTTTATATGTTTTATTTTTTTGAATGTAAACTTTACAATGTTTTATTATCTTCTAGTTATGCCAAATGCTAAATGTTTGATTTTTTAATGACACTTTCAGATGGCTGAGCATGAGCATGATGACCGTGATGTAAATTACCATGAGGGTGAGGATATCAATGCGCCGCCTCACAATGTAAGTTTTAAAAATATATCCTATATTTCTATCTATATGTTCATTTATAGTTATTTCCTGTAAGTGTGTTTTTTTGTCAAATTTTAGGTTGGTCATGTACCCCCTGAAGAAATTGAAGCACTTGATGAGTAGCAAAAAAATTGAGAAAGTGAGAGGCATCACAATGATGAACAAGTTACTACAGCAAAGTGGCAATGGACCCAAACTGGATGTGGATTTCGATCATGCAGGAAATCCAGTTGGAGTGAACCACAACTCATTTATTTTATATCTTGGGGTTCTTACTCGTAGCCATTGTAGTCCTATTTTTGAATCTTGGCATAATGTTCCTAAGGGGATGAAAGACTTAGTATGGAAGGAACTATGCATGAGTTATTATTATTTGCAATTCTATTTTTGTAGATTATTAATTTTTAGGATACTAGTTAATAGCAATTCTATTTTGTAGAGTAAATTTGATCTGGATGAAAAGTTGCATTGTAAATGTGTGATGCAACACTGTGGGAGGGTCCTAAGGAACTAAAGGACAAATCTCACACAAGATTGCATACGTGATGCTGAGAAGAGGTTCTTTATGGATTTCCAATTCTAAACATTCATCACTTTTTGACTAACTCTACACTAATAATTTTTGTTTGTATTCTCTTTAAAAAATAATGTTAGGAAGAAGGTAGCCACTGAGAAATGGAATTACCTGGACACCAAAGACTGGGAGTGGTTTGTTACCCAAAGAAAAATGGATAAATTCAAGGTATTAATCACCACTCCCAATTTAATTAATATACATTTTTATGTATTCACCTATTAAATATTAACCTTAAGTGTTACTAACCAAATCAATGTGCTTACTAACAAGGCTATTTGTGATGCTCAAAGAGAAAGGTGTGCACTGAATGTGCATGACCATACAATGGGTCCAAGAGGCTATGCAGGCGTTCGCCAAAGACTACATGTCGAGTCTACTACTTAGTCTGTTGCTACTCAGGAGTCCTCTACTATTGGTCCCGCACCTCTGCCTCACCATGCTATGTGGATAGCTGGGAGGCAAAATAAGAAGGGAGATATAACGAAGCCTGAAATTGTTGAGGCAACTGCAAAAATGGTAAAATTCAACTTATAAGCAATCGATCCATATTGATTATTGTTATGTTTACTTACCAATTTCTATTGATGGGGATTAGTGGGAGCCGCATGAGCAGAGGAAGGAAGGCAAGTTCATCCCTGAGGGCACAAGGGATGAATTGACAGTTGCTCTAGGTAACCTAGAGCATCCTGGATGTGTTAGGGGTGCAAACACTGGTGTGGGCATCAAACAATTCTTTGGGCCATCACATCACAAACTAGTCCCGAAAGTGGGACTTTCACAAGTTGAGGTAACTTATTCTTTTTTTCGAATGTTATTGTGAAAGAGAATTCAATAATCAGAAGCTAGAGTTTCTTTTTTTCATGTATAGGTAGAATAGTTAATTGATAGGAGAGTTGAGGAAGCACTTGATAGGAGAGTCGAGGAAACACTTGATAAGAGAGTCAATGAAGCAATTAGCAAGTGGCAGGCGTCTCAGACTTCCACTCAGACAGTACCTATGGCAGGCCGCTCTTCTCCTACTACAGAGGTTGGGAGTAATCCTACAGACCCACCACCTAGTACGTCCGCTGTAAGTATTTTTATGACATATATAGTAGCTAGTCCTTTCAAGATGATATGTTTATGTATATATGTATATAACATTCTTTATGTAAATTTGTAGGGGTTGAAACCATGCCGTCTAAAAAGTTAAGAATATATCATTACAGAGGCACAAGCTTACCCAGCCCTTCCAGGGGAGATGTTTCATGGGACTCCAGTACCAGCTGGTGCAGTTCGTGTGAGCTCGATACTTATACTCCCCGATTGGAGGGATCTTCCACTACCATATGCCCACCCAGATTATGAAACGCTTGGTGAGGCAGAAGGTGGAGTGATAATGTGGCCCAAAGAGGATGTCATCTATACTAATACTGTATGGTAAATTTACATTATGTTAATTTGTTAGTGTGTATATGTGAGTCACTTGATCTGAAATTAAATATACATGTCAAAAGGAAGACACCTGCTACATCTCGGCCTCCACGTCCACCTCCTAAAGAACCAAGTTGGCTTCCAAGGGACCTACACGCCTCGTTAGGTCTTAATTGTAGGGGTATGGTAGTATGGATGGGCAAACATGATTCAAATTTCCCTATAAATGTTACTATTCCAGAGGATGCTGCAGGTCAATCATACAATAAAAATCTATTTATACAAGTTTTATATATGTATTAATGCAAATGTAATACAAGTTTTTCATATGCATTAATGCATACGTATTAATGCAGATCAATCATACGATAACAAGCTATTTATACAAGATATTTTGGAGTTGTTTCATTATGATTGGCTGAACACCTCTATGATAGAGCTGTGGATATGGTGAGATCTTGTTTATACATCCATATACCTTGTTTTATATATGGTGATTGTTACAACCCCAATTTTTGGGTTCAATTGGTGAGAAATGCAATTTCTCATATTAAAGATATTTGAACAAAGAATGATATAATTTGCTTTAAATAAATGGATTTCATTTACAATAGCCTTGATGTTTGTATTGTGGGCTTTATTGGCTATTGGGCCCAATAACAAGGAAATAACAAAGAAAATTCAATTAGTAATTGAATAATTGAATATTTGAGAACAGAATGAAATAGAAACCTCTAGAGGGCAAATCCAAAGAGGGATTTCGTGCCTCTTGGATTCCTTGGGTTCCAAGGAGTCTAAAGTTGTAAAGAAAATCAATAAGAAAAGAAAAGATTAATTATGTATTTCTTTATTAATAAAGAAATTGAAAACAATGAGAAAATGTGGAAAATAAGTGAAAAGAGGTATAATAGAGTTATCCTTTGTGAAATTTCGTATCCCAAGGATTTCTAATGTTAAAGGGAATACCAATGAGGAAAACAAAAGAGAAAATAGGATTTGAAAAGATGATCTTTTTATATAATTGGTTTAATTTAGGGTTTCGTGCATAATTATGCACTAATGAGCTTGAAAACCCTAATTTAGATGAATATGTCTTTTAATTGTTTTAATGATTCAAATCCATGAATAAATAGGGATGTGATGATCCTAAGTCAATTTGGGTATAAAAGACTATAAAAATGAATAGTTGAGCAATTAAGGTTCATAAAAATGGAAAAGGATATTTTAGGGTTTGTTAACTTAAAAAGGATAAAGTTTGAGAAATTGATCTAAGAAACCCTAATGAATAGTAATGAAACCTTAATGTGAATTAGAAACCATAGAAAGTGAATCCCAGTTAATAAAGTAGGTTCTTGATAAATTGTGTAATAAATAGAGTACATATTCTTTTCAGGAATTATGTGATTGTGGAATTACTTGGATTGCATGCTTGGTTGGATTTTCTTAATGCTTCTAAAATCATCAAATCAGGTATGTGGTTATGATTATGAATAACCACTTTAGTTTCCTGATGGATTCACGGATGTTTAATCGCATTGAATGCAACTAAACTATTGTATGTTTATTTATTTCTTGCAACTATAAAGTGACTACGGTTATCACATAAGATATGTGCCTACTAGCTCAGATCCTGGTCCCCTCTGTGTCATAATGGCTGACCTAGTACATGGCTACCTAGAGGGTAGGTCCATCAGGTCATGAATGACTTTGGCTGCCTAGAGGGTAGGTCCATCAAGTCACCTTTATAGAGGTACCATATAAGTCCTTACAGGGACAACACAGAGTTGTGGATAGGTATGGATTGAGTAGTTTGGCTTAAAACAAAATCTTGGTTGTTAAAAGATTAATTGAACGATTACATTGTTATCATAGTTGCATGTTTATTGTTTTCCCCACATACCAGCTTCGGCTGACCGACGTTTTGTTTGTCGGCGTTTTAGGTACAATGAAAAGAACAAACAGTAAAGTGGCACATGTGGTACTAAATGAGAATTAAAGTGCAAAGGAGGATTAGATAGATTAGTATCGGTGTGGGTAGAAGTTTAGAGATCCAAGTTTTCAAAAAGGTATGCAAAAATTTATTTTCTTACAGCTTTGAGTATAGTATGTTAAAACTTGATAATTATTCTTGGTTAATTGTCGAACCTTTGATCCGGAAGTCATGGGTGCGGCTTCGACCTCTCGGTCTTCCTTAATTGGGGGTTATCGGGAGGTGGGGTCGTAACATTTGGTATCAGAGCTTAGGTTCCTCAGTTAACCATTAATAATTATTAAATTTTACAAACTCCATAGAACCCAAGGGAGTTATTAGAGGATTATCTGAAAGACGGAGGTGTCTAGAAAAGGATCACGACCGGGGGTTGGCAATATTTTTCCTCCGCACCGCTTGTCGGAATATGAGGACTCCCGGATCTGTGTGACTTCCTGGCCAAAGTCTTAGGGTATGAATCGAAATAAGACACCTTTAGGACTTCTCATCTTATTCATCCCTTCTCATCACAATATTCTGATAAGGACATAAAGGATTAGGGATTTCTTTCTTCTCCTCACCCTCTTGAGGTATGGGTAAGGTTAATAAGGTTTAAGGAATCCTCTACCAAATTAATGAAAAGCATGTAAATAAGATGTCATGGACATAAGCTTAATAGATTAAGCACAAATTAAAGAATATATACATGCTTAGGTCGTATGACATAAGTGGTCATGTTCTCAGAAGAGACCTAAGGCTAGACCTTCTTGTCAGGAGGATGAGTTAGTCTTGGAGATAGAGATCTCCATTGCAAGTAGAAACCTAGCACATCCTCTGAGAATGATGCTAACCCTAACCCTAAGTGAAGGTTAGAGAGAGATGAGTTGAACCAGGTGTTTGAAAGGACATGCCTTTGGGATGCCATATGATCCATGGGTGACCTAGCACATTTGGCAACCCAACCCTGGGAAGGGTCGTGCAGCTCCTTAGATGATGATGTTAGTGAAGGACCATAGAAACCCTATGGGCTTGTGCAAGTAGGGCATAGCTGGCACCTAGGGCACGTCATAGTGCTGACAGTAGGATGAAACCCTGGATGAGGAGTCATGATGGAGCATAAAGGGTTATGGATGATAGTGGTTGCCTCATGATCGATCCCTGAAAGTTGATGATACATTGGTTGCCTTTAGAGGGAACAAACCCTAGAGAGAGAAGATGAAGCTTCTGGTACATATGTGCCTACGGTATAGGTGTTTACCTTCTGAGGTAGGAAGAAGAGTTCCTTAGACCTAGAAAAGTTTAGTAGCAGGTTATGAGGCCTTGTACCTTAGTGGTTGACCTTAAGGAGGACCCAACCCTAAGTATTGCTCGAGTTGAAGGATGACAGGAAGTGTGTGCCATGCCTTTTGCATGCTTGGTTCGTAGTTAAGAGATAGAGCATGTGGTTGGACACCTACAAGTGAACCTAGGGTTCCTAGGCCTAAGAGGGGAAGTAGTGTACCTAATGCTCATAATGAGAAGTTGAGTTCCTATAGAAGCGAGTATGGTACTCCTCATGTATAGAGGAAAAAGGGGAAGCCCTTAAGTTTAAGTTTGATGTGTTCCTATAGAAGTTGAGTTCCTTAGAACCCCTCACAACTAGGTTGATGATAAAGGGAAAGTTTGATCTTGATCCAACATCGAGGAAAGAAGGATAAGTATGACCTAGCATGGTACAGTAAGTGATCTGCTTGTGCCTTAATGGCTTGCTAGGGTTACGTAGGCTCGTGTGGATGTAAACCCTCGACCTAAGAGATTTTGTGACCTTAGAGATAGTTTTCCTCCCATCCTGGGAGAGGGACCCCTTTGGAAAGGTGTATATCGGTTTTGTTGGTTCAAGGTAACCTAAAGAGGTCTCATAGGATCTTGAGAAGCTAAGTGAAAGGTACATGGTATGAGCATGAATCTACAGACCCATAGATATCCATCTCTATTGCATGTGAATGTGTTACCATGGAGGTAACCAGTATGGGGCTTGACCAAGGTAGGTAGGTTGCCATGATGCCTATGAAAGGATGAGAGCCAGCCCATGAATGCAGAAAGAGAGATGATGAAGAATTGGGTAAGGTTCTAAGTGAACATGTACTGTAATGGAGAATCCTAAGTCTATCCTAGGGTCAGGTAGGGATAAGACTGATGAAAGTAGGAGTTACCGAATTCCCCAGTTGCACATGACCATAGGGTCGGGACATAACAACTATCATTGTCTGAGGGCCATGGGTTAGGAGATTGATCACCTTCATGAACTCATGGGACCCAAAGGGCAGATGAGTAGGGCACTCTCTTGATGCATGAGGGAAGAGGGATGACCCTAAAAGAGTCGATACCCTATAGACCTAGAGGAGATGACCAAGGATCTAAACCTCAGTAGGTTCAAGACATGTTTGATACCATGATGTCTGTGATGTAGAGACATATGTGGCACGTTGCAACTTAGATATAAAGGTGTATTGGCAAGGTGGGATGTACCATCTCTACTCTTGGAACAGGAAGAACTCTGTATTTGGACTGCAACCAAATACTTATTTCCTCTTGTTATGGGGGTAGGAGATAGGATATTACGCATGCCATACACCAAGGATAAGAGATGATGTAGGTTGGAACGTTGCCGCGAGGAATGGGGATAGAGAAGAAAACCTACCATGGTAAAGTGAATGATACATGGATGGTTTGCAAACATTAAAAAGGAATGAGGTAGTCACCTTATGAGGAAGTTTTTATCAAAAGCTATGTAGAACTTACAAGTTATACCAGGTTGAGTTTTGATCACCATGATGATGAAATCAGAGAGCGTTCTTAATGAAGAAGAGGATAAGTGAAGTGCATGGAAGTGTATGTCTTCAATGTTACCTAATACCTAAGGATGTGAAGTGGTAATGAATGCTCTAGTTAAGACTTGTTTGACTAGAAGCTAGAAGAGGTTGTTTGGCTAACCCTAAGCTTGAAAAGGAGAGGCGTTGAATAACAATCAGATGTAACAAGATTCGTTGAAAGGTCAAGGGTTGTTTGGTTAGCCAGTCTAGTCCTGGATGCAATGAAAGGATGGTGGTAAAACCTCAGATGTACTCCTTGGAAGAGAAGGTGATGAGACCCCGACTAGAGTGGTTTAGGGTTTCGGAGGAATCGATCTTGGAAGAATCATGACATACAGGAAATCATGGTTGAAGATCACCATACACCATGGAAAATGGTGATAGAACTTTAGATGCTTAAGATGAAGTTGCATGTGGTTTATGACCATGCAATCCAGGAGGTAAAGGACAAACCCCAGTAACCCAGTGTATCAATATAGAGGACAAAAGAATCCCTGAGAGGGAATGAGAGCTCAACACTATGGATGTTGTGATAGGTCTTCCCTGGACTGAGGAAGGTCAAGATGCAATATGGGTTATGGAAGATCGCCTTACCTAGATGACATAAGAAAGAAAGAGTTCTATCAAGGGACAAATCTAGTTGAACTACCCATGAGAGAGATGGTTCAACTACACCATGAAGTGAGTTTAAAGGTTCTTGAGTTTGACCTAAAGGTTCACTTCCATAAAGTGGAAGTAGGTACATGAAGAACTCAATGTTAGTATAGTTATCACCCCTAACTATGGTTAGTATGATCCAGACTAAAGGGTCTGATGAGGGCATGAGTGATCGTTCAGGGTGATATCTAGAGACAGTTCTTGTCCTATGAAAGATGTGACAATGACCACCATAGCCAGTATCGGGTTTTATATGAAGCTCTATAAGGGAGGTTGTGTCGGTCACCACTTCAGTAAGGTGATGTTGGTGAAAGGACCACATGATGGTTAGAAAAGTACCACATGATGGTTAGAAAAAGGGACCCCAGTGCGTGTAGATGAAGTCACTTTGATCGTGCAAGGGCTGAAAGGAGCCTAGAGACGATGAAAGTCATGAGAAGATGAAAAGTAGACTGACATACAAGTTACTGTGGGAGAAAATGTGACATGAAAATCCGACCCCTCTAAGTTATAACTAAGAGAGCTGAGTCCCCGATACATGGGTCCATTAGAGATGGATGGGTGGAGAAGGTTAGGTTTGACCCTACCCCTCAGGATAGAGTAATGGGAGATGTTTTCCATGTGTCCAAATTAGAGCACTATGTGACGTACCTCAACCATGTGATGAGCAATGAACCTAGTGAGCCCCAAGGGAGGCTGAAATGGCCTGAGTCACCTGTGTAGTTTATAGACACCAGGATGAAAGAACTCAGAGAAAAGAATATGTGATGATAAAAGTTCTTTGAAAATGCCATGAGTACGGCAAAGCCACATAGGGGCCAATGATGTACATGGAAAAGTCTTATCCTGACTTGTTTGTTTGCTTGTTTGAATTTTGAGGACAAAATTCCTATAAGAGGGGAAGGATGTTACAACCCCAATTTTTGGGTTCAATTGGTGAGAAATGCAATTTCTCATATTAAAGATATTTGAACAAAGAATGATATAATTTGCTTCAAATAAATGGATTTCATTTACAATAGCCTTGATGTTTGTATTGTGGGCTTTATTGGCTATTGGGCCCAATAACAAGGAAATAACAAAGAAAATTCAATTAGTAATTGAATAATTGAATATTTGAGAATAGAATGAAATAGAAACCTCTAGAGGGCAAATCCAAAGAGGGATTTTGTGCCTATTGGATTCCTTGGGTTCCAAGGAGTCTAAAGTTGTAAAGAAAAGCAATAAGAAAAGAAAAGATTAATTATGTATTTCTTTATTAAGAAAGAAATTGAAAACAATGAGAAAATGTGGAAAATAAGTGAAAAGAGGTATAATAGAGTTATCCTTTGTGAAATTTCATATCCCAAGGATTTATAATGTTAAAGGGAATACCAATGAGGAAAATAAAAGAGAAAATAGTATTTGAAAAGATGATCTTTTTATATAATTGGTTTAATTTAGGGTTTCGTGCATAATTATGCACTGATGAGCTTGAAAACCCTAATTTAGATGAATATGTCTTTTAATTGTTTTAATGATTCAAATCCATGAATAAATAGGGATGTGATGATCCTAAGTCAATTTGGGTATAAAAGACTATTAAAATGAATAGTTGAGCAATTAAGGTTCATAAAAATGGAAAAGGATATTTTAGGGTTTGTTAACTTAAAAAGGATAAAGTTTGAGAAATTGATCTAAGAAACCCTAATGAATAGTAATGAAACCTTAATGCGGATTAGAAACCATAAAAAGTGAATCCAAGTTAATAAAGTAGGTTCTTGATCAAGTGTGTAATAAATAGAGTACATATTCTTTTCAGGAATTATGTGATTGTGGAATTACTTGGATTGCATGCTTGGTTGGATTTTCTTAATGCTTCTAAAATCATCAAATCAGGTATGTGGTTACGATTATGAATAACCGCTTTAGTTTCCCGATGGATTCCCAGATGTTTAATCGCATTGAATGCAACTAAACTATTGGATGTTTATTTATTTCTTGCAACTATAAAGTGACTACGGTTATCACATAAGATATGTGCCTACTAGCTCAGATCCTGGTCCCCTCTGTGTCGTAATGGCTGACCTAGTACATGGCTACCTAGAGGGTAGGTCCATCAGGTCATGAATGACTTTGGCTGCCTAGAGGGTAGGTCCATCAAGTCACCTTTATAGAGGTACCATATAAGTCCTTACAGGGACAACACAAAGTTGTGGATAGGTATGGATTGAGTAGTTTGGCTTAAAACGAAATCTTGGTTGTTAAAAGATTAATTGAATGATTACATTTTTATCATAGTTGCATGTTTATTGTTTCCCCCACATACCAGCTTCAGCTGACTGACGTTTTGTTTGTCGGCGTTTTAGGTACAATGAAAAGAACAAACAGTAAAGTGGCACATGTGGTACTAAATGAGAATTAAAGTGCAAAGGAGGATTAGATAGATTAGTATCGGTGTGGATAGAAGTTTAGAGATCCAAGTTTTCAAAAAGGTATGCAAAAATTTATTTTCTTACAACTTTTAGTATAGTCTGTTAAAATTTGATAATTATTCTTGGTTAATTTCCGAACCTTTGATCCGGAAGTCATGGGTGTGGCTTCGACCTCTCGGTATCCCTTAATTGGGGGTTATCGGGAGGTGGGGTCATAACAGTGATCTACTTTCTTATATATTAATACATACATAATACATGTTTTGCAGCCATTTACACACGATATGTACAGATTTTGCATTTTCCCATGTGGGATTTTTGGTTCCATCTTTGATTAGTCTTGTAGATACATACCCTTCTTTGGTTACTTCATATTGATGTACTACTTTTGAATATTTTGGTAAAAATAAGAGACGGTGATAATAGCTCCATTCAATGTCGAGTAAGTTTACTTTGCTTATAATTTGGACTTAAGAAAATTACATTTTTATTGTGGATTTTGAGTTATTAATTTTTAACTTTCTTACCTGTAGTGGTAGGCATTGGGAGTTACTAGTTATTGTCCCCAAGATGTTCACTGTCTATTATCTATATCCTGTGGGGAAGGAATTGAATACGTTATATGGACACACAATGAAAAGGCCATTATTCCCGTGAGAAATATTTCATATTTTTATATCCGTAAACATTTGTTATTACATTACTATTTAGTTATTAATGTGTTACATTAACATGTAGGTCTTTACAGGAGTTCAAAAAAGCTAGAGGAAAGGTTCCCAGGAAAAAGAATCAGCCACTAATTTGGGAGAATGTGAAAGTAATTTCCCGACTCCAATGTATATATTATTTATTTGAACTGTGCTTATTTGTAATTTTGATTATTTTGTATGTTTCAATTTATAGTGTGCTACACAAGACAATGGCTGGGCATGTGCCTACTATGTGATGCGATTTATGGACCTAATCATCAAACATGCCGCAATGGAAATCAATACTATACATAAGGTATTATATATAGTCTTGTTTGATAATATGAAATATATCAATTTTATTATATATTATTAATTATATATATACATCATTCTCTTTGCAGGTGTTTAAAACTGACTTCAGTACAGGTGGAAAGTTATTATATGTGCATACTCCCTATATGAGGGAGGAATTAGATGTTGTAAGAGAAGAATGGGAAAAATCCCTACAAGTAGTGAGAATTTTTAAATATGACTAGGATTATGATGACAATGATGACGATGATGAATAAAGAATGATATTTCTAAACTTGTTCTCATAATTATTTTTGTGTGAATGTGAATGACTTTTTCTTAATTGTCATGTGTGAATGTGAATGACTTTTTTTTATCAATAAATGAATGTTTTCTGCATGTGTCTGAATGTAAAAAGAGATGAAATGAATGGAACTGAATGTGAATGTAAATGACTTTGCAGGTTTCTACATGTATCTGATCAATACATGTGTCTGAATGTGAATGACTTTGCCGGTTTGTGGCCAGTTGTTAGCTGATATCAATGGATGTTGTAAACCTGCAGTTCAGAATTGAACTGCCAGTTTTGCATCCTACTGACCAGCCATACAACAGGCTTGCAAACTGATAAGAAAAAAAAAATCAGAATATAGGCGTCGATTATTTGTATAAAACTGACACCAAAGACATACTATGTCGGTTATTAGTAAAAAACCGATGTCTTTGTGCCCTCACTGGCTTTGTGGCGGGAAGGGTTATGGCGTCGGTTTTTGTTTAATAACTGACATCTTTAACCATGATATAGTGTCAGTTTTCTTTAATAACTGATGCCTATAGTTCCCTTGCTGGCGTGTTTTCGGTGGCAGGAAGGGTTATGGCGTCGGTTTTTGTTTAATAACTGACGTCTTTAACCATGATATAGTGTCGATTTTCTTTAATAACTGACACCTATAGTTCCCTTGCTGGTGTGTTTTTGGTGGTGGGAAGGGTTATGGCGTCGGTTAGAAACTGACGCTGAAGGTGTTGACTTTTAGTGGCGCCCACTTGGGTGTCACTTGGAAACTAACGCTAAAGGCTCTAAATAACCGGCACCAAAGGCCTTTCTGTAGTAGTGCGCCCACTCAAAGATTTCACTGTGCTGACTACCATCAATATCTGTGGGGCCATAGATCATCCTATAATGAGGCCAACAACTTCTTCATCATCCCTACAATAATGCAGATGATCCAAAAAATTGCTTTGAGGGAACTCCTATTGAAGATCTGAATCTTCACATAGCAGAGTTTCTTCTATATATGAACACCTTTAAGATCAACGGTGTTCTAGTTGAAGGAGTACGCCTACTCCTATTACCATTCACTCTACATGACTGGGCCTAGGCGTGGCTCTCTTCATTGCCTAAATATTCCATCAAGAGCTGGGATGAATTGTTAAATGCTTTCCTAACCCAGTATTTCCCTCCTAGCAAGACGACCCAACTAAAGAACCAGATCACAAACATCAAGCAACAAGAAGGAGAGATGCTCTATGAAACCTGGGAGATGCTTCATGATCTACAATGCCTATGTCCTCACCACATTTTGACCAAATGGTTGCTGCTGCAAACTTTCTATAGTGGGTAATTCTACAACACCCGTATGTTCATTACCAGTGCTACAAATGGAGCCTTGATGATCAACAAGTCATATAGTGAATCATATGCCATTATTGAAGATATGCCACTCAAACATAGCCAATGGAGTTTAAAATGCACCAGTCATCCATTCTCTTCCTCTAGCTCTAGTGAGAAGTCTATTGGGAAACACACTGTGGATATCACTTGATTACAACCAAACTTGATTCCTTAACCCACAAATTTGAAAAGTTGACCACTTACTCAGTTCAAGCAGTCGAGCAAGTATGTGAGGCATGTGGGATGTTTGGCCACAACTCTGCCTCTTGTTTGTCACCGCAGCTAAATGCAACTAATCACCATAATACGTCAATGTTGTAGGCAATTTTAATAACAGACTGGCCTACAATCCTTTTTCTGATACCTATAACCCAGGATGGAGAGACCATCCAAAATTTTCTTACAGGAACAACAATTCTCAAAACTAGTAGCAAGGACAAGCTCAAGGCCAACAACCCATGAGAAACCATCAAGCAATAAATGCCAATCGTCAACAACCACTGGGTTACAACAACAACAATAGCAATAGGTACTTCAATCAATTTCAACAAGTGACTCCTCCACCATAGAAATCCTGCCTAGAAAGCCTCTTTGAGACTTTTGTCACCATACAGATCCAGCAAAACAATGAGTTCTGAGCACATGGAAATCTTCTAAAGGATGCTATCACACAATTGTCCTCTAAGGTTGTTGGGATTGTTACCCACACCAAGATGTTGGAAAATCAGAAAGCTCAACAAGATTTTGATAACCAAGGAACATCTTCAGGTTCTTTGCCCAGTCATCCAGTTATGAATCCCAAAGAAAATTGGTAAATCTCTAACTTTGAGGAGTGGAGAAATCATAAGAGGGTCTTCACCTCCCTCCAAGAGGAAATCTAAAGAGGTTGTGGACACTACTGTTGAGGAAAATGTTGAAAATCAAAGAAAAAAATCTACTAGAAATCTACACCAAGGTGATTCTTCTAGCAAGCCCGATGCATCTTTCCCTCACATGTTTTCTAACACAAAGGATGATGTGAAGTTCAATAATTTCATGTACATTCTGAACAAGTTGTATGTGAATTTGCCTCTACTTGAGGTCATAGATGAAATGCCCACCTACGTCAAGTTCTTGAAGGACATCCTAACAATGAAAAGAAGATCTGGTCAAGTCGAGACAGTCATGCTGTCTGAAAGGATAAACTTCATCATCCAGAATTGTATGCCTAAAACACTAGATGACCATGGTGCCTTTACTCTCCCATGCAAGATACGAGACTCCACTTTTGACAAAGGCCTTGTTGATCTTAGAGCTAACATCAGCTTGATCTCGGTCTCTTTGTGGGAAAAGCTAGACTTGGGAGATTTGAAGCTAACCTCTATGACAATCCATCTAGCCGATCTCTCTGTAAATCATCCTAGAGGAGTGATTGAAGATGTCCCCGTACAAATAGGGAAGTTCTTCATTCCATGTGATTTTATAGTTTTAGACAAGCATGAGGACTCAACCAATCCAATCCTATTTGGAAGACCCTTCCTATGCACTTTAGGTTTCTTAATTGATGTAAGAGAGGGAAAACTCACCATCATAGTTGGAGATAAAGAACTTATATTCTCTGTTTATGATGACATGAAGGAACCCAACTCCAAGGAGCATCTCTGTCTTATTGATACTATTGACACACTGCTTGAGGAAGAGAAGAATTCTATTGAGACCACCCTTCATGATCTTAAAGAAGAAGATGCAAATGTCATTTCCAATGAAGAAATTCATGAGGCCTTGAAGACCCCACTGAGTGAAGAAGATTCTAAGAAGAGCGAGGAAAGAAACACCCCGCATCCAAGCAAATAGGTAGAATTAAAACCCCTTCCGCCGGGGTTAAGGTATGCTTTCTTAGGCCCAAACTCCACTTTTCCGATTATTATAAATGCTAAATTGAACAATGATCAAGAATAAAAACTCATAAACAAACTTAGAAGCTATAAAGATGTGATATGTTACTCCATTGATGACCGTAAGGGAATTAATTCATGTATTTGTATGCATAGAATAGATTTGGAAGAAAATGCTAAACCATGCATAGACCCCACAAGGAGACTAAACCAAAATATGATGGAATTTGTATAAAAGAAAATTCTTAAACTTAAAGTTGCCAGAATCATTTATCTAATAAGTGATAGTCCCTGGGTAAGTCCTATACATGTTGTGCTTAAAAAAGGGGTAACAAATGTAATTAAATGGGAAAATGATGATTAAATATAAACAAGAACTATCACTGGGTGGCGAATGTGCATTGATTACAAAAAACTAAATAAAGCCACCAGGAAAGATCATTTCCACTTACCGTTCATTGACTTGATGCTAGAAAGGCTTTCTCATCACTCCAATTTTTGCTATCTTGATGGGTATAGCGGGTCCTTTTAGATTCCCATCTACCCACCCGATCAGGAAAAGATTACTTTCATGTGCACCTATGAAACTTATGCTTATAGGCAGATGCCCTTTGGGCATCATAATGCCCCCCACAACTTTTCAAAGGTCTATGATGGCTATTTCTCTGATTACATCAAAAAGATAATGGAAATATTCATGGATGACTCCTTTGACGATTATTTGTTGAATCTCACTAGAGTTTTTCAAAGATCTCAATAGGCCAGTCTCGTGCTTAATTGGAAAAAATTCCATTTTATGGTGCAAATGGGGGTTGTTGTAGGCCATGTTATTTCAAGCAGAGGATTGAAGTGGATAAAGTTAAAGTGGAAGTCATTGAAAAAATGTCAATGCCAACCAATGTGAAAGAAATTTATATCTTTTTGGGCCACACAAGTTTCTATAGAAGATTTATAAAGGACTTTTCAAAAATTGTAAATCCTTTATGTTCCCTTCTAGCAAAAGATGTTGAGTTCATGTTTGATAATGATTGTAAAATTTCTTTCCAAAAGTTGAAACATGCCCTAAGTTCAGCTCCCATCATCCATCACCAGATCAGAGTGCTCCTTTTGAAGTCATGTGTGATGCAAACGACTATGTAATAGGAGAAGTCTTGGGACAAAGAAGAGAGAACAATCTCGGTAACATACTGAATTCTAGAATTTTGTCTTTTGACCCTCTTTCCCATCTTTTCCTTTCATTTCTATCCTTATTGTCCTTTCTATTTAATTAGTGGAATTTATAGTGGTTTAGTGAACATTTATTCACCAATTGTACCAATATAAGGGTTTATGCACAAATACCTTAGTAAAGGATTCATTACCATAATTAAGTGCTCTAAACCTTCATCTAACTTTTTGATATGATTTGAAAACATAAAATGAGCCTGATTTTCAAATTTGGTTCGATTTGGATGTTGTTTGTGCAAGTTATGCAATTTTAGGTACATTATGGACTTTTATGCAATTTACCCAATTGGGAGGTTTTCTTTGCAAATTATCCACTGAATTTTAATCCTTATATATTCCCTTACCATTAACGAGATTTTAAACCATTGGAGAACCTAGTTTCACCTTGGTTTGATGGTATTTCTTTCCAAGGGCATTATAGGGATTACCCTCTTTATACAGATGCTTATCCTTAAAAGCTATCAACCAATGAGGTTATTTCTTTCTTGAAAAACGGTGGGGATGGCCTAGAATAATCTATGGGCTGTTAGAACTGACTTTTGATATGCATGAAGCCTCTATGAGCTATCCTTTTGCATGGCCATCAATCCCTAGGCTAAAGACACATGGAAAGTCCCTTAAGACTCCTCATGCTTCACCTCTTTCTATATATAGCCATGTATACCCCTTCCCAACTCACAATTCGAAAAATCTTGCTCTCCTTTTCTTTCCTCTAGCTTATAGAATATTTCCTTTTGTATTTGGCCACGAAGTTGCTGTCCCAAGGTAATAGAGTGAACCTAGCTTGGTGAAGAAGGCTCCTAGGGTTTCCAAATTGCTCTATTAGGGTTTCTAAAGCTCCTCCTTGGTAATTTTGACCAAAAATAGTAAGTTTCCTCCCTTAATTTCCTATTTTCATACTGATAGTCTTCCTTACACCTTCTTCTAGGTTGGAACCATGACCATACATGGCAAAACTCCACCTAAAACCCTAAAACATGTCATCTCCTTGCTCTTTTGCTAGGGTTGCACCTCTAAAGTGGAGAAGGTGATCTTTGCTCAAGAAAGGAGCTTGTCTTGGAGCAAACAGACCTTCTAAGTTCGGATCCTTGATGTTTGGACCTTCTTATCTTCCCTAGAGGTTAGTTTCATAACCCACTTCTCATATATTGCCTGCTACATGCTTAAAATTCATGCATCTATGTTTAAAATCGATGATTTCCATCTCTATTTACCATGTTCATCTAGGGTTTTGGTTTCTTACTGGTTTACCTTCTCTAGAAGATCTAGTTTGGATAACTATTAATCAAAAACCATGATATTAGGTCGAATGGCATTTTCCCTCCCTCTCTCTCTCTTTGCTTATCTCGTTTGGTTTGATGATGTGTCAGTTTCTGATTGGCTGTCTCTTTGCTTATCTCGTTTGGTTTGATGATGTGTCAGTTTCTGATTGGCTGAATTTCAATAATTCATAACTTTTGATTCCTTTGTCCAAAAACTAAAGTAAAATACGTCCTAAACTCATAAAAACATTTTATTTTCAATAATAATATTTCCAAGTATTGGTTTTGAGTTTTGTCAATGGTGGTTTTCTAGAAAATGATTTAATCACTTAAAAATCACCAAAAATACACTCTAATCATCGTAACTCCAAAATATGCAAAATTATATGTTTTCTTAATCAGAAGAACCTAACTAAGTCTATGGTGATGTTTTCATAGTCTAAATCAATGTTTTGCTATAAAAAGTAAAAATATGGGTTTTCTCTACCTTAATGCATATATATCATTCTAATACATGTATACGAATTGAAAATAGGAGAAATTGATCATGGACTCAATCAAGTGATGAAAGTGGGTAATATGAATCATAATGAAAGGTATGTGCTATGTATGTGCAATCCTTATTTATGTATGTGCTATGTATGTGTTGTGTATGTGCTATTTATGTGCAATCCCTATTTATGTATGTGCATTTACACCTTAAGTTGGGAATAATTGTGCCTTAACCTATTTTTCTATGATGAAGCTTTATTAAACCCTATTTCATATACTCTTGAATCTTTTGCTATACTTGCCTCATAAAGCAGTTTCAGAACATTATTCTTGGGTCTTGGAACCCCACCACCAAGTTTTGATTATATGATGATTTATCTTGCCACTTTACTATTTCTTGAGCATGATGGTTTATTTGGTTATTTAACTATAGTAGTGGTACTTATGTACAACCACCCACAGAGGGCATGTAAATCATAGCCCTTGGGGAATGTGTTATTCCTCCCCTATATATTTTGATAGGTGACTGGAAATGTATGAATTCTCCCCTCACCTATAGGTTGAGGTTCGGTAGGTGCCTAAACCCTACTTAGTTAATGTAGTCCAATTAATATCATGCATGCTACTTCTTATATGTTTTGTATTGGTAAGAATTTATTTTGTTATGTGTCTCATTCTCTTGGCCCTCTGATCTTATGATGATTTAATATATTTATGTTTCGTATGATTTCCTTTACTCTTGTACTTATTCATTGTTTGACACATACTTTTCTTCCCTCTCCCTTTTGCTGGGTGCTTTCCCAACCACCCAGGTGATGAGCAAAGTGATGAACAAGACAAGGAGTATATAGCTTTTGGCTTGGACTCCGTTGATGGAGATGTTGCTTGGATACAAGATTGTAGTATAGACTTCCCTCTATCTAGATCATGATTGTGTATCTTGATGCAAACCCTAATGGGAGAATTTGATGTATTTTTGTAAACCTTTTATGAAATTGAATATAGTCTGTTAGTTTTTATTCCGCTGCTTTCTAATGGTCTTTTGTATACCAATGTTTAATAATTTGGAAAATTTATGCCCACTCCATCATACCTCTGGGAGTGTTTGGAATGGATGTCAATTCTTTAAATTTATAGTAAAGGGGTGATTTCACTCTCTTACAAACTCCATGCCATACACTATGAGAGTAAGACCCTTGATGATACACAAATCAACTATGCTACTATTGAAAAGGAGATGCTTTCCATAATCTATGTCTTTGATAAATTCAGACAATATCTAGTGGGTTCCAAGGTCATAGTATATACATATCATTCTGCAATAAGGTACCTTATGAGCAAGAAAGACGCCAAACCTCACCTCATCTATTGGATATTGCTATTATATGAGTTTGACCTGGAAATCAAGGATAAGAAAGGGACCGAGAACAATATAGCTGACCATCTCTCACGTCTCTCTACTAGTGCAGAAGAAAAGGTTCCAATCAATGACAAATTTCCTATTGAGAATATCTATGTGGTAAATTCTCTTGCTATGCCATGGTTCACTGATTTTGCAAATTATCTTGCCTCCGGATGTCTTCCACCTAATTTCACATTCCAACAAAGGAAACGTTCCTTCATGTTGTCAAATTCTATTATTGGGATGATCCTCTATTGTTCAAGCAATGCGCAGATGGATTTATCTGGAGATGCATTCCCAATGAAGAGATTGCTAGTGTGATTTGAGATTGTCATTCCTCTCTCTATGGTAGACACTTTGGAGCAAACAATATTGCAACCAAGATTCTATAATCAGGTTTCTATTGGCCAAGTCTATTTCGTGACGTGCATGCATTTGTCAAGGCTTGTGACAATTGCCAAAGAGTTGGGGGAATCTCAAAGAGGGATGAAATGTCATTAAACTCAATCCTAGAAATAGAAGTCTTCTATGTGTTGGGTATTGATTATATGGGCCCTTTTCCATCCTCTTGCAGCTACAAATTCATCTTAGTAGCTTGTGGTTATGTATCCAAATGGGAGGAAGCAATCCCTACTCAAGCGCCAAATGCAAAGTCAGTTATTCAATTGTTATAGAAGATTATTTTTCCTAGATTTGGAGTTCCAAGAGCTATAATGTTACAACCCCAATTTTTGGGTTCAATTAGTGAGAAATGTAATTTCTCATATTAAAGATAATTGAACAAATAATGATATGATTTGTTTTGAATAAATGGATTCCTTTCACAATAGCCTTGATTGGTTGCTTTGTGGGCTTTATTGGCTATTGGGCCCAATAATAAGGAAATTCAAATAGTAAATGGATAATTGAATTTTCGAGAAAAGAAATATGTAGAAACCTCTAGCAGGCAAATCCAAAGAGGATTTCGTGCCTCTTGGGTTCCTTGGGTACCAAGCAGTCCAAGGTTCCAAAAAGAGAGCAATAAGAAAAGAAAAGTTTAATTAAGTATTTCTTTATGAAGAAAGAAATTGGAAAATAATGATAAAATGTGGAAAATAAGAGGAAAGAGGCATAAATGAGTTTTATTGGGGAATTTTCATATCCATGAGGTTGCTAATAATAAAAGGAATGCCAATGAGGAAAATAAGAGAGAAATAAAAAGAAATCCTCAAAAAGAGATAATTAAATGAGAAATAAACAAGATAATGTGAAAAAAATGCATAATGATGCATCTAGAAGGATAATAAATATCCAATAAAGAGAATTTCGAAAAAATAAAGTTTCGTGGGTGCCAAGGATCCCCAATAAAGGAAAAGGAAGAGAAAATACCATAATTATAAAATAAAGAGATAATGGGAATACATAATCCATTAATTATGTAAATTTGATAAAAGGAAGTATTTTCCTAAGGATATATATATATATATATATATATATATATCTATATATATTCGTGGCCAATAGATTAAAAGGTAAATAAAGAGAGTGAAGGAGAGGAATTTTGAATTTCCTAATATCCAAGTAATATGAAATATCTAAGAGAGAGAGAGAAAGAGAAAGAGAGAAGAATTGTTTCTCTTTGAAGGAAAACGATTCCCATTAGAAGAGGGACTTCGTTTCTTTAAGGAAAGCCATGCTAGGGCTTCGTTTCTCTTCCCTATAAAAGGGGTAAGGTCTTGGTTCGTGTTCTGGAAAGAATCCCACGCAGCAATCCCCTTTCTCCTTCTTGCTTCACATAAAACCCTAACCAAGATGGGAAATGCGACCTTGGTTCAATGGGGAACTGTTAAGCAGTCTTGTTAGTTGCGAGATACTCTCACGAAGGCCTAGCGATGTTCTGCCTTCATCCCCGTACCCCCATCTCCACGTAGCACCTGCTGGAGGTCCAAACCTTGGCCACGAGTTGCAGACCTGTTTCCCACAAAAGAACCGCCTATGCCGCGATCTGGGCGGCGCCCCAGGTGCGCCCAAGGGCGGCGGAGGTAAGGGAGGCACTTCCGGTGAAGATCCGGTCCTGAACGGAAGGCTAGAGCCACGCAAAAGCTGCTCCATCATAGCTAGGGCAGCGCTGCTGCCGCGGATCCAAGGAAGAAGAAGGCCCGGGCGGCATTTGACCATGCTACCCCTCAGCGCGCCAAAGACGGACCTCTTAAGTGGAGGGTAAAATCGACATTCAGTTATAAACTGAAGGCGGGCCGCGTTGCATGAGCTGGATGACGTGGCGCCATCCGATTGGTCAAGTAAGTGATTTAATGCAAAAATCATAGCTAATAAACCATAGCTCAGATTAAAACAAGTTTTATATGAAAATTGATCCTTAGAACGAGAGGAATTCAAATAAATTAGGTTTGAAGTCTAATTCTAATTGCAATCTAAAAATTAATGGAAGTAATCATCTTTAATACTTTAATGATTAAGAAACTCTATTTTGAGATGATTATTGTAGTTAGTAGAGTTTAATGGATCACTACAGTTGATAATAACCTGTTAATGGTAAAAAGGTACTTTAAGATCGAAAATGATGATCTTCGCACGTAATTAGGTTAATTTGGAGTTTATGTGCATAAATATGCGTGAAATGTGAAAAGTACATAAAGTTATGGAAAAACCCTTAGATGGACTTAATGACGTTATTCAAGTTGATATTAACCTGTTGATAAATAAAAGAGGAAATATGATCTAAAAAGATGATCTTTTTATATAATTGGATTAAGTTAGGGTTTCATGCATGATTATGCATTAATGAGCTTGAAAACCCTAATTTAGGAGAATATGTCTTTTAATGGGTTTAATTGTTCAAATCCATAAATAAATAGGGATATGATGATCCTAAGTCAATTTGGGCGTTAAAATGAATAGTTTGAGCAATTAAGGTTCATATAAATGGAAAAGAGTATTTTAGGGTTTGTTATCTTAAAAAGGATAAAGTTTGAGAAATTGATCTAAGAAACCCTAATGCATCCTAACGAGACTTAGAAACCTTAGAAAAGTGTCCCAAGTCAATAAGGAGTTGTTTGGGATATGCTTGTGACAAATAGACATTATACATGTTTTCAGGATCAATGTTTGCCTGATTGATTGATTGGCTTGCTTGATTGGACATCTAGTTGGATTTGGATAAATTGTTGCTTGAGACCTCCAAGATAGGTATGTGGTTAATTATGAATAACCGCTTTAGTTTTCTGATGGATTCCCGGATGTTTAATCGCATTGAATGCAACTAAACTGTTTGGATGTTCATATTGCAAACTATAATGTGGCTATGACTATCACAAAGAATATATGCCTACAAACTCAGATCCTGGTTCTCTCTATGGCATTATAGCTAACCTAGTACATGGATGCCTATGGGTAGGTCCATCAGGTTAGAGAAAGGCCTAGTACATGGCTACCTATTGGGTAGGTCCATCAGGTCTATGGATGACCTAGTACATGGCTACCTATTGGGTAGGTCCATCAGGTCTATGGATGACCTAGTACATGGCTACCTATTGGGTAGGTCCATCAGGTCTATGGTTGACTTAGTACATGGCTACCATTGAGGTAGGACCATCAAGTCACAATGAGTTAGATATTGGGCTATCTTTGGATAGTGCCATGCGACTCTATTACCTAAAAGAAAGGTGATATCCATGTCCACTGCAGGGACAACCCAGAGTTTGAGAATATGTATGGATTGAGTTGTATGGTTTAAAATGTAATCTTGATTGTTAAATGATTAATTGAATGATTATATTGTTAACATAGTTGAACATTATCTGTTTCCTCCACATACCAGCTTCGGCTGACCGACGTTTTGTTTGTCGGAATTTTAGGTACAATGAAAAGAAGAAACAGTAAAGTGACACCTTGTGAATTCAAGAATTAAAGAACAAGGAGGAACTAGTTAGAATAGTTAAGCTGAGGTTAGAAGTTTAGTTTGTTCCAAACTTTTCAAAGGTATGCAAAGAAAATTTTTATTACCATTTTCAGTATAGTCTGTTAGAATTTAATAATTGTTTATGGTTATATGTCGAACCTTTGATCCGGGATTAATGGGTGCGACTTCAACCTCTTGGTCTCCCTTAATTAGGGGTTACTGAAAGGTGAGGTCGTAACATATAATCTCTGATGATGGCAGCCATTTCAATGAAAGAAACTTCAACAACCAGCTTAGCAAGTATAGAGTGAAGCATAAGGTTTCCACCCCTTATCATCCTCAAAACATCATGCTAGGTGGAGATCTCAAATAGACAATTAAAATCTATCTTAGAAATGACTGTCTCCAACTCAAGGAAAGATTGGGCCCTAAAGCTAGATAATGCACAATGGGCGTATAGGACAACTTTTCATACTCCAATTGGAACTTTTCCTTTCAAGCTTGTCTATGGAAAATCATGTCACTTACCCATAGAATTGGAGCACAAAGCATTGTGGGTGATCAAATTCCTAAACTATGACCTAAAGAAAGTAGGAGAGAAAAGATTGCTACAATTCCAGGAGCTCAAACAACTCAGAATGGACCCATATGAGAACACTAAGATATAAAAAGAAAAGACAAATTAATGGCATGACAAAAGAATCAAGGTCAAAGATTTCAAAGACAGATAACAAGTTCTATTGTTCAACTCCAAACTCAAGTTCCTTCCAGGGAAATTGAGATCTAAGTGGTCTGGTCTGTTATTAGTCTTGAAAGCCTTTCCATACGGTAAAGTGAGCTACAAGGGAAGTAATTGACATTCAAAGTCAATGGACAAAGGTGCAAATTTTACACTACATGAGAGGAGATTGACAAGGGATCCTCTTGCTCCCTCAAAGATGCTTGATCAACCAGTTGAAGAGTCTTACTCCGGACTTTAAATGAATGAACTTTTGGGAGTTGACCCTACACTAGGATAGATTTCATTTACTAGTACCGGTCAAGAAAAATTTTGAATTCCCTAAATAAACTAATCATGGATGAATATAATAATGTAGACCCTCACAGACATGTATCGTCAGCTCTGTAGGTACAAACCAAAGACAAAAAATTTCTACAGAAATCTAGAAAGACACGACGTGTGTTAGTTGTTACACGATGTGTCGTCAACCACAGAGATATGGTAATGAAGATTCTGAAAGTTACATGACACATATTATTTTTCACACGATCTATATGATCACAGACAATCTCATTGGAATCAAGCATGATGTGTTTTAAATCAGACACATCGTGTCTAGTAGACCTCTCAAAACCTTCAAGTTTTTCTAGAAAATTACACAGTGTGTCATTAATCTACATGATGTGTAGATATCAGGTAAAATATTACGTAGACCCCAATAGGAAGGTCACACATCGTGCCTTTATTATCACACAGTGTGTCATTATTAGGTTGAAGACCGTGAATATATATCTGGAAAAATTACAAGATGTGTTTTCAAATGAACACGGTGTGTCTTCTGTTCATTCAAATGAAGCTATCTTTTGTGAAAATAACATGTTGTGTCTTATTTGAACACAATGTGTGAGTAGCAGTGAAGGAAACATCTACCTTGACTTATAGAATTTCACATGTCATGTTGTAGTTTTTACACACCATGTGGTCTACAATAAAGGCTCATTAAAAAACAAGCAAGTGATCTCTATAAAAATACATGTCGTGTCCTTGAAAAGAAACGTCATACAAAATGACAACAAAAGGGGTTTTTAACCCCAGTTCCAAGCCGTCACTCTGACAGTTACCCTCGAGCTGCTGTGTGATCCAGTGGTGTGTGAGCCAGTGATAATGTGCTTCGCTACCACCACCTTTAGAGCAAGCTTCTCCACCGTTGTTCTCCGCAACTGAACTCAAGAAGCCTTACCAACGTGCAACTTCCATCAACATCCATCTATCACATCCACAACACCACACTCCAACAATGATGTCCTCCACACTTTGCTATCTTCTTCCTCACCCAAGACGTCGTGTGAAGCAGCACCAACAATAGGGTCACTGATTCATCAACACAACAAGAAGCTTCCCTGCCGTCGTATGCTCCCAAGAAGATATCACCACCACCGCCTTCAGGTGCCCTCCTAGAAAGCAAGGAGAACAACAACACCTCCACCGTTGTCCCTTCTTTCTTCTCCATCTACACCTGAAGACACACCAGAAGAAAGATCCACCACTATGTGAAGAAGCAACGATCTTCAACCTTCGGCAATGGAAAAGCCCCAAGTACACACCACGTTCCACAAAGACACGTCATGTAATTCCCTTGTTCGCAAGCCCATGCTGCCCAGAAATAGTCGTGTCCACTTTCTGACACTTCACGTTCCAGGTCATTTCAACAACATTCTAAGAAAAAATGGTGCCCTTAAAGCAAACCTTCAACCACAAGTGTGATGTTGCCTCTTCGTCTGCCTCCAACTACATCTCCTTCACCCGTTTCATGATGACAGTAGAGGAAGACCCCACCTATCAGTTCCTCATCTCATGTAGGGTCCTCCCTACCCATTTCGCCTACGAAGATACCATCAAACTCTGGGATTCAAGAATGACATCAAGGACAACCTCAAAGGCATCAACCTCGAGTTCATATGCTTTTCGATAACAAAAACTTACCCTCACCTTGTATACGAATTCTTTGCTACTCTTAAGGTTGAGGAGGACCCAAAGCACAAGCTCGAGCCCTATGACTTTATCAGTTTTTGTCTGCTAGGCCAGAGTTATAGAATCACTTTCTAGGATTTCTGTGAGCTCTTAGAATGCCACTACGGGGGTGCTATATCTTTCACTCTGGCCTTTGAAATTGAAATTTTATGAAACAAAATAACACATGATGAGTGAAACGATGCTGCTAAGCCAGAGCTTCTGCCATCCACAACCCCATTTTCTGTTACGTCCATCGCCAGCTCAGCACCTATGTCTTCGCCAAAAAAAACACAAGGCATATGTGGGAGACAAAGTTTATTTTTCTTATGGGGTATGGTCTATCATTTTAAAATAAAATGTAGATTACTTCATCCTCTCCTGGTTCTTGGACATCAAGAAAATCAAGAAAAGAGAATTTAGGGACATCATGTGTGGAGGGCTAATTAAACTTTTAGCCACCAAGCTTGAAGTAGACCTAACATGCCTAGAAGTTGCTCAAGGCAAGAACCTGTTAGACATTTAGTAAATGATCTTTGCAGGACTAATCAGTAGAATCCTCAACATCAATGCCAAGTTCAGACAATACCTTGAAAATGGCGACTACATAGACATGCCTGATTGGGAAAACACCACCTTGAGCAACAAAGACAATTGGAAGGTTGATCTTAGTGGGCACGACGATGGATCCGCTGCATCTTCCGATCAAGATACTCCAGCCATTCAGCCGCACACAACACTGCCGCCCGCTACTAGAACTTAGATAGGGTACTCGTGGGTGATGTATGAAGTCAGGATTCTCCATGGCTATGTTTGGCAGTGGTTTGACTAGCTGGATAACTTCCTCAATCTATTGGAGCAACATTATTCTATGATGCACGACATGGTCCAATGCATCGATATGTGGCACATCTCTTGGAACCACTACTAATGCCTCAGCCACACCACCCTTCACCTTCACCGCCATAGTCTGAGCCTGCTCCACAGTCCATGCCAGTCGACATTCCGATGATGATGATCTTGTCAACCAGTTCTTCCCTACTGGTCATGGGGGAGCTAGTCCCTTCTACTGATGACATCCATGATAGGTACCCAGTTGCAATTTCTTTGAGTTTGATTGATGCAGTGAGGACACTGCAAATTTCAATCTTAGAGGGGGTGCAATTGAGTGATAATGTAGTTGTTTAGCCATTTTGTTGTTTTTCACTTTCTACTTCTTTAGTTTTCATCTCCAGTTTTGTTTCTATTTTTATTTTTTGTTTCTCTCTGGGCAAGTTTAGTGTGATGTGAGGCTTATTTTTCATAATGAACAGACTTGCTTCACAAGTTTGGACTATCTTGTTCCTCCCTCATTAGAATTTTCAAGTGAATTTTTTTTTAGAGCATGTATGAATCAAATGAAATCTTATGATTAGCAACACATGTTTAAGTGTCAAATTTATGTTTGTGGCCTGAAATTTAACCTTTTCATCCTAGAATGCCTAATACATGTACCTCATAGAAAATTTTATGAATATGTCAACTTTGCAACACTATTTAGAACAAGAGACAATTTTGCCAAACTCTCAATGATTTTACAACCACCCTTTTCAGTGAAATTTTTTCAAAACAAATGAATGGAATCCAAGTGATGTTACAATTTGGTTAACTCTCTTCTTCTCTGAGAAAAATAATTAAAGCCCTCCACTAATTCAAGTCCACCTTAATTACCCAATAAAAGATGGCTACAACTGCCCACATGTCATACTAACCTAGTGTAGGTCCGATCTGGCCATGAAAGTTAAATGATATGTCCTAAAAGAAGGTAAAATGCTTCAACCCACACTCGTTGTGTGCATAAGCCTATATTAGCAGCCAAGTTCTAGAAACAAAAATCCTATATAACATCTTTTGGGAAAGCAAGAAGAGAGAGATAAAGTTTTTAAACATTAACTAAGATTCCATCATTTGTACCACTAATAGCTGAAAGTCTTGTTGCACGATTACTGATTGTTTGACCTAGTCATCCAAGTTCATTCTAGCACTTCCTAGTTGACCGCTTCCTTTATTGTGTTACCATCCTTGCTGAACTAAATTTTCTTTCTTGGAAGTTTAAGCTGAAACCAAGGCTATGAGTAAAAATTTGATAATTATGGTTGGCTTGACCCTTTTTATCTTCTATTTCATTTGATTTGTACATGAGCTTTACATTTCCTTCATTTGTGTTCTATGCTCTTTTTTCTTGAGGACAAGCAATAGTTTAATCTTAGGGATTTTGATGTGTGCATTTCATATCTACTTTTTGCACACATCTTTACACAAATTCAGTTCATTTTGCCTTCTATTTAGCCTCTAATTATTCTTAACTCTCCATGTTTTAGTTGTTTCACTTATTGCATGATGTGGATTGTAGACACACACTCGAAATGTCAAATTGGAGACATCCCAACTCAAATCCTTCCTTAATAGGACCTCCCCTCAATTTGCAACTGACTCAAAGTTCATTCTTGAAGAAACATCATTGCACACGGCGTGTCTTATTTAAGACATGATTGTGACTTTTTAGAAGAGCTCACAAAACAAAGAACATGACATGTCTTATTTTAGACATGGTGTGTAAGATTTCAGCAGCCTTAGCAACCGAATACATAGTAGCTACACATCGTGTCTTATTTAAGACATGATGTGTCCTCACGATCTAGGGGCCAACCCCGACTTTCTTCCAATATACACAAACATGTATTTAATCGAACACGCCATGTAGCTTATGCTCTGATCGACTCCAGTGACAACCACATGTTGTGTCTCTCATGGAAAATGTCATGTACTTCTTTCCAGTAGTAGTTAGTCGACAAATTACATGAAAAGACATGGCGTGTATCCTCAACAACACATCATGCCATTATCACTTTCTGCAGAAATTAACAGCTACCACCCCTCATTTTAAAAGAGGAATACAACCTTATGGGAAGTTATGACTCATCATTTTGCAAGCATATTTCATCCAAGAGAAGTTCTCGAGCAGAGGAAGGTGATTTTGGGGTAGAAGAAGAGGTTTTCTTGGAAAATATTTCTAGAGTAGAGGAAGGTGATCTTGGGGTAGAAGAAGAGGTTTTCTTAGAAAAGAACCTCCATTCTACTTCATGTCTTCTCCATTTCTTCTCCAAAGGTGCAACATAGCTTATCTCCTCACACATGCTTCTCGGGAGGGAGGATTGTTTGAGTTGGAGAAGCTCCAAGGGTGGAATCTTATCCTCTACCAGGAGTTCTACCCCCCTTTGGATACACTTTTGGTTCCTTTAGCTTTTTCTTCTCTTAATTATGCAAAATTCTAAAATTTCTACAATGTGTTTGTGCATCTCCATTATGGACGAGTAGACCTCTTTTCTTGGGTATGGGAGAGTAGCTCCCATGCCATCACGAAATTTATATCTTATGTTAGTCAATTTTCTTCTCCATGAATGCCTACAGTGATTCCTTGCTTGTATGTTTGGTTAGCCACCTTTTATACATGTTTTATTCTTTCTTGTGTTATTTAGAAGAATAAATGAGGAAGTAGGGAGTAGGATTCATGGCAATGTTTTCTTGACCATGGGAATGGCTGGAGTATGTTGAGAGTTTTAGAGTATGTTTAAATCTTGCATAAACATGTGAAAGTTATGCTATGAAGAGAACCATCTCATGCCACTGGGAGTTGCATGATGATGACAATCTCCTTGCAAAGTTGACTACATGTTTAAGTTTCATTTTTATGCATGATGTGATGGTTTGGTAGTGAAGTTCCATGCCTAGGATTCTCCATTTCCTGATTTGAACTAAACCAAGATCTTATTTACTTCTTGCCTTTAGTTACTTGTAATCAACCCAACTTTTATAAACTGACCTAGATTAATGAAAGTTGATGATTCTATGCCTATCTAACCTAGCTCCTTGAGTTAGACACTCGACTACATTTGACCCCGTACACTTGGGGGTGATAAGAGAGTTGAGATCTTTCTTTTAAAACTCCAACACTCCACAAACCTTTTAGAATAGAAAACTTGTGGTTATTGTACCCTTCTTGCATAAACACCTACAAACAAAGTTGGTCCACTATGCAATATACCTCATTATAAGCAGGTTATCATATACTCAACAACACTAAAATAATTAGAAACGCCCTCAAACCATGTCAAAAACAAAAATATGGCAATATTATGCACAAGCTGGCAGATCTAGAACAACAAAATCTCTTCATGGATAGGGACCCAAATGTTGACCCAACCATCACTCTTTCTATGAAAGAAGATTTTTAAATCATCCAAAATGGTATCGACACCTTGTGGAAACAAAGAGATAATATTAAATGGGCGTTAGAGGGAGACAAAAATACAAAATACTTTCATAAGTGTTGCAACAACAATGTTCCTGCAAACATCATATCCATACTTAATGGGAATGGCACCAAACTTCTAATACAACCATCATCACAGAACATATTTCCAGTCACTTCCAAAACATTTTCAACATAGGTCACGAGCCTATTATTTTGAACTCCATAAATTGGGCTCACATCTATAATAAAAATTTCCCTCACCACATAGTATTACCAGAGATTTCACTTTTGAGGAACCCAAACATGCAGTCTCATCATTAGGAAAAAAAATCTCTTGGGCCTGAACATAGAATTCTACCTTTCTATGTGGGAACAAATTAAAGGAGACTTCATGCATCTTCTTCTAGCCATACAAAATAATGACAACATCAAGGTCCTCAACCACACCAACATATCCCTGGTAAAAAAAGTGGAACAACCTAACTTTATAAACCAATTTTGACCTATTATCCTTATCAACACATCGTACAAACTATTGGACAAAATTCTTAGCAAACACAACAAACCAAAATTGGAATACATCATTGGTCACAACTAAAATTCTTTCTTGAAACACAAAAACATCCACAATGCTTACATTATGATAAATGAAACTCTACATTTGTAATATAAAAACAAAACACATGTATTAGCCATCAAACTAGACTTTGAAAAAGCTTTTGACTTAGTTAATTAGAGTTGTCTCGTCCACACCAGGAAGGGATATGGTTTCCCAATGAAATGAATCAAATGGATTCATGCTTGTATCTACACCAATAATTTCTCCACCATCGTTAATGGGTCACTATTTGGACACTTACATAATTCAAATTGGCTCAGATAAGGTGACCCCTTATCACCTTGTCTATTCATCATGGTCACATAAATTCTCACAAATACGATCAAGATGGGTACTGCACATAGTCTCATTGCTTCAACACCTAAATTCTTTGAAAATATTATTCAATATGCAGATGACACTATGATCTTAGTCAAGCCTGAGGATAACACAATAATTAACACCATTCACACTATTGGACTATTCTCATACATTTCAAGTCTTAGAATAAATCTTAGAAAATCATCCATAATATGTATTTAATGCACTATCTGAGACCATCAACAAATATCAAACTCTCCTAAAATGCAAAACTGAAACCTTTCTTGTCGTACTTGGGCCTTCCGCTTTCTCCACATCCTACACAATATTACTCATGGATCTCCATCATAGAAAAAATCCACCAAAAACTCTCATCTTGGAAAAACAACTTCCTAAGTTTGGCTAGTCGCATTACTCTCCTTAACAGCTCCATCACTCCCATCAACAGACACTGTCTTAGTTGCATACCTTTACCTACAAAAACTAGACATCTGATAGACTCAATCAGGAGAAAATTCTTATGGAATCATTACACCTCAAACTCAGGTAAAACTAGACTACACTTGGTCTAACTAGGACACCATTTGTACTCCCATAGAGTTCGGAGGTTGGGGCATCATCGAACACCCATGTGATCTATCTCATCACCAAAATTATACAATCTCTCATTACCAACTCATAAAAAATATGGAAACCCTTAGTACTACAAAAATACTACAAATATATAAATCCATGGAAAAAAATAGTATATCTTCACCACTGTGGAAATTCATAAACAAAAATTATGGTATCATCATCCAGATGATCGACACACCTTCACATGCCTAAACCAATATCAACTTCTGGTGTGACCCATGCTATCACAACCACATGATACAAAACATCAAAAATAACCTCATCATGCCTCAGAGCGGAAAGCATACTAGCATAGCCAAAACTCTCCATCATCTCACTAGTAATAGACACAACATCCTAAAAACACATTGCTCACAAAACCTTAACCCCGACACGATTAAGTATATCATTCACCACCTAGAAAAAACACCACAAACTAGATTACATGAACATGAGGCAACACCTACTCTTCAGAAAAAGCATATCATTATCTTACTTACAACGGATATGGATTTGACTTGAAACAAATATGGAAGAAGAAATGGCCTTAAAAATTCAAAATCTTTTGTTGGCTCATTGTTAAGAACAAGATACTCATATATAACAACCTTACTAAGCGGGGCTTCTTGGGATCGACAAGATGCTACTTATGCCACATTGAAGAGGAAACCAAAAACATCTCTTCTACCTCTGTCCGTACATAACTCAGTTTCTCTACCATTATTTTTCATTAAACTCCATTAGAGACTTTCTGCACTCACCCACTTGAATTAACATATTCAAACCTAAAAACACCAACCATGACTCCCACAATATGACCATTGCTATACTATGAAACTTGTGAATAGATAGAAATAATAGGAAACATAACAACACTACTCACCCAATTGTGTAGATCAAAAATGAGATTGAACACTCTCTATCTATCATTTTGCATTGTAGGACTGACATCAACATCAACACATGTGATGGTAGATGAAGACACTCATATGGAGGTCTTTGGTGACCACAATGCTAAAGGACATTAAACCCTAGAGGATTTCTTAGCAGATGACACTGGCTTCTAGACCCAACATCACTGGACTTCACTATCTTCTTTACTGGTTTCTGAGGATCATTGTTTAAGGGGTCCCCACCCAGAACGATCTCTATTTCATCCTTTTTTTAATTTTCTTTAGTAGTGCTACTATTCTGATTACAACTCTCGCATAGACTACACACTTTGTTGTTAGTCTATGTGTTTATTCTGTACTGTGATTGTTTACAAATGTTTTTGTTTGTTAACATTATCTTTATATTTGACTTTCTATTAAAAAAAATGAACGGAACACTTTTGAATATTTTTAGTAGTTCCACTTGAAGGGAGATTGGAAACTACTAACTGATAGCATGATTTTCAAATAATATGGAAGGAAACATGCTTATGTAGATCTGAGGGGCTTCCCACTTGTGGGCTTGAGGAGGAGGGTCCTTACTATGGGACAAATTATACTCAATATCATCTCTGACAAAGTGGATAGGTATGAGAAATCATTTATGACAATTTATATACCTTTATACTTTTACGGTTTGGCACTTAAAATATATTAGCACCTGAGGTTGTGAACATTTTTAATGAATTCTAAACAATTGTACAAAATAATGTTATAACACTAAGTTAGGATGATTCCAAGTCTGTGGATGTTAGTGTAGTTTTTCCATAACAAAGTGTTGACGACACAACTTGTTGCATGTATCCTTCTATCATGACAATAATTTAATTTTCTAATAATATAAATTATATTTATTGTGATAATATCCACATTTACAGATAAAACATATAACAGAGGAAATCAAAATTTGACAACGCGGAGCTTGAACACCAGAAATGGAACTTCAAGCTTTGTCTCCCTGCCGCTGCCATCTTCTCCCCCACCACACAATCAAGCATGGTGTCTACCTAGAGCCTGGCTACAGTACTCATCGTGGGAAACCACTTCCATCAAGTGCAACATGAGTATGTTGCTTTCTTGGTATTTTACTTGTGCCGGTTATAAGTATTAATGACGTGTTGAACATAAACCGAATTGAGCATGGAGAGTTTTAGCATCTTCTACTAGTTTTATAGATCCACGGTCTAGAATGTGAACAAATGAGTGCTCTTTTTCTATTTAAGCTCAACCTACATTAACTTTGGTTTGTGCACTTCTTGAATCCTAGCATGCCTATATTCGAAATGGAAAATTTTCTTGTGATAGGTCAAATTTAGCATTACACAAGGGTAGGGTATTATTCATTTACCTACCACCCATATTTTAAATGTGAAAATACAAGTAAACATATTTTTAATCAACCAGTTATGTAACCTTTACCCACCTTATATTAAGTGCATCTAGAAGATGATAATGCAAGAAGTTCTACTCTGTCTACTTCATCTATTTGTCCATTAGTGCAATTTGAACTCATGTTTCCAATATTTTAACACTTTTAATTATTCATTTAAAAATCATAGAAAGCATCACCACTACTTGTTTGATTATTACTATTATTTGATTCTAAGAACTTGACTAGACAATCAGTAGCAATTTAGTTTTTATATTAACATATTAGATAGAGAAATGTATTCCTCCATATGAAATAATTTACCAAAATTTATAACTTATTAATACAGATAATTTCTAGTTTAAATATTAGTTTTTAGGTGTAAATGACATACAACATAATTTGTTTTAAGCATCTCTTTTGTGATATACAAAATATAATATATAATAAAAAATATAGCATATCTATATGTGTACCATATGAGTAAATTGGTTCATGATAGGATAGGGTAAATGTGTTTAGAGAAAGGGTAATTACCTTAGTTGTTAGTTGTTACTCATGTCTTTGATGCAAATAAGGGTATGGGTAAGTAATTACCCTACCATTTACAACCTTAGTCATAATTCATGCTCTACCTTTGAATCTTAGTGCAAGAACTTATGATTTCTTTGTTCATATACTACTGGCATATCCTAGTTTAGAAGCTATACAATCTATGTTCATGTGCTACTTTAATTGTAGCACATGTATTACCTAAATATTAGTTGAAACATTGCCAAAAACCATGTTGACCTTATATTAGATCTTAGTTCATCATCTATTGGAATCTTGATTTGACCTCTATTCCCATCCTAGTACACCCTTGATTTGAATCCTTATTTAGCCTCTACTCGAGTCTTGGTGCACCACTCTATTCAAAACCTAATTCATCCTCTGCTTGATTCCTCATGTACCCTTAGTATGAGTTGATGTTTGCTCACATTTCAAACCATCCTAGTGCACACGCTACAAGAATCCTAATTTAGCGACTATCTGAATCATCCCAGTATACCATATATATAATATGGTGTCTCACTACTTGAAATCTTGATGTATCGATTATGGATAATGGTTCATAAACTACTACACAAATAATTCAATTACATACAAACTATCAAGTTCTAATTCACCAATATCTAACTTGTGGTGACTCATTATGCAAATTGAGTTGCATTCATATTTATGTAAGCTAGCCTATATTTTTTCTTTAATAAAATCTCAAAATATTAATAATATCATATAAAAAATTGAAGCTACAACTTACCTAAAAATATATACCTAGTAAAATAAATGAAAATAATTCTGTTAGTAGTTCTTGGGAAAGTAACTCTACATAAAGAACATAAGAAAATATCTCTCATTTAATGAGTCATCAATTATAATGCTTTATAAATTCCAACGGAAAATAAAAGGCAAAAAATTGAGTTATTTTCTTTCTCCTGAATGCTTTATTGGATAATTTCTAAATTTATTGTAGGAAAAATAAACTCCTGACATATTGATATTAATTAGTCAATAACCATATCTAATGAAAATCCCACATTGAAATAATTCCCTCCTCTCCTACAATGTAGTTGATGTACCATGATGATAATTCAATTTTAAAAATTTCTTATTTGATCCATAATTTCTAGCTAGTAGTTCACTGAAAACCAAAACCTTAAGACTATTTATTAACAGTCAATTCTAAGACATGTTACAAATAATATTGCCTAATGAACAACAACTCAAATAAAGTCTTTCTTGAAAAATTCAACTGCCTCTCCCGTTTCATTCTTGTATAAAATATTTGCCATTGAAACACCTTTATAACCTCCCCACTAGTTTCCCACAAAGATGAAGAAACTTAGACTAAGTTACCAAAAGATATTGAATAGTGAATTCCAACTTTGTTGATCAATACAAATTGATAATTGATTTTCTTGTTTGTTAACTTTTGATCACCAATTCATTCGTAAGTAAAATCTCAAAAAATAATTATGTAGATGCTTTAGCTGATTAGTTGTCATATGTTAAAGGTTGTATGGATGTTGTTTAACATTCAATTAAATCAAATAAAGAATCAAATATGATTTTGTGACATCAAATATACCAAAACAATATAAGTCCAATTGAGGCTTTATTGTGACCATTGAATCTTGATCCAATGTTGAGACCATTTTTTGTAGTTTTGTTTGGTATGTAGTTTCTCTAATTCTCTAGGGTAATTAGATGAAATTACAAGCTAAGAAATTTCCATATTTGCATGCCTCATTTATTTGACATCCTACATAGTGATACTATTTTCTCTCCTCAGTCCCTTTTTCTAATTTACCTCAATTCAATGTAATCTTGAGAATAATGGACATTCTTCTCTAAACCTATAGTACAAGAATTGGTCACTATCTGTGTAGTGTGATTATCATACGACCTACGGCCCACATTCTCATTAACAAATGCTCTCCATTTCAAACTCTAACTACTCCATTATACCAAATGTAAAACAAACACCTCCTACACCTTCATGGAAACTGATGAAGAGATTTACTACTTGATATACACATCTGGAACTGAGCATCACCTATTCAGGTGTGCTTTCATCGTATCAATTTAATTATACTAGCCTTTGGCAACCTTATTCCACCTTCAATACTACTACAACAGTAAGGTATAAGTTTCACTATTATGCCAAATCTCTTACCTTCTATGCAATTTCTAAGCTACACTCCATGGATTTCGCTATGTGTGTCTCCATAATGCCTTGTTGGCTAGTTTGTGTTTCCCTTTTGTTGTGTATTTTTCTTTTTGTGGACTTACAAAACCTTCTTCACAAGTAGTCACGGAAAAAGATCATTTTATATGATCTAGCCATAAGATAGCATTGGTAATCAACGATGCTCAAAGAGCAAGGCATGCACTAAATGTGCATGACCACATGATGGGTCCATGTGTTTATGCAACCCTTCATAAAAAACTACATATGTCTTCCATTTAGCAACCAACTGCTCCTAGTGTTGAAACTATTGAGTCCCCTACTACTCCCAATCCTCTACATCACCATGATGTGTGGATAGCTGGGAGAAAAAATAAAAAAGGAGATATAACCAACCCCGCAACTACTCAGGCGGCTGCAAAAATGGTAAAAGTCAACTCTTAGAGCAATTAGTATTGATGTTTGTTATGTTGACTTACCAAATTCTATTGATGATGATTAGCGGGAGTTTCAAGAGCAAAGGAAGAAAGGATCATTCATCCCTGAGGGCACAAGGGATGAATTGATAGTTGCTCTCAGTAACCCATATCATCTTGGATTTGTTAGGGCCATAGAGCTATTTTCCCGCCAATGTTTCTTCTCTACTATGTTGGTGTGACTTGTAGTTTTCCCCTTGCATGACCACCGCGAGACCCAAGT
This sequence comes from Alisma plantago-aquatica, assembly GCA_963693085.1. Lineage (NCBI taxonomy): Eukaryota > Viridiplantae > Streptophyta > Magnoliopsida > Alismatales > Alismataceae > Alisma > Alisma plantago-aquatica. The sequence goes on from OY856415.1 coordinate 345,465,280, forward strand.
TTGGGCTCGTTAGGTTCATGAGGCCATAACGAAGGTTCCCAATAGCTAATATCTCAAAGACATGAACTAGATCCGAGTTTTTTATTCTATGAATCGTGTTGTTCCTCGTGTTCATCACTGAATTGATGTAAGAACAAGACCAGTTGTTTTCTTTGAGTTTTTTCCTTCTAGATCTCATTTTATATATCATGTATTCATGGGTGTTTTTGTGTTTTAATGTGCCTTTATCTCTTTTACACATACGCAAGTATTGTGGGCGTTGGTGCCAATAGGCAATGCTCGATTGGACCAGCTAGGTCGGGGGCCTGCCTGTTGGAATTTTCTTTTTATTTATTTATCAATTTCTCATTTTTGAATTTGTTAATACTTTGAAATATGATAACTAATTAACTGATTATTAGAAAATTAATTTTAAATATGATTTGGAAAGCTTCTTGAATAAGGAATTTGAATAGGTTCTAGAGTTTTTTTCCATCCAACCAAACCCTTATTTGCTAAGAATTCAATATTAGGGTTTAAGATGGTGAATAAAGTGAAATTGATATGAAATATGTTATGAATAGGGTATAGTATGGTTTCTTAACCCTAAGAAGTGATTAGGAGTTTTTCAACCTAAAATAAGCAACTTGGATATTTACTAAGAGAGGTATTTGGTCCATGCACTTTGAACATAAGTAATTGATAGATTTCATATATGTATGTACAATGAATGATACTATGTAATTTTTACTATTTCAATTGTTAAAATTCAATGAATTTATAATGATCTATATTTCATGTTTATTTCTGAATATTATTGTATCATCTTAATGCACATTAAGTGTAAAGTTAAAATTAAGATGTATGAGCAAATCAAGAGTTTTTCAAGAGAGATTATGTTAAAAGATAACTTATACAAGATCCTCACTAAGAGGCTCCTTAGAGAAAAACTAAAAGGCACTTTGATGCATAATAGAAGAGACACTTTAGTGCAACCCAAGAGGAAGTTCAGTGCATAAGAGAAGATGCACTTCGGTGCAAAACCGAAGAATTCTTATCTAGGTCAAGATAAAAGACATAATTGAAAAGTAATTGTGTCCCTTTTTCAATGTGTAATGTTTGAAGTTTGTTTTCAATTTACATTTTATCTTAAAGATATATAAGTTCAATTCCACTTACCAATTTGTTTGATGAATGGTTGGGGGCACAATGCTCATAGGAAAGGATCAAGCTTCGAAGATAAAGATAGCTGATGTGTGAGGAATAGCTCAAGGAACTTCAGAAGGAAAGACCTGGTGGGGGTGTTGCTATACCTAATTTAGATTTTTCATGTTTATGAGAAAGTGTAAGGTGTTTATGGGTGAACATCTTTAATTTTGTTCATGTATGAGTTATGTAGAGGACATGAGTATTAGAACTATTATTTTAACATGTATTGGTCATATTTGAACTCTATTTTTATGCAATGATTATCTATTTGTGACATCCCCCTTGGGAATTATGATCCTACTCAGTAATTGATATGTATGAAAAAGTGGGGTGTTACAGGTGTGCTCACAACTTGTCCATTCTATCAACCCTTTAAAGATCCTAAATAGATTGCCTTTCACCATAACTTGAGAAATATGGACACAAATCCATGCGTGGTCGTTATTAGGATGTCCTCACAAATTGGACTCAGGAGGAAGATCAAGCCAGGTCTCATTAACCACATCTCTATCCTACTGACTAGCAATCCTTCTACTCACCTCTCTCTTATTCTGCCAAGTGACATAGATCGTGTTCATATTCCATTCCATTAAGTTGGAAGTGCCCATTGCATCATTGAATCTCTCTAAGCATGAATTCAACATAAGAAATCCCCCATTCTTCTCATTCACCTTTCTAATATGATGAAGTCATCCATGAATATTTGTGGTGGATGCTTTTGATTAGCTATAGTCGTCATCTCCCAAAGCCTCCTTCTACATAACTTAAAATTCTACACACACACCACACAATACATAACTCATAATTCTATACATACACCACAAAAACCACAATGTGAAGCCCACCCTAGCTAATGTAACTTGTTAAGATACATTGGTCCATCACAAAGATCACATGCAAATCTAAACTGAGGGATTCCATCCCATAGAAATGTGTCCACCTTCAATCAACTCCAAATTACAAGCATGTACCCAACCTGCAGGAAAAAGACATGACATCCTGTACTTGACTTTACATCTATTCTAGTTCCAAGAGACACCGCCAATGAAGCTTGAACCTCTGTGAAGAAAAGCACCTCACAAGTTCAATACGAGGATGCACATCACATTCGTTTATGATGACCCCCTCGGGCATGGGTAGTCCCACGAGCTGCTTGTGTGTGTTCTTGTATATTCTTAATAGTTTAAGGCCATGGACACTTGGAAAGATACTAGAAGTTCAACTTTTTCTTTTTCTTTATCTTAAAGTTTCATATACTTATCGCTGAGCACCCAAACGAGCCATTTTTTCTCCACCGTTTCTCTCCTTCTATGAACCTCGTTCTCCCTCTGTGCTGATGTGAATTTCCTTTCAAATGAAGAAGAAACAGGGGATCTTCTTGGTAAAAGATCCTAGGGTTGCAATTGACTTCCTTTTAGGGTTTAAAAAGCTTTCTTCTAGTGATCTTGACCTAAAAGAGTAAGAATCCCCTTCTTTACTCCATTTATTTCTTTGTTATCCTTCCTCCTACCTTTTTCCAGGTCGGAACCTTTCTGTTCCATGGTATAAATTGCTCTAAAGCTCTAAAACCCTACCTTTATTGCTCCTTATGCTTAAGGTTTTCTCATTTGATAAAAAAAGGTGCTAGATGGACGAGTTCACAACTTATGCTTGGATTTCCTACCCTATCTACTCATGTTTTCTTCTGTTTGTGAGTTTATATTCTCATCACAGGAAAGTTTTATAACTTGCTTCATGTTTATTGCTTACCATAAGCTTTCTAGCTCATGTTCTGGCTTGAAAATGATGATCCATGCACTAAAAAGCTATGCTTGACTTGGATTTCGATTTTTATAATGTCTCCTGTTCTGATTTTAGTTCTAGATGAATCTATATTGATGATTACATTTTTTCCTAAGATATAATATGACTAGGATCAGGTTGGTTTGACAACCTATGGTACTAAGCACCTATCAACCAATGGTCAATTTTAGGGTTTAAAGTTGATTTCTACTATAAACACATGACTCAAGGGTGGTACCATTGAAAAATCCGATGGTGTTGTCTTCATGACAACTGATGGTGGTGACCAAGGGTGTCAACTGACATTCACCCCTTAGGTTAGGTGTTGGCCTAATTATAAGCTTAATGATAAACAACTAGGCACCCTGATGATGCTATCAATCAATGGTGACATTAGCTTGATATTCGACGGTGATCATTAAATGAACTACATTGAATGTCAAAATATTCTGAAATGGTTGATGAAATTATGAGTTTTAGTAGTTTCATAGACCTGTTATCCTTGTACTAGAACAAGTATAATGAAGGTCTAGAGCTTGAAGATGATGGTATCACCTTATAAAGTGATATCGGGTTCAAGCACACAAGCAAGCACCTCTAACCCGATATGGTGATGCACCTACTCCACTAAAATGATATGGATATGAGTTTATGCTTTCTTGCACGATATTGTGGTATAGTATACACCTCTTGCATGATATGAGGTGAAGCAAGCACCTCAGAAATGATATTGGGTTAAGAACCACACCTCTTTGCCCGATATGGTGTGAAGCACACACACACCTCTAAAGTGATATGGTAATCAAGCACACACCTCTTTACCCGATATGGTGTGAATCACACACACACCTCTTTGCCTGATATGGTGTGAAGCACACACACACCTCTAATGTGATATGGTAAGCAAACACACACCTCTTTGTCTTATATGGTGTGAAACCCACACACCTCTTTGCCCGATATGGTGTGAAGCACACAAACACCTATAAAGTAATATGGTAAGCAAGCACACACCTCTTTCCCCGATATGGTGTGAATCACACTCACATCTCTTTTCCAGATAGGGTGTGAAGCATACACACACCTCTTTGCCCAATATGGTGTGAAGCAAACACACACTTCTTTGCCTGATATGGTGTGAAGCATACACACACCTCTCTGCCCGATATGGTGTGGAGCAAGCACACACCTCTTTTCCTGATATGGTGGAAGCACCTCAATCCAATACACTTGATTGAGTGATACATGTAGTATGTTATGTCAAATGATACTTTAAGACATGTAGGGTATAATGCATTTTGATAGATATGGGACATGTACCTTGAGAGAAGGGTTGAGCCAAACTAATGGAGTAGGATGTAATCAATAACCTAGTAAGGATGAAAGAGAAACTTATACTTGTTTAATACTCATGTAATGAGTATACATTGATACTCCTATTATGTGTGGATTCTGAATTAGGGTTGTGATTCTTAATGAATGTACTTGAAAACCCTAGATAGCTTAAAAAGGGAAGCCTTAACCCTAATGAAGGGTAATGATGTGATTTGAAACTACAATTAGTTAATAAAGGGGAATCCTTAACCATATTGAAACCATGTTGATGGCATGAGATAATGAGCATAGCTAAGTGTGAGCTATGATGTTTCATATAATACCAATTATATGGGCCTTGTGAGCCATGTGGTTAGTTGTTGCCTAGTGAAAGGTAACAAGATGTTTAATGGGCCTTGTGAGCCATGAGAATAGTTGTTACCTAGTGAGAGGTAACAAGATGTTTAATGGGCTTTGTGAGCCATGTGGTTAGTTGTTTCCTAGTGAAAGGTAACAAGATGTTTAATGGGCCTTGTGAGTCATGCGATTAGTTGTTTCCTAGTAAAAGGTAACAAGATGTTTAATGGGCCTTGTGAGCCATGAGAATAGTTGTTGCCTAGTGAGAGGTAACAAGATGTTTATAAAAGTTTCATGTAAGAAATGATAATGTTCAAAATAAACTAGGAAATGGAAACTTAGTAACATAATAATAATAATAATAATAAATGGATACAATAATAATAATGAAATCTTGATCATACATTCTTCATGCTTATAGCCAAATAAGGGATATAGTGTTTTGAATATGCTTAAATGAGATAAGAGGTATACTTGTATTATATAAAGGATGTGGATCAGTATGATGGCTTGGCCAAGGTAATTCCTAGTAAAGGTGATATGGTATTCAGTGATGAGATGTACATGATTGGCATAGTTCAATACCTAGAATAGATGCACATGATTGGCACAGTCCAATACCTAGAATAGATGTACATGATTGGCATAGTCCAATACCTGGAATAGATGCACAAGATTGTCATAGTCCAATACCTGGAATAGATGCACATGATTGGCATAGTCCAATACCTGGAATAGATGCATATGATTGGTCATAAACCAATACCTAGAATAATTGCACATGATTGGTCATAACCCAATACCTGGAATAATTGCACAATATTGTGATCGGCTTAGAAGTGAGTTAGATGTTTAAATTTATATCTCGAAACCGTCTAAGACGCCCATAACTTTTATTACGGGGTCGTAGTAGATATACGGGGTCCAACATAGGGATGTGGTGACGTTTAGGATGCCTAAGATCTCATTCTCAAGTCAGATAAGCCAAAACGACAGTCGATAAAATATGTGCTAGAACTAGTCTAGCGGGTTGTCATGAATTAAAATAGAAAACAAAGAAAATAAAATAAAATAAAATAGATCCTGTGAGATTCTACTAATCAGAGAGAAAGAGTTCTTGTCTATGTAACCACAAGTTGGGCAGTCTATGCACCCGTTCTAGGGCGTAGACAACCCTCGAACACCTGAACAAGCAATCTATATCCAAACATAGTACGTAATGTCATGTCTGTTCCTGTGGGTCGTCCTACTCGCTCTCACGATGTGTGAGTAAAAACATCAAAAATATGTCATCGACCCTCTCTCGAGGAATGACATATCAACACCTCAGAATATTCTAAGTTCCCTCTAGGTTCTTAGGATATTCTGGGATGTTAGGAACATAATACCTTGGATCGTCCTCCTCTCGGGTTCAGATCCAAACTATCTTCTCTTAACCTTTCCTACACGATAGCAGTTCAAACAAGAAAGAGATCAACCAAACTAGCTATGATAACCAAAAAGGGAAGATAGAACAAGAAACATACTAGATCTGAAATAAATCTACTTACTTAAGGCAAAAGTACATAAACATGCCCAACACAGGATACATAGCCAAGAAGGATCTCAACTAGCCATAGACATGCATAGTTGGCACCGAACAAAGATGAAAGAACATCATTGTACAAGAAACCAAGGAAAACAATAGAAGAAAGGGAAAGAAGAAGATATTTATCCTGTAAGGAGATGTGACTCTCGCTCCTTTGCCTCCGTATAGGCTGGATCTTGTCTTTTGGTCCTCCTCCTTGATCAGATCTGCACTCCTCAGTCCTCTCTCTCTAGATTCATCCTGAATAGTAGCTTGGTGGGTGAACGGAGATGGAGGACGATGGAGGTCATGGGTCTTCTCACTCCTCAGCTTTGGCCCTTGGAGATCAAAGACTAGGGGATGATGGAGGGTGGTGGAAATTGGAAGCTCACTAAAGAGGAGGGCGTAGGGTGACCCTTTGGCCTTCTCAGACCTCTAGATTCTCCCATGGAACTCTGGGAACCTTCAGATCTCAGAGAAGCATCTTGGCATCCTTGGTCGAGGCCCCCGTTCAAATGAGTGAGGGGACACCTATTTATAGAGGCAGACTGCAGACTACGACCAGTAGGTCGTGGGGTCAGCCATGGTCGTGGATTATGCCCACAGTCATGGCCAACACCGCGGTCACAATTCATGGAGTGGAAATCACGGTCGCAGTGATGAAGATTGTGGTCGTAGTCTGGGAGCCATGGTCGTGGCGGAAGACCATGGTCGTGGTGGAGGGAGTCATCCACGGTGATGGCTAAGGGACACAACCATGGCGAGGAATCGCGTTCGCGGTTGTGGAAGGAAAAATTGTGGTCGCGGTTATTGGGAACCGCAGTCGCATTTATTGGCCAAGGTTGTGGCGAATAATCACGGTCACGGTTGTTGAAGACGCAGACCATGGTCGCGGTGTTGAAGCCTGCGGTCACGGTGTTGAATCCCGCGGTCGTGGTTATTGGCAGCGGTCATGGCAAATGGCTACGGTCATGGTGAGGGATCACGGTCATGGTTTTGAAGACCGCGGTTGCATTAATTGGCCATGGTCGTGGCGAACGGCCACGGTCGTGGCAAAGGTGGATGGCCATGGTCGTGGTGAGGATCATGGTCGCGGTTTTGAAGGCCGCGGTCATGATGGGCACCACGGTCGTGCTTGATTGCCACTGTTGTGGTCAGGGTGGATTGCCACAGTCGTGGCGGGTTCATAGCATCCGCACAAAATCATTTGTTAGGGAGAAATCTTTGGAGAATAGATGTCTTGTCTGGTTCGGTGCCTGCAAGTCCCAAAATTGGCTAAATTGGCTACATTATTGGCTATTCTAACTACATTATCTAATGAGAGAAAGAAAGCATAAAACATTAGCATTATTGGGCATATTAAGACCAAAGTGACACGAAACTATAGATAAAATGCACAGGTAATATGCGTAGATTTGGGTGCTATCAACTACCCCAAGCTTAAAATTTGCTTGTCCTCAACCAAGACTGTGCTCAAAGAACAAAAACATAACATCCAAATTAAGCTTGGAAATAGATACTAATGCTAAGAAAAATAGTTTAAAGCATCAATATTCCTGATCCATGTCATTTTAGAACAAACCCCCACCAATAATGAACAATCCTGCCAAAGCAAGATCAAAGAGTGTCCAGGCAAGATTAAGCGAATTCACTACAGCCTGCCGATACTCATGAGGGTTTGAATCTTAATTGTTAAACATTAAGGAATTGTCACATTGGTGATCACGCAGGTGATGAGATTTGAGCCATCACCATGAATCCATGCATACCAATCAGGAATACCACACCTCTCACTTATTCATGTCCTTAAGAAACAAAGAAAAAAGACTCTAATGACTTCTGAGGATCCCGATCTGCATCAGGTTGGTCCATGTAGCAAGCAACAATCCCTGTAGTCTGAACCAGTTGGTCCAAAGCAGTGAGATGAACTCCTCGTACTACGCTCGAACCAACCCTGCTACTGAGATGATCTCATAAGTCTCCTAGGGGTTCCTAGTGACTCTCTAATGAGCTTTTCGAGTGGTACTTCCAGGCACGACATACCCACGTTCATCAACGCAGTCATACACCGACTGGTCACCATCCTCGACTCTCCTAAAAGAGAAAACAAATGCTCATTTATTGTTCACCCTCAGGATTTTATCATCTGCATTCTATTTTGTATGCTTAGGTGAGAACTATATAGACATTTTAGGATTTTGTGGGCGGCCAAGCCTCTTTTTGCAATTTTTTATATTTTTCATTTTTTTGACTCGATCTAATGTGAGAAGGCACGTAGTCCATCAAGAAAAACACTTCATCATGATCATAGCTCAAATCTCATCATGATCCACTTGACACCTGTGTGAAAAGTAGAAATTATGATTCAAGAATCCTTAGAATAGAGGCACGCTTGTGAATTCATAGCTAGGAGTCTTTAATTATTTTTTAGCTCATTCCAATGGTCCTTTACCATGGATTTTCCATTCACAACATGGATCAAGGGAATTTATCTTTAAGCTATGAAAAAGGCACATAACCGTAGATTTATTACCAAACTCAAGGAAAGAGTCAAAGAGCAAGTCAAGCAAAAGGTCAAGCAATTTTCAAGATGAAAACTGTGCATTTAGGCATAAAGTCAAGCATTTATCTATTAGATTCGCACCATATGGTCATAAATGCAAAGCTACAAGCTTATGCTAAATGCTAGAAATAAATGTGCATGCAAGAAGGGTGAAGAGAAAGAAGGGTGAAGCCTACCACCCCAAGCTTAAAAGTTTGCTCTTCCTCGAGCAAGAATTGAACTTGAAATAGTGAGGCACGAATGCATGATTTTAATGGCAGTTATTGAAGTTCTAAAGATGATGCATGGATGCAAGGATATAAGAAAATAGATAGAGGAAAGAAACTAACTAACAAGAACATGAAGAGCTAAATTTATTGTAATAAAAAGGGTGGGAGGGTGGGTAAGTGAAAAGGGGGTGGCTGCCCCACGATACTGACACTGGGATCCCAAATCCTAAGTTTTGGGACCAGTGTCACATGTGTCTTACAGACGGGTTCCACCACATAATATGAGTAGAATAGGTGGATGTGTTGGCCCTGTCAAGTCCGGAGAAGCGAAGTGAAATCCGGAAACTCGGTGAAGTCATCTTTGTGCTGAAAGTGGCTTGAACTGCACAGGGATGAATTCTTCATCATATCATCCTCATGGTACCTTTCATTATATGAATCTGAATATGAAGGTCCTGGGATGTCGACAAAGGATCAGATGGAGGGGATAGGTTGAATGACTTGGGTACGATCCATTTCTCCTCCCTCCATCTCTGAACTTGAGGTTGGATGCTCAGATAAGCTCTTATATATGCTCTGAGTCATCCAATCATCTTCTGAACATGAAGTATCCCTAGAAGAGTATGACTGATGTTCTTCCACCCCAAGCTTGTCGCCTTCTGCGGGGTCTAGGCTTTCTTCATGTTGAGCATCCATGTTGTAGTGAACTGTCCATCTACCTCCCTTGAGTTCCACCAAGCCTTGAGGAGGGATGGTTGTGATTGTAAGCTCGTGTTGTTCCAGCTCATCATCATTGATGTATTCACTCCACTGAGATGAATAGTCATCATCATCCTCACCATATAGGTTGTTCCAAACCATGATCAGCTTGCTACTCAAAGTGAAATGACAAGTCTCAATATGAGAGATGTCACTCTAGTTTGGTTCAATATCTGACTCCGGTTCCTCTGAACAACCTTCTGGCTGTGAGGAAACTTGGCTTTTAGAGTCTTCATCATCGCCATCATAGACCCATTCATGTCTATGACTCATATCTTCCATTGGTTCATCAGCTAGGTCATCTGGATAGAATGATGGGCTTCCCGAAGTGGGTTGGTCTTCACAAAAAAATCCTAGTGAATCCAGTTAATGGTCTAAATAGGATGGTGAGATATACTCTGCTTCAGATCCAATGGAATGGTCTTGATGACTAACTTCTTCATTGTTTTGTGATGGCAGTTGTAACTAGATTGTAACCAAATCGATGAGCTCTTGGAGCCTCCTGCCATGTTCAACATCTTTATCATGAAGTTGTTGTACTTGAGAAGCAATACTTTCGAGACCAGTTGATTCTGCCATGCACATATGAGTGGAGTTCGATGTATCAAACTGATGCACTTGGATGGATCCTTGCTCAAGAGTTTGAAGTAGACTTCTACTATGGTCTACAACCTTGGTGACTAGTTTGAGATGACAATCCTGCTCTTCTAGTAGTTGTTGCATTGGATTGACATCTTCTTGGAGATGAGGGGATAAGGAGGTGAGAGTGTGAATACTTTCCCTAGACGACTCCACTGCCTTAATCAATTCATGATCCCATGATAGCATGGGAGTCCAGGACTGATAGGAAGTCTCTGTTGTTGGAATCTCAACATATGACGATGGTGGAGGTAAGTATAAGTTGACTAGTTGAAGAGAACGACCTTCAATTATTTTCCAGCAGTCGGAACTATGGGAAAACTTGGGAGGACAGGTGAATAAGATCACTTGTCATGCCGAAGCGAGATCCATGGCTGAAAAAGGTATAAGAAAAAAAGGAAAACTATTTAGTATATATGAACAAGTATGTTTAAAACAACAGAAAAATTATGCATATATATACATGCTTATAGTGACAGAACAAAAATATGCTAGGCATGTAAATGTGGAAAACTACATCCCCGACAACGGTGCCAAAAAGTTGATTGGCTCATAAGTGAGTCAGACTTTTAAATTTATAACCCAAAACCTTATAAGATGCCCACAACTTTTATTATGGGGTCGAAGTAGATATACATGGTTGAACACAGGGATGTGGTGACGTTTAGGATGCCTGAGATCTCATTCTCGAGTTAGATAAGCCAAAACGACAGTCGATAAAATATGTGCTAGAACTAGTCTAGCGGGTTGTCACAAATTAAAAGAGAAAACAAAGAAAATAAAATAGAGCCTGTGAGATTATACTAATCAGAGAGGAGTTCTTGGCTATGTAACCACAAGTTGGGCAGTCTATGCACCCGTTCTCAGGCGTAGACAACCCTCGAACACCTGAATAAGCAATCTATATCCAAACATAGTATGTACTGTCATGTATGTTCTTGTGGGTTGTCCCACTCACTCTCGCGATGCGTGACTAAAACCATCAACAATTTGTCATCGACCCTCTCTCGAGGAATGACATATCAACACCTCAGAATATGCTAAGTTCCCTCTCAGGTCTTAGGATATTATAGGATGTTAGGAACAAAATACCTTGGATCGTCCTCCTCTCAGGTTCAGATCCAAACTATCTTCTCTGAACCATTCCTACACAGATCTCTCGATATAGGAAGAAATAGCAGTTCAAGTAAAAAAGAGATCAACCAAACTAGCTATCATAACCAAAAAGGGAAGATAAAATAAGAAACATACTAGATCTGAAATAAATCTACTTACTTAAGGAAAAAGTACATAAACAGGCCCAACACAGGCTACATACCCATGAAGGAGCTCAACTAGCCATAGACAAGCATAGTTGGCACCGAACAAAGATGAAAGAACATCGTTGTACAAGAAACTAAGGAACACGACAGAAGAAAGGGGAAGAAGAAGAGATTTATCCCATGGAGGAGAGGTGGATCTCACTCCTTTGCCTCCGTATGGGCTGGATCTCGTCTTTTGGTCATCCTCCTTGATCAGATATCGACTCCTTGGTCCTCTCTCTCTCTCTAGATCCGCCCCGAATAGCAGCTTGGTGGGTGAACAAAGATGGAGGATGATAGAGGTCGTGGGTCTTCTCACTCCTCAGCTTCTGCCCTTAGAGATTGAAGACTAGGAGATGATGGAGGGTGGTGGAGATTGGAAGCTCACTGAAGAGGAGGGCATAGGGTGAGCCCTTTAGCCTTCTCAGACCTCTGGACTCTCCCATGGAACTCTGGGAACCTTAATATCTCAGAGTAGTAGCCTATCGACGTCCTTGTTTGAGGCCCCTATTCAAATGAGTGAGGGGACACATATTTATAGAGGCAGACTACAGACCGCGGCCAGCAGGTCACGGGGTTGGCCATGGTCGTGGCCAACACCACAGTCGCAATTCGTGGAGAGGAAATCATGGTCGCGGTGATGAAGATCGCAGTCGCGGTCCGGGCAGAACGTTCTTGGTGGGAGACCACGGTCGTGGTGGAGGGAATCGACCATGATCGTGGCTAAAGGACATGGCCGTGGCGAGGAATCATGGTCATGGTTGTGGAAGGAAAAACCGTGGTTGCGGTTATTGGGAACCACGGTCGTGGTTATTGTCCATGGTCATGGTGAATAATCGCGGTTGCAGTTGTTGAAGATGCAGACCGCATTCGCAGTGTTGAAGCCCACAATCGCAGTTATTGGCCATTAGAGTTAGGTGAGGTGGCAAGTACGGGGTCGATCCACGAGGATAAAGGGGGAACTAGAGTTAGATGGCGTGAGATATGTTCCTAGTGCGGAGAGTAGGGTTTTTAGGGTTTTAAGGTTGATTGTTGATTGATTAACTAATAGAGCAGTTAAGAAATGTGAGATGAAAGCTAAATTATCAACAGGCTAAGTGAGCAATCTAAGATAACGAGCTATCTAACCAAGAGCAAGAACGAATTATACCAAACTAAGCAAGCAACTAACAATTTAGAGCCTAAGTTAACCACTAAGCAAGATGAAAGATCTAAATTAACACTAGCTAACAAAACGAGGCAATTGACTAAGTTAGACTAAAGCAATTAAACTAAGCTAGCATTAACAAGCAAACTAGGCAATTAGGGTTTTAAGCAATTAGATGAAGGAGGTGGGCCGTTTGGGAATGTGACCTTGACATTAGTTGGGGGATGTCACCATAATAAGCAATTAACATATCTGATTCTAGATTACCAAACCAAACAACAAGGTGGGTGCTATGAGAATGTACTCTAAGCTACTAATTGAAGAACTAGGGCTAGGTGTAATTCTCATAGGACGTACCAAGTCTAGGTCTCTAGGATAAGTGGTATTAGTCAATTGAGGACCAAGGGTAAGGATGGGAGTAGAGATGAGGGTATTTGACCTCATGCCACTAGCCACCTCAGCCTTTAGGAAATCCTAGGCAATTGCACTAATCACACTTATACTAGTCACTTAGAACTCACATTTGCATGTAGGAAGAAGGCGATTATGTAGGAAGATAGGGGGCTAGCTAGGGATCCGAATTAAGGACCTAGGAGCCAATCCTATGATAGCTACATAGAAACCAAAACATCCTAGAGACAAATGTCTTCAAACACCACAAGGCAAGAAATTAATGTAATTAAACAACAACCACATGCACAAGTAATGGGAAATGAGGTATAAGCAAAGGCAATCATCACAGAAATGAAATATGTTCATTACAAATTATATTCCCCCAACATGGTATCAAAGTCACATTTTTGCCCCAAACAGCCCACCCAAGGGGGCTTAGCTATACATGATCAAACTAGGAAAAGAAGGGGATAAAATAAGGGAAAACACCATGAAGCTCGATGTAGTGGCCTCCTTCTTCACCTCCAAGCAGATGCAGTTGACCTCCCTCCTCCAAAGGTGCAGGGGTGCATGAAAATGGTGGAATGGATGGATAGAAACCTAGAGAAACTAGGTTTCTATGGTGGAAATGAGTGGAAAGTGGGTGGAAATTGGGTTAGATGCAAGGGAGTAGGTGGATTGGAGTAATGGAGGCAAGGAAGCAGCTAGGGTCGGCTAGGGGTGCTTAACCCGGAGCCCTAGAAGCAACTAGTTCTTATATAGGAGCTAGGGTTAAGTGGAGGTAGAATAGGAATAATAGTGGAAAGTTATGTAGGGTATGTGATCACCACGGTCGTGGTGGGTGTGCCACGGCCATGGTGAGGGTAGTGGGGGACGACCGTGGGGTGGTTGACATGGTCGTGGGGTGAAGGCAGTGGTGAAAAAGCAAAGTAGGGTGGTGTCCATGGCCGTGGCGGAGTGCCACAGTCATGGTGTGTAGCATGCACCACGGCCGTGTTGGGTAACACGGCCGTTTTGGAGGAGTTGGAGCTGACCGTGGGGCGGGTCCACAGGCATCTTGATCAGCATCGGCCACGGTCGTGGCGACTTGGCCACAGTCGTGGCTTTCTGGGCAACATCCCTGTTGGAAACTGATTTTTCGCAATTTAATTCCCACGACCGTGGCAGGGTGCCGCGGCCGTGTTCTCTTCTACTGACCATGACCGTTATGATGGCCACGGCCGTGGTGTCTTCAAGGGCCACGGTCGTGGCAGGTGGCCACGGCCGTGGGATTCTGTGGATTTCCCTGTTGTAGCCTGTTGGAATTTGGCAATAAAGCCACGACCGTGGCATTGGGGCCACGACCGTGGTGAGGCTTGACTTCTTGATTTTGCTTCTTACTTTGTCAATTTCGGATGTCTTTGCTCGGGGATGATTCTTGGCCACTGGAGGTAGGTTGAGGGAGAGTTTGGGGCCTTCTTTGGGTTCCGCCCTCTCTCTCGGCCATCTAAGCATGGTCCAAGTACCTGAAAAACAGTGCAAAGAACATCCATAAGTGTATTTGCAATGATACTCATATTGGGGAGAATAACCTGTAATTCTAATGCATTTGAATGTGATAAAAGTACAAAATGACACGAGATACAGCCCTAGAATAGGGTTGGATCACCACCCCAAACTTGAAACATACTTGTCCTCAAGTATGCTCCAACTCAATCTCTTTCCCATTTTCCATAATCAAACGATATGAGAAATACAATATGATGGGCGAGAAATGCTAAATGGGATCAATGGTGACTAGGTACATGCAAATCACTTCCCTCCTCTTCTACTTTCACAAACCAACCATGAAGGGAGCACAGAGCACAAGAACTTCGCATATAATGCATGGATTGCACAAGTTATCAATATCTCATCCATAAGGTTCCGGGTAGACCGTTTCATGATGATGTTAATCGCCGATGACTAGGAGTGTCATTTCACCTTCATGCCTTCAACCTTATGCTTCAAGTTATGCCAAATGACCCACATGGCTGCGGAAAAGGGATAAAGTGAGCTAGGTTTAATGTTTCCTAGCTCCATGGGTATGAAAAGAGAAGAAAGGGTTGTGGTAAGATTTGGAGTGCTTTTACACACTCATCTTTTCTTTATTTGAATGCTCTTAAACAGGAGCATCCTTTTATTTTATTTTGTTTTTCTTTTTCTTTCCTTTTTCTTGCCCTTAGTGTAGATAGGGCATATGGTAGATAGAGTGAAGCGGGGAGATAAAGATGTGGCCACCCCAAACTTTTGGAGGTGGCCACGGCTAATATGTGCACTTTGGCATCTTTTAATGAGGCGGAGAGGTATGAAGATGATGAAAGAGTGGTCGGGTCAAAGAGGGGTCACTTGGAATAATCTTCCACATAAGGTCTCCTGCATGAAAACTAGTCCGACACTTCACCATAGATATCACATCACATGAATGAACCAAATGAAATCCATATATCAATCAAGTAACTCCACAAACATTAAACGTTCTATGCTTGCTCGGATCATAATTCAATCAATCCAACACATTCCCAAGGGAGGTGACAAGCATGTAAGAAGTCACTCGTTGATACCACATAGAACTTTATCATAGCATGTCATCTTGTATTTGTCAAAGATGAGCAATTTCATTCAATATGGTAAAGATTGAGTCAAAACACGCTTTTTGGACAAGAAACATCAAATCTAGGCAAAATTGGCCAAAAATGTATCACATTGTACTAAATCAGATTCAAACACAATTTTAGGTAAAAAGCAAGTAAATCCTAGCTAAAACATGCAAAAATTAGCAAAAACCTACATGAGATGCAATGCATGGCTGAAGAAGCAATTTTTTTTTAAAAATACTCAAAAATGCAGAAATGAACTACATGCTATGCAACAAAATCAGTAAAACTAAACTAGATGGCAGAGGTGATATCAAAATGACAAAAAGAGAAAAGGAGTGATGCATACCGCCCTACCCACCCCAAACTTTAGAATCATGCTGTCCTCAGCATGAAACTATAGCTTAGGGAAGATAGGGGAAGAATCAAGGCTGTGGTGGCTGTTCTGGCATCTGAGGAGGATCCGGAGGGGGAGCTGAGTCTGGAGCCGAGCTGGATGGAGGGTGCTGATAGTAGTGCCCCCAGTAGTCATCCTGGGGTGGAGGATACGCCTGTGGATGTCCAGCTATACCACCCCAAAAGTCTGCACCCCATTCGGGGTTTTGTGCTGCTTGGGCATGTTGGTATTGGTACAAGTGGTTGATATGGTAATGCATTTGCTGTTGATCTTGCCACATGTACTGCTGGACAAGCTACATGTCACCTTGAGTCTTCTGAATACTCTCAAGGTGTGCCTGGATGGTAGCCATGTCATAGGTGTTCCCTGAGGGTGGCTGCAGCTGGGATGTCCCCTCATCCCTCCTTTTAGTTCTTCGGGGCTGCCTTACTTCTTCTGCTTCATGCTCCTGCCCTTGTACATTTGATTCAGCAACGTCTTCCTATACGGCAGCGGCTCCCCTAGTATATGACTCTCTCGGGTAGTCTAGCTTCCATACCATCAATTTTTCCCTCAACCTGTCGCCAGGTCCCAATACGGATATAAGGGGTTCTGCGTGATAAGGTAGCTCAAGCTCAAAATCCTGCACACTTGTAGTCAAATAAAACATTCTTTTATCTTTCATTTTTATGGTGTGCGAACGCGTCAGATAGTTGAGGTCAACACATTCTGCCTCAATCGCGTCTTGTGCCCCCAAGAGATCACATCCCAATGCTAGTGCAATAGAAGTCACAAACCCACCCATGACGAAGGGTTTTATGCTCTTGTAGGGTATGGACTTCATATGATCAATCAAAAGAACTCCAAGGTCAATGTACTTCTTGTGGTGCATACCGATCAAGACAATCATATCCTTTTGGGAGATGGAGCCTTGATTATCGTACCTCCCTACAATAGTGTTTGCCACGACCTTCTGCACATAGCGCATTAGCGGGTTACATATAGCAGCAGTTTTTGATCTACCCGCGTAGTAGTCCTCTTTGCCCGTGAATTTCTTCCAGTAATATGCATAGTCCAGAGTGTCGTCTCTCTCTACCAAGCCGTCATCTAATTTCATGGCTTCTTCAGGACTAGAGGCGAAGATAGCATTCAGCTCAGTGGAAGTGAGGGTGTGCATGTTGCCCATCATGGCAAATCTGAGTGCATCACAACCCCTCACTTTTTTCTTCTCCAGAGTGGCAAAGAATTCTTGGGTCAATGTGGGATATGTAGGTTGGGGTGTGAAAAGAATGCCCCACAACCCAATTGTCTTCAAACCCATTTTCCACTATCTCCTTGATTCCAAGATCCTCAATGGTCTTCTCGCAACCGCACCTGGAGGGGACGACTCGCCTTGTCATGCACTCGGGGTAAATGAGATGAGCCTTCTTTTGCCTGTGTCCTCTTCCATAGGACACTCCCGCCTGTGCTTTGCCCAGGGTTCTTTCTCTGTCTGCCTCCAAAAATGTCACGACATCTTCTCCTTCCGGTTCCAGCTCCACCTCTTCCTCCTCGCTATCTTGTTCTTCCTCCATCACATATGATTACGACCCCGAGCTGGTATCAAAATTGTACCAGTGGGCCGACTGCTCCTCGTCGTGCTGCAATTGCCGCGAGGGTTGCGGCTGCACACCACGCCTCGCCGTCACCTGAGACGTCAAGTGGCGCGGTGGTGTGGGCTTTGGAGGCAGCCTGGATGAGGACGGTGCCACTTTTGATTTTGGGTTTCTCTTCGTGGCCACCGGCTCGAGTTCATCAATGAAGTTGTCCAAGTCGACCTCCATGGACTCCTCCTCTTCTTCGTCCTCCCCCTCGTAGGTAGCGTCTGTGATATGGTGGCTATCAGATGAGAGGGTGTGTGATCCGCTCACCGATTGTGACCGGCAGAGGGAGTGATGGGTGGAAGTGGTGGGTGATGGGGTGTGGGATGGAATGGACACCTTGGAGGAGGCATTTTTAGAATGCCACTTCCCTCCGGTGATGATGTTCGTCCCCTTGGCTAAGGCTTTCCCAAACTTCTTCATGGTGAGGATGGAGGTGGAAGTGGTGTTAGGAGGGGAATTTTCGGATTTGGTGGAGAAGGTGGTGTGGGTGTGGTTTTATGGGTGGAATGGAAGGATAGTGATGTACGGATGATGGTTATATGATTAGTGGTGGATTTGGACGAGAATGGAGGGGTTTTTGTGGAGGTTTTGTGTGGGGGGGGGTTGCTGGGTGGAATGGAGATGGAAATGGAGATGGAGGTGCAATTGGGAGAGATTGGACGGTGGGAATGGGATAGGGAAGGATGGGGATCGATTTGGGATGGATTGGGGATCAAAAGGAGGTGGATTTGAGGGTTAGGGGTGACCAACGGGGGAGCCCAAGGTTGTTTTCCGCCGCCATAGACGTTTTTTGGAGGTGGAAGACGAAGTAATGAGGGGGAGGGTCGTTTTTGGACACTTAAAAGTATATTTTTTTTTCTGAACTGGGTCCAGCCACGGTCGTGGCAGAGGGCTTGGCGGAGGGCCACGGTCGTGGCCAGGGTTAGGTAGCACGGCCGTGGCGGGTGCCACGGTCGTGTTGTCGATGAAGAACTCCCTGGTCTGACCTCGCCACGGTCGTGGTGTCCCGCCACGGTCGTGGATCTGTCCTCACGCCACAGACGTGGTCGACTTGCCACGGTCGTGCCTGATCTTCGAAACAACCTGTAACTTTGGCCAAAATGCAGCAATAACTCCCACGGCCGTGGCAGTTGCCCACGGTCGTGGCCAACCTTCTTTAACACGGCCGTGGTAAGGACCACGGTCATTGGCACTCTCCTTCGCCACAGTCGTGGCCAATCTTTAAAACAACCTGTAACTTTGGCCAATTTGGTGCTTTAATTCCCACGGTCGTGGCATAGAGCCACGGTCGTGTTTGGCCGCATGTGCCACGGTCGTGGTCCAGCCCCACGGCCGTGGTGGATTTGTCTTTTCAATTTTCAAACTTCAAAACATGATCTTTTGGTTTTAATGACCACGATTAACTTCTAGATCATCTCTCTCTGATGTCTATCACCTGCCATCATCAAAACTCAAACAAAAACTATAAAGCACAAGTGTGCGTGTGTGTATTTGTGTAAAACAAAACTAACGTATCAAAAGAAGGGTTGAGAGTCTCAAACGATGTGGGTTGCCTCCCACTAGCACTAAATTTACCGCCTTCAGCCAGGCTTATTGGTTGTTGGACTTTTCACTTCTTTGGGACTTTCAAGAGATCCTTGTAGTAAATCCCTTTCTCATCCTCATCTAAGCATTCATCTTCATCAAATTCTTCTTCTACCATCATGACAATATCAAAATCTTGGTTGGCCTTTTCCGGGCCGACCTCAACGACAAGTTTCAACCTTTGCCCATTGACGGCAAATTCCTTAGTTCCCTATTTTGCACAAATGATCACTGCCCCGGATGGGTACACTTTCTTGACAAGGTAAGGACCTTCCCATCTAGAACGAAGTTTTCCGGGGAAGAACTTCATCCTTGAATTGTACAACCATACCCATTTGCCGGGCTCAAACTCTTTCTTCTTTATGATCTTGTCATGTAGAAACTTTGTTCTTTCCTTGTAGTTCTTTGACATTTCATAGGCTTCATGTCACATCTCTTCTAGCTCATGCAATTGAAACTTTCTTCTCATTCCGGCACTCTCTTCATCAAAGTTCATCCTCTTCAACGCCCACAGTGCCTTGTGTTGCATCTCAACCGGCAAATGGGAACTCTTACCATAGACAAGCTTGAATGGTGTAGTGCCAATCGGGGCTTTATATGCAGTCCTATATGCCCATAAAGCTTCATTGAGTCGAAGTGACCAATCCTTACGGTCCGGTCGCACCGTCTTTTCCAAAATGAGCTTTATCTCCCGATTTGCCAACTCAGCTTGACCACTCGTTTGAGGGTGGTAAGGAGTAGCTACACGATGGTTCACCCCATGTCTCTTTAGCAGTCCTTCAAAAGTGCGGTGAATGAAATGACTCCCGCCATCACTAATCACAACCCTTGGAACACCAAAACGGCTAAAGATGTTGGATCTCACGAAATCACACACCACTTTATGATCATTTGTTCTTATTGCCACAACCTCAATCCATTTTGATACATAGTCTACGGCGACCAAGATGTAGACATACCCGAAAGAAGGGGGGAAAGGACCCATAAAGTCAATCCCCCAAACATCAAACACATCTACCACCAAGATAGGTGACAAAGGCATCATGTCCCTCTTGGAGATAGTGCCCACTTTTTGGCACTTGATGCAACTCTTACAAAAGTCATGAGCATCTTTGAACAATGTTGGCCAGTAGAATCCACATTGAAGAACTTTGGCGGCCGTGTGTTTCCCTCCAAAATGGCCTCAATACACTCCGGAATGGCACATAGATAAGACTTCTTGCTGCTCCATCTCCGGAATGCACCTCCTAATGAGTTGGTCCGGGCAATATTTAAAGAGGTGAGGGTCATCCCAAATGTAGTTCTTTACCATAGAAAACAATCTCTTGCTTTCCTCTCTTGTCCACATGCTCGGTATCCTCCCACTAGCTAGGAAATTCGCTATGTGCTTGTACCATGGCTTTTGGACAGATGAGACTAAGAGGAGTTGTTCATGTGGCATTGTCTCTTTGATTGGACTTGTCACATCAAAAGGTCCATCAAGACGGGAGAGATGATCTGCAGCACCATTTTCTATTCCTTTCTTATCCACAATTTCTATGTCAAATTCTTGGAGCAGCAAAATCCATCAGATCAACCTTGGCTTTGAGTCTTTCTTGGACATGAGATACTTCAGTGCAACATGGTCCGTGTAGATTGTCACTTTGTTTTGCAAGAGATATGGCCGGAACTTGTCAAGAGCGAAGATCACCGCAAGCAACTCCTCGGTAGTCGTATAGTTTCTTTGAGCATCGTCTAACGTTTTACTTGCATAATAGATAGCATGAGGAATTCAGCCAATGTGTTGACCCAACACAGCCCCCACCGCCATATCGGATGCATCCGTCATGATCTCGAACGACAAAGAGAAATCCGGGGGCTGCGTGATAGGAGCAGAAATAAGCCTCTCTTTTAGATGATTGAAGGCTTCCACACATTTGTCATCAAACTGAAATTCAACATCTTTCTCAAGTAATCGACAAAGTGGTCTTGAGATTTTGCTAAAGTCCTTGATAAAACACCGGTAGAATCATGCATGTCCCAAGAAAGATCGAACATGTCTTACGGTCGAAGGAAAGTCGAGTGTAGAAATAAGGCCCACCTTGTCCTTGTCAACTTCAATCCCATCTTTCGAAACTCGGTGTCCCAGAACTATACCCTCAGGTACCATGAAATGACTTTTTTCCCAAGATAGAACTAAGCGAACTTTCACACATCTTTCCAGAACCGCAGCTAGATGTAGCAAGCACTCGTCAAAGGTCTTCCCGAAAACTGAAAAATCATCCATGAAGACCTCGAGTGACGAGTCAATCATGTCAGCAAAGATCGAGGTTACACATCTCGGGAAAGTGGAAGGGGCATTGCACAATCCAAATGGCATTCTCTGGTAGGCAAATGTATTACTTGGACAAGTGAATGTCGTCTTTTCCTAGTCCGCCGGATGCACAAAAATCTGAAAATATCCCGAGTACCCATCAAGAAAACACTAGAAGCTCTGCCCAGCCAATCTCTCTAGAATCTAATCAAGAAACGGAAGTGGGTAGTGGTCCTTCTTTGTCTTTTCATTGAGATTCCGGTAATCAACGCACATTCTCCACTTGGATTGCTCTCTCACCGACATAAGCTCACCATCGGCATTTTCTGCAACTGTAATCCCGCCCTTCTTGGGCACAACCTGGATGGGACTCACCCACGTACTGTCAGAAACGGGGTAGATGATCCCTGCATCAAGCAACTTAACAACCTCTTGAGTTACAAAGTCCTTCAATTTTGGATTTAGTCTTCTTTGCATTTGACAGGTCGGTCTCGCATCTTCTTCTAAGTATATCTGATGCACACAGATAGAGGGATCAATCCCTCTCAAGTCAGCAACAGACCATCCAATGGCTTGGATGCTCTTTCTCAAGACTTTCATCAAGGCATCTTCTTGCTCAGGAGAGAGAGTGGAGGAAATGATCACCGGGAGGGTGTCATTTGAGCCAAGGAAAGCATACTTCAATCCTTCAGGAAGTTTTTTCAACTCAAGAATGGGGGTTGCTTCAAGGGAGTTCTTCAAAGGTGCAGAAATAGGAGGGAGGTCCTGACTTGCAGCCACTAAGGCTAGCTCACACTCTTCATCATCCTCATCATCGTCGTCAGGGAACTCAACAATTGGCTCAAGACCTCTACCTTGAGTAGCAGTCTCAATCCAAGCGGGTAGGAACTCTTCAACAATCTCATCTAGGCATTCCACCAAATAACAATCTTCTTCGGTGGCCCCTATCACTTCAGTTGTAGTAGAAGACTTAAAGATGTTCAACCGGATCTTCATGTGCATGAATGTAACATACATGGTCCCTGTCCTCACATGGATCACGGCATCAACTGTGGCTAAGAAAGGTCTCCCCAAGATGATTGGCACCTTTCTAGCTTCCTTTTCCATATCAAGAATGATAAAATCGGCTGGGAAGAAGGCAGACGTATCCTCATCAAGACGGACCAGCACATCATCCACACGCCCTCTATGCATCTTCACAGAACGGTCGACCAACTGTAGAGTGCAATGGGCTGGCCTCAACTCTCCCATTTGGAGCTCAGCAAACAGATCATAAGGCATCAAGTTTATGCTAGACCCCAAGTCAAGAAGAGCCTGGTCTATGCGATGCGCCCCGATGTAGCATGAGATGATGGGGGCACCGGGGTCTTTTCTTTTCCGGGGGATGGTGTGTTGGAGAATGGAGCTCACTTGCTCAGTGAGCTTGATCTTCTTTGGCGTTCTCCCTATTTTCTTTCTTTTGAAGGTGCACAATTCTTTAAGGAACTTTGCATAGGACAAAATTTGCTTGACTGCGTCTGTAAGAGGTACATTGATTTTCACTTGCTTGAAAATCTCCAAAATATCATCCGCATGCTTCTTCTTTTTCTTTGCAGCAGAAGGCTCCTCAAGTGCATCAGGATATGGTGGGAGTTGGGACCCCAATTGGTCCAAATCAACAGTATCATCTACTGGTATCACTGGAATCACAGTATCACAGCTCGGAATCACAGTATCATCATTCTGCATCTCAGTATCAACCTGCTCTGCCTCAGTGTCATCTCTACCAACAACAACACCATGGGGGCTCTCCAAAGTCCTACCACTCCTCAAAGTAGTCACAGCCTTCACATGCTCATGGGTGGTAGAAGGGGGAGCTTGTGGAGGTGGTTGTGGTTGTTGGGGTGGTGGAGGCCTTTGGTGAGGGGAATTGGGATTTTGAAGGATGAATTGGAGTTTCGGTTGTTGTTGAGGTGGGGGTGATATTGTGGAGGTGGTTGTTGGTAAGTATGAGGTGGGGGTGGAGCATATTGATAATTGAGCGACGCTTGAGGAGGCTGAGGAGCATATTGAAAAGTCCCATCATTGTTTGGATTCGGCATAGGTTGATAGGGGAGCCTTCCTTCTTCTCTTCTGGCCAAAGAGAGAAAAATCTGATCTAACCTCTGCTCAAGTCGGATTATAGACTGGCCATGTGTGTTGACGTCCTTTTTGACTTCATCAGGCTTCTTAGCCTTCCAAGAACCTCGTCCTCAAACTTAGAGCTGTAGAGTGGCTTGTGCTGCCCCTGTCCTTGTCCATCCTCATTTGGTTGTTTCCATGAGAAATTTGGATGTTTCCTCCACTCGGGAGTGTATGATTGGGACATTGGGCCCTGGTTGTTGCGGCCACCAAAGGAATGTAAAGCGTTAACTTCCTCATCTACAATGTCCACAGCCATTGCGGGTTGGCTAGAAGAGCCACCCACTTGATTCTTCATCATTTGCATCATATTTGCCATCATTTTCATTAGATCGGGGTTGGTGGTATTGCGTGCGGGAGCCACGGAGGACGGTGGGGGAATGTAGTTCCGATCGCAATGCCCCCCTTAATGGAAGCTCGGTGGCGAGAATTCTCGGTGATATGTTCAAACAGTGGCCATGAGTCCTCGGGTGGCTTGGCCATGAACATGCCCCCGCAAGAAGAATCTACATTGTTTTGGCTCTGCTCCTCAAGCCCAGTGTAGAAGGCTTGAACCAGCTGCCAAAGCGGGACCTCATGGTGAGGGCAGTCACGAAGCAACTTCTGGAACCTCTCCCATGCCTCATGGAAAGGTTCGTTCTCTTTTTGGGCGAAGGATGTGATGCACCTTTTCATGTAGGATAACTTGGCTATCGGAAAGAACTTCTTCAGAAACGCATTCTTTACTTCATTCCATGTGACGAGCTCTGGCCTCGAGATGTACCACTCCTTGGCTTTCTCCTTGAGGGAGAAAGGAAATAGCATTCTGCGGATCGAGTCGTCGGTGGCAGCAGGCGTGCGGAAGGTCGAACACGTTTCTAAGAATGCGTCTATATGGTGATAAGGATTTTCATTCTCCATTCTGTAGTATGTGGGCAGAAGTCCCAAGAGTGCTGGTGGAATGGAGAACTGCTGACCGGGCATCTGATCCACCAGTGTGGCTATGGGGGAATCGTAGTTCCCCGACGTGAAATACTCATGAAGCGGGCGGTGCAGTGGTGGAGGTGGAACATCCGGTGGTGGGTTGTTCTCGGCCATCTCGGCCTCTCGGTGTAGGTTGCGGCGAGCTTGACGTCTTCTCCTCCAAATCTCGGGGTCGTAAACCACCAAGTCGGTGCAAGTCGAACGCGTACTACGCATGCGCAGCTGTCACCTGCGCACATCAGAAACAAACAACAAGGAGCCAAGTTAGCGAACTAATATGTAAGAGTAACACAAAGAATAAAGAATAGCAATGGTGAGGGCAAAAGGAAAGGCTAAGCTACACTATCTAACTAGGTCGAGCGCCTCTATCCCCGACAACGGCGCCAGAAAGCTTGGTGCACTCCCGCTAGAGGCTTGCAACAAGTGCAATCCACGAGGTCGGGAGGCACGGGATGAGATGGGATCTTTGGTTTTGAAATTTGTATGGTCCCACACTAACTACCTACTTCTACTAAGACATTACACCCGCAAGCGCACGGGGTCGTGTCATAGTATAGGTGAGGTGGCAAGTACGGGGTCGATCCGCGAGGATAAAGGGGGCACTAGAGTTAGATGGAGTGAGCTACGTTCCTAGTGTGGAGAGTCGGGTTTTTAGGGTTTTAAGGTTGATTGTTGATTGATTAACTAATAGAGCAGTTAAGAAATGCGAGATGAAAGCTAAATTATCAACAGGCTAAGTGAGCAATCTAAGTTAATGAGCTATCTAACCAAGAGCAAGAACGAATTATACCAAACTAAGCAAGCAACTAACAATTTAGAGCCTAAGTTAACCACTAAGCAAGATGAAAGATCTAAATTAACACTAGCTAACAAAATGAGGCAATTGACTAAGTTAGACAAAAGCAATTGAACTAAGCTAGAATTAACAAGCAAACTAGGCAATTAGGGTTTTAAGCAATTAGATGAAGGAGGTGGGCCGTTTGGGAATGTGACCTTGACATTAGTTGGGGGATGTCACCATAATAAGCAATTAACATATCTCATTCTATATTACCAAACCAAACAACAAGGTGGGTGCTATGAGAATGTACCCTAAGCTACTAATTGGAGAACTAGGGCTAGGTGTAATTCTCATAGGACGTACCAAGTCTAGGTCTCTAGGATAAGTGGTATTAGTCAATTGAGGACCAAGGGTAAGGATGGGAGTAGAGATGAGGGTATTTGACCTCATGCCACTAGCCACCTTAGCCTTTAGGAAATCCTAGGCAATTGCACTAATCACACTTATACTAGTCACTTAGAACTCACATTTGCATGTAGGAAGAAGGCGATTATGTAGGAAGATAGGGGGCTAGCTAGGGATCCAAATTAAGGACCTAGGAGCCAATCCTATGATAGCTACATAGAAACCAAAACATCCTAGAGACAAATGTCTTCAAACACCACAAGTCAAGCAATTTATGTAATTAAACAACAACCACATGCACACATAATGGGAAATGAGGTATAAGCAAAGGCAATCATCATAGAAATGAAATATGTTCATTACAAATTATATTCCCCCAACATGGTATCAAAGTCACATTTTTGCCCCAAACATCCCACCCAAGGGGGCTTAGCTATACATGATCAAACTAGGAAAAGAAGGGGATAGAAGAAGGGAAAACGCCATGAAGCTCGATGTAGTGACCTCCTTCTTCACCTCCAAGCAGCTACAGACGACCTCCCTCCTCCAAAGGTGCAGGGGTGCATGCAAATGGTGGAATGGATGGATAGAAACCTAGAGAAACTAGGTTTCTATGGTGGAAATGAGTGGAAAGTGGGTGGAAATGGGGTTCGATGCAAGGGAGTAGGTGGATTGGAGTAATGGAGGCAAGGAAGCAGCTAGGGTCGGCTAGGGGTGCTTAACCCTGAGCCCTAGAAGCAACTAGTACTTATATAGGAGCTAGGGTTAAGTAGGGGTAGAATAGGAATAACAGTGGAAAGTTATGTAGGGTATGTGATCACCACGGTCGTGGTGGGTGTGCCACGGCCGTGGTGAGGGTAGTGGGGGACGACCGTGGGGTGGTGGACACGGTCGTGGGGTGAAGGCAGTGGTGAAAAAGCAAAGTAGGGTGGTGGCCACGGCCGTGGCGGAGTGCCACGGTCGTGGTGTGTAGCATGCACCACGGCCGGGTTAGGTAACACGACCGTTTTGGAGGAGTTGGATCTGACCGTGGGGCGGGGCCACGGGCGTCTTGATCAGCATCGGCCACGGTCGTGGCGACTTGGCCACAGTCATGGCTTTCTGGGAAACTTCCCTGTTGGAAACTGATTTTTCGCAATTTAATTCCCATGACCGTGGCAGGGTGCCACGGTCGTGTTCTCTTCTATTGACCACGACTGTTCTGATGGCCACGGTCGTGGTGTCTTCAAGGGCCACGGTCGTGGCAGGTGGCCACGGCCGTGGGATTCTGTGGATTTCCCTGTTGCAGCCTGTTGGAATTTGGCAAAAAAGCCACGACCGTGACATTGGGGCCACAGCTGTGGTGAGGCTTGACTTCTTGATTTTGCTTCTTACTTTGTCAATTTCGGATGTCTTTGCTCGGGGATGATTCTTGGCCACTGGAGGTAGGTTGAGGGAGATTTTGGGGTCTTCTTTGGGTTCCTCCCTCTCTCTCGTCCATCTAAGCATGGTCCAAGTACCTGAAAAACAGTGCAAAGAACATCCATAAGCGTATTTGCAATGATACTCATATTGGGGAGAATAACATGTAATTCTAATGCATTTGAATGTGATAAAAGTACAAAATGACACGAGATACAGCCCTAGAATAGGGTTGGATCAATAGGATTGGTCATAACCCAATACTTGGAATAATTGCACAGGATTGGTCATAACCCAATGCCTGGAATAATGTCACAGGATTGGTCATAACCCAATACCTATAATAATTGCACATGATTGGTCATAACCCAATACCTGGAATAATTGCATAGGATTGGTCATAATCCAATACCTGGAATAGTGGCACATGATTGGTCATAACCCAATACCTAGAATAATTACACAAGATTGGTAATAACCCAATGCCTAGAATAATGTCACAGGATTGGTCATAACCCAATGCTTGGAATAATTGCACAGGATTGGTCATAACCCAATACCTGGAATAATTGCACATGATTGGTCATAACCCAATGCCTGGAATAATTGCACAGGATTGGTCCTAACCCAATACTTGGAATAATTGCACAGGATTGGTCATAACCCAATACCTGGAATAATTACACAATATTGGTAATAACCCAATGCCTGGAATAATTCCACATGATTGGCATAGTTCAATACTTGGAATAGTTGCACATGATTGACATTGTCCAATGCATGGAATAGTTGCACAAGATTGGTAATAACTCAATACCTGGAATAGTTTCATAGGATTGGCATAGTCCAATATCTAGACAGAATATGATGATGTATACTCACATGACTAGTACAATTCAATATATGGCTAACAGAATGGCTAAGGTCAACATATAGAAATGAGAATGATTCATAGATGACATACCATGATAATGACTATCACAGGATAAGCTTGAGATGTTGATATAGTATGATGGGTAAATGATATACATGTTCTTCATATTCCTTATAAAGTGAATCGATGGTTTACTTCTCTATCGTAGATAGTTGCAATGCTTTAAAATATGAGAATGTTCTAAACTACTTATCCTCTGCTCAGTTTAATACTATTTAAGTGTGATAATAACATTGTTGGCGGAGAGTTATATCTCTCATTGGAGAAATTGTCTCACCCCATGGGATCCACATTTTTTCAGGTGGACGCGCATGAGGGGGATTGAGACCGTACTGCAGAGAAAGAACAACAGCAACAGGGAAAGCAGTGACAGCTCAGGTTGAGTGTACTGTCTGTCATGTCTTGTAGATAGAAGTCCTATGTGTCATATCTGTACTCTCAGGTCCTTGGATTTAGTACGTGTTGGTTTTATGAACAATATGAGATTTTGGCTCGTATGCCTCGAGGTTTGATGTTGCTTTAAGTATATGTTTTGAGAAAGCAACTATTATATGTTGTCCTCAAGAAGAAATGGTACAGTGTATGTACAATATATGATTAATGTGAATATCAAGTTTTGGTTCTTCCTTAAAGAGTTTTCCTAGAAATGGATCTCTTTGCAAAAAAATATGGTTTTAATTTTTAGTGATTTTTGTTAATATATTTTTTATAATTATTCCACATTTTTAGTAACAATTTGGTTGTCATTTTGGTGGTGGTCGTTTCAAGTATTGGTATCAGATCTTAAGGTTCGCTAAGTCTATAGAGACATAGGACTAAGGTGTTGAGTCTGTGTTAGTTTCCTCCAATATACCCTATAGTGACTTCCGCTTATGCAGAAGAAAGGGTAAAGTTTATAAATTATTGGGGAACATGAGGAACACATTGCTGAGAGCAATGTTGTTGAACCAGGAGAGGGTGCAAGGGATCAGGCAAGAGAAGAATGAGTTCCTATGAATTCCCACCTTGACCCAATCAGGATAGAGAATCCTACTTTTTATGCTCTTGTGAGGTAGGTTAGGACAACTGTGATGAATATAGAGGACTGAATACTAACAATACAACCTAGATTACTAGCCCTCAATGCAAAAAACTTGGGGTTCTGAAAGAGTTCCTGAATGACATAGTCATGTTGGAACAGTGGAAAATGTGGGAAGGATTAACATATGACATGAAAATAAACTCTTCCATAAGTATAGACAGATAGTACATCTGTGATGGCAATGCCAAGGAGGGGCAATAAGCTAAGAATTAAAGAAAGGTCTCTATAATTCTAGAGACATTTGCCTAGTTATTCTAAAAAGCCTAAATTTTTGGTACCACCAATGCAATAAATGCCTAGTGCACCAGGTCAGTAGTCACTAAGTAAAGGAAAAAATCCTAACTTTCCACCTGTAAGAACTCCTAACTTAGCTTCTACATCGGTAATAAGACCGATAAGACTATGGTACGAGGACAAGACATGCTATAAATATGGACATGTTGAGCATACTAAACCATTTTGTTCAAAAAGAAGGGAGGAAATGACCCAACAACCTAGGTAGAATCGATAGGGCTTACGAAAGTTACAACCTAATAAGTGTAAAAAGGCAAAAGAAACAACATGAAATTGTTAGACTCTATGTTTGAGTCAAACTGAAGTGGTAGATGACTGTGAGGGGTGACAGTCAGATAGAGCTTTTTCATTCTGATATGTCTTCTCTTGATTTTATCTGTTAATCATAAGAAGGTAGTTGTTGTTGAGATTCCTCTAATTAGTCCTATGAGGACATGAGCAAGAGATAAGAAGGATGAGAACCTATATTCAGATT
Organism: Alisma plantago-aquatica; assembly: GCA_963693085.1. NCBI lineage: Eukaryota > Viridiplantae > Streptophyta > Magnoliopsida > Alismatales > Alismataceae > Alisma > Alisma plantago-aquatica. Next base: position 345,495,504 of record OY856415.1, read on the forward strand.
AATATTCTCTTATATGTTTTGAAATTTCTCTCTTCATGTAGAAAGGGAAGAGATGTAAAAGAAGCACCCAGAGAAAATCTGAGATACTAAGTAGTAAAAATTTAAAGAGATGAAACATAATATACAACATATGCATACTACCTAATTTCAGTTCTTGAATACCCTGGCTAGGTATTCATCTATGGAAGACACGGTAAGTATGTAACTCTTAGATTGCTATCTTTCTTATTACTCTGATCAAGTAGTCATTTTGAGACAATCTAAAGAGATCAATGAGGTATAAGATGTGGCATGGATATTTCTACCACATCCTAATTGATATACAAAAGAAATCTGAGTTAATCATAGATCTTATAAACAAAAGAAGATGTTTAGTATAATGTATACCTTTGTCTGAGGACCTAGAGGTAACAGTTACCTTTATGAGAGGTAACAATGTTCAATGATGAACTGAGGGTTTGAATACCCAGATCTAGTAATCATGATGATGATAACACTGAGAGGTGGTGACATGTAATCATCTCTATAATTCCTATGCTGAAGGTAAGGAACCCAAGAGGAAATAAGATTGAATGAATCATTAATAATTGAAAGTTCATGTACTACTCGAAGAAGGTGATAATCTCTTTTCTTTAAATAAACAACCTTGAATAATGATGGGGTGATATAAAGGACTATGTTTCATTGTGCTCTTTCCCTTTTGGGACATGAAAATCAAGTGAGTCTTATGACACTTAATGTACATGGATTAGAAAAAATCTATAGATGGATACTTTGAAAAGTATCAGCTAGTCTTGGATCTTAGTTCCAAGACAAATTATATGTGTTAAGTAATATCCCAAGATTAAAAAAGGTCTTATTATATGTTTGGTTTTAGTAATAACAACAGAAGATGGAAAGGATGATGATGTGATGTGTTTTTGGCACATATAATGGATACCAAGGTAAAGAATCCTAGTATCCAAGGACTTTCAATGATATGAGAAGATGGGAACATGACTCCTGATAAGATGAATAATATTTGGTTACCTAGAAGGGCCAACTTTACAATTTGTGTAGTTACATTCTGTAGTATGGATACCATATGTTAGGGGTTTATGCCCCACATAAACATGACATCAGCAAAGATGTATGAGTTGAAGGAACAATTGTAGAATTGTTTTGGAAAAAGCTTATCAAGCTAAAATTGATTCCTTAGAATATCCCTATCTAGATCTATTGAGGTAGTTTATATATAACAACTAGAGATACCTTCAAGATAAGTTCTTATTTGATAAGTAGCCTCTCCTTATGATAAGAAAATAAACATATAATGGGATAGTTGATACAAGTCATAAGAAAGTTAGTGCTAAACCAACAGATTAGACTGGTACAATAGAAGTATGATAAGACTTGTAGTCTAAAATGAATGACAGAAGGTAACTCTAGTTTGGGAAGGACAATTGAGTATGATAGATTCTATGATAACCCTGTGTGAAAGAACTTTGTGTTGGTCAAAGTTATATGGCATCTCCATGACATCAAGATGTTATGTGGAGATTTGATGATATGATGCATGAATGACAATTGTCTTCCTTCATCTGGGATTTCAGGGACAAAATCATTGTTAGGGGTTTATAAGTTGTAATGACCCTGAATTGGGTTATGAGGTAACCCTATTTGTTTTGGCAAAGTAAGTTGCTTAGAAATTTAATATAATCCTCTAAGGTGTTTTGTTATCATGTGACACACTTATGTTCCATGTTTGGTCCAGATTGAATGTTGTTTGAGCAATGTTCCTTTATTTTGGACCCAAGTGCAATTTACCCAAGGTGAGGGGCTATATTGAAAATTGTCACATGTTGAACATGCCTTAAGTGTTTTATCATCATAAAAGAGATAATTATGCAAAGTGGTGTCTTGTGGAAAGCCTAAATTCCAAGTTTGAACATGTTTGAATAATGCTAGTACCTTGTGCACCCATTTTGGTACAAATTGTAATTTACCCAAAATGTGGGGTTGATATACAAATTACCACCTCTAGAATGTTCCTAATTCTTATATGTATCATTTAGAGAACAGAGAAAGAAGGAGACACCATGTTTGAATCAATTACGAGTGATGGTAATCTTGGTGATGAAATGACCAAGAAAAGGGTTGAATATGAGACCTTAACTTGAGTTGTATCAGGTTGAAAAGATATATATGAGTGCCTATCGGCCAAGGAGCCATAAGAGGAGCCTCATATCGGTTTTTAGACTCTTGGAAAAGGCCATGATGTGCAAATTACCTCAAGGAGGTGAAGTGTATCAGTTTACAACTTCCTTAGAAAAGTTGTATCACGTTGTGAATAAAGTGGTGATTTAGTTGATATATTTTATTCAAAGGGATAAGCAATGGACGAAAATTCATCCCTAGATTATCATCAAGTGTTTTTCATGTCAAGATAAATGTTAATGCATGCATGTACACGTGTCACCCATGCATGGACATGTGGCACCTAGTAGCTCAAATTGATGACACCTCATTTTCACACTTCTTCATGAACAACAAGTATATATACCCCTTCCTTCACCCTATAGTGAATGTTTTTGAATCCTACCACCTCCTTGCTCTTATATATTGTTCACAGGGTCCTTGTATCATGCAGGAGTGAAGTGGTATCGTGCATAGGGTCTTGGGTATCGTCCATAGCAAGATCATATCGGCCAAGTAGGGTGATATCGGCCTAGTGAGGAGATATCGGCCATAGTGAAGTGTTTTGATCACAAGTGAGGGAGATATCGGCCACAAGTGATTGCATATTGTGCAAGGGTAGTGAGGTATCGTGGAAAGGTGCTAAGGAGCAAGAAAGATCTCAATACTTAACCCTAAGGTTAGACTATGATCATCTTCAACCTTGGATTGAAGCATGATTGTAGGGTTATGATCTTCCTTTCTGTTCTTCTTCACCAATTGCTTATCCATGGCCATTCCTTGTATATGAAGGAGTTGTGAACTAGCCTTGGACTTTTGATAAGTCATCTTCAACCTTTGGAACGTGTAGCTTTGGATCTTGGAGATTTGAAGTTGTTCTTAAGGTGGGTTATATAACTTGAACTCAACCTTGTTATTATTCATCACCTAAATTGCTATGCTTAAATGAATTTCTTTCAATTCCAAAATTTTCTGAAATGGTTGATGAAATTATGAGTTCTAGTAGTTTCTTAGACCTTTTATCCTTGTATAGAACAAGTATAATGAAGGTCTAGAGCTTGAAGATGATGGTATCACCTTATAAAGTGATATCGGGTTCAAGCACACAAGCAAGCACCTCTATTCTGATATGGTGATGCACCTACTCCACTAAAATGATATGGATATGAGTTTGTAATTTCTTGCACGAAATGGTGGTATAGTATACACCTCAAAAATGATATTGGGTTAAGCACACACCTCTTTTCCCGATATGGTGTGAAGCACACACACCTCTAAAGTGATATGGTAAGCAAGCACACACCTCTTTACCCGATATGGTGTGAAGCACACACACACCTCTTTGCCCAATATGGTGTGAAGCACACACACACATATAAAGTGATATGGTAAGCAAGCACACACCTCGTTTCCCGATATGGTGTGAAGAACACACACACCGCTTTGCCCGATATGTTGTGAAGCACACATACACCTCTAAAATGATATGGTAAGCAAGCACACACCTCTTTGCCCGATATGGTGTGAAGCACACACACACCTCGTTGCTCGTTAGGGTGTGAAGCATGCACACACCTCTTTTCCCAATATGGTGTGAAGAACACACAAACCTCTTTGCCCGATATGGTGTGTAGCATACACACACCTCTCTGCCTGATATGGTGTGGAGCAAGCACGTACCTCTTTGACCAATATGGTGGAAGCACACCTCAATCCAATACACTTGATTGAGTGATACATGTAGTATGTTATGTCAAATGATACTTTAAGACATGTAGGGTATAATGAATTTTGATAGATATGGGCCATGTACCTTGATAGAAGGGTTGAGCCAACCTAATGGAATAGGATGTAATCAATAACCTAGTAAGGATGAAAGAGAAACTTATACTTGTTTAATACTCATGTAATGAGTATACATTGATACTCCTATTATGTGTGGATTCTGAATTAGGGTTGTGATTCTTAACGAATGAACTTGAAAACCCTAGTTAGCTTAAAAAGGGAAGTTGTAACCCTAATGAAGGGTAATGATATGATTTGAAACTAAAATTAGTTAATAAAGGGGAATCCTTAACAATATTGAAACCATGCTGATGGCATGAGATAATGAGCATAGCTAAGTATGAGATATGATGTTTCATATAATACCAATTATATGGGCCTTGTGAGCCATGTGGTCAGTTGTTGCCTATTGAAAGGTAATAAGATGTTTAATGGGCCTCATAAGCCATGAGAATAGTTGTTACCTAGTGGGAGGTAACAACATGTTTGATGGACCTTGTGAGCCATGTGGTTAGTTGTTGCCTAGTGAAAGGTAACAAGATTTTTAATGGGCCTTATGAGCCATGTGATTAGTTGTTTCCTAGTAAAAGGTAATAAGATGTTTAATGGGCCTTGTGAGCCATGAGAATAGTTGTTGCCTAGTGAGAGGTAACAAGATGTTTATAAAAGTCTCATGTAAGAAATGATAATGTTCAAAATAAACTAGGAAATGGAAACTTAGTAACATAATAATAATAATAATAAATGGATACAATAATAATAATGAAATCTTCATCATACATGCTTTATGCTTATAGCCAAATAAGGGATATAATGTTTTGAATATGCTTAAATGAGATAAGAGGTATACTTGTATTATATAAAGGATGTGGATCAGTTTGATGTCCTGGCCAAGGTAATTCCTAGCAAAGGTGATGTGGTATTCAGTGATGAGATGTACAGGATTGTCATAGTCCAATACCTGAAACAAATGCACAGGATTGGCATAGTCTAATACCTAGAATAGATGCACAGGATTGACATAGTCCAATACCTGGAATAGATGCACAGGATTGTCATAGTCCAATACCTGGAATAGATGCATAGGATTGGTCATAACCAAATACCTGGAATAATTTCACATGATTGGTCATAACCCAATACCTGGAATAATTGCACATGATTTGTCATAACCCAATGCCTAGAATAATAACACAGGATTGGTCATAACCAAATATCTAGAATAATTGCACAGGATTGGTCATAACCCAATACCTAAAATAATTGCACATGATTGGTCATAACCCATTGCCTGGAATAATGTCACAAGATTGGTCATAACCCAATACATGGAATAATTGCACATGATTGGTCATAACCCAATACCTGGAATAATTGCATAGGATTGGTCATAACCCAATGCCTGGAATAATGTCACATGATTGGTCATAACCCAATACCTAGAATAATTGCACATAATTGGTCATAACCCAATACCTAAAATAATTGCACAGGATTGGTCATAACCCGATACCTAGAATAATGTCACATGATTGGTCATAACCAAATACCTTGAATAATTGCACAGGATTGGTAATAACCCAATGCCTAGAATAATGTCACATGATTGGTCATAACCCAATGCCTGGAATAATTGCTCATGATTGGTCATAACCCAATACCTGAAATAATTGCACAGGATTGGTCATAACCCAATGCCTGGAATAATTGCACATGATTGGTCATAACCCAATACCTAGAATAATTTCACATGATTGGTCATAACCCAATACCTGGAATAATTTCACATGATTGGTAATAACCCAATGCCTGGAATAATTGCACATGATTGGCATAGTTCAATACCTGGAATAGTTGTACAAGATTGGCATAGTCCAATACCTGGAATAGTTGCACATGATTGGTAATAACCCAATACCTAGAATAGTTGCACAGGATTGGCATATTCCAATACCTGGACAGAATATGATGATGGATAGTCACATGACTGGTACAATTCAATATCTGGCTAACTGATTGGCTAAGGTCAACAGATAGAAATGAGAATAATTCATGGATGACATACCATGATAATGAGTATCACAAGATAAGCTTGAGATGTTGATATAGTATGATGGGTAAATGATATACATGTTCTTCATATTCCTTATAAAGTGAATAGATGATTTACTACTCTATCGTAGATAGTTGCAATGCTTTAAAAGATGAGAATGTTCTAAACTGCTTATCCTCTACTCAGTTTAATACTATTTAACTGTGATAATAACACTGTTGGCGGTGAGTTATATCTCTCTAGGACAATTGTCTCACCCCATGGGATCCACATTTTTGTAGGTGGACGTACACGAGGGGGATTGAGACCGTACTGTAGAGAAAGAACAACAGCAACATGGACAACAGTGTTAGCTCACGTTGAGTGTACTGTCTATCGTGTCTTGTAGATAGAAGTCCTATGTGTCATCTCTGTACTCTCAGGTCCTTGGATTTAGTACGTGTTGGTTTTATGAACAATATGAGATTTTGGCTCGTATGCCTCGAGGTTTGATGTTTCTTCAAGTATATGTTTTGAGAAAGCAATTGTTATATGTTGTCCTCGAGAAGAAATGGTACAATGTATGTGCAATATATGATTAATGTGAATATCAGGTTTTGGTTTCCTAGAAATGGATCTCTTTGCAAAAAAAATGGTTTAAATTTTTAGTGATTTTGGTAATCCACTTCTTATAATTATTCCACATTTTTAGTAATGATTTGGCTGTCGGTTTGGTGGTGGTCGTTTCAGGAATAGTATGATGGTCCTAATGACCTTTGGGCATGGTTGAGGCCTGAATGAGGTGTAATACTCTTGTGTTGATAAGGGTTGATACCCTATGATATTGTGAAAAGGATTTATATCTTGTGATAGTACGATGACTAGTGTAGTCTCATGAATGGCAAGTGAATAGTACCATGTGATGATCAGATGAGAAATTATGTTTCCCATGTTTTATATCTTTTAAAGTTGTGATATTTATATTCTTTCTAGAAGTGAATTTGGGTTTGCATGTCCACTTGCTTTATTTAGCCTTAATTCACCGAATTGACATAATCAATCAAGTGCAACTCTAATCATGTAGTGCCCTATAACATTTGAGTGGTGTTAGCAAGGAATACGATGTTAGCAAGGAATATGATGATAGTCAGATTGCTTGTGCTACTAGATTGCTTGTGTTGTTAGCAAGGAATATGATGATAGTTAGATTATTGGTAATGATTGTTATTAGATACAATTTGATGATATTTGAGTAGATATCTATTCAGAGAAATGGATTTATTTGTTATCTATATATGCATTGATGATCATACTTGTTGCTAAGATTATTTTCTTAATTTGTTTAGCATACTTAAACTGTTCAATCTGTTAAATTAATTATTAACTACTCCAACTACTCAGTTATCTACTATTTAAAATGTTGTAATCAATAAGTGTTTTTGGAGGATATATCTCTTGCTAGGACATGGGTCTCACCCTTGCGGTTTGCCACATCTTTTTAGGTAATCATAAGTGATGAAAACAAACATGTGGTAGCAAAGAGGAGTTATAGTAATGAATCCTTGAGAAAGTTGATTAGATGTCTAGTGTGTCCTAGAGTCATCCATGTACTCTCAGACCCAGGCAGGAAAAGTTTGTATATGGTGTTTCAAACAAATTGAAATTTTGTTAGCATGTTAATGCTTGTTTGTGTGGCATATACAAATATTGTCCTCCTGTGTATATATGTTGTGGCTTAGGCGATAGAACAATTTGTATCAAATTCTTGTCATAGTCTGGATACAAGAAAGATATTGGGCTCTTATGCAATTGTTTCTGAGCGGGTGTTGATGTTGAAATCGGTTTTCATTTACCCATACTTTTGGGTATGTGATTAATTAGTGATCGATTGTGTTTTATGTTTTGAGTAATCTCATTTAGTGTAACGGGTTCTTACAAGTTGGTATCAGAGCTTTAGGTTCACTGAGTTTACATGAACACTAGGACTTAGGATTAGGATGATGTTTAAGTAAGGAATACGACACTAAAACATGATTTATATTGCCTAATTCCAATACTTGGTGCCCTGGCCAGGTATTCAATTATTGAAGAAAAGGTAAGTATAGAACTCTTAGATTGTTATATTTTTATTACTTTGATCCAGTAGTTTCAAAAATCATGGTGCAGATAACTCAATGTTACCACCAAAGAAGATGAGGATTACATCATTATGTATCAAAACTTGAATTGTTGGTAACTATAAGAGAAATATAAAACACCATGAAATCTAAATCTGAATACAAATAAGAAAAAGAGGAGTTCTTGAAGATGTATTTCAAGAAGATAATAAAGTAAAAGACAAATAAATTTGTGCTTATAAAGTGAATCAAGGTATGAAATCAACATAAGATGGAGATACCTCCTATAATAAGTAAAAATGAGAAGATAAATGGGAACAATGACAAATGAATAAGGTGGAACTTGATTTAATCTCAGACCAACCTATGTGTCTAAGAAAGTGTTAACGTAAAATCCACATGGCATGTGAAAGAAATTAAGGGAGATGATCCATGTTTAATGAAGAAAATGAAGAATATGATGATTTATCTATTAATAAGTGGTTGAAAAAAGTAATAAAATAAGAGAACATACCCTAGTGGGATAAATAGTCATAAAGGAAGGAGTAATGAGATATTTTAATCATGATGATTTCTATGCTAATGGCAAGGAACCCAAAATGAAAAAGGTAAAATGATACATAAGAAGATGTAACCTACATAATGAAAACAGAATTGGTTACCTTTTTGCTAGTGACCCTTGAACAATACTACTATGATGTGGGAAGAGTGTTTCCCTTTGTGTCTTCCCTTTTAGGGTACATCTTTCAAGTGGATCATTGCTACTTGGTATCTGTGGATTCACTGCAAACATGAGGGTGGATAGCTTATTATAGAATAAGGTTGCTTGGACTATGGTTCTAAGATCATAAAGTTTGTGATGAATTTTCTTTTGAGCCTTCTAATAATTAGGAAGACTCCTCTTATATGTCTTGAGATTTGTTATGTTGGTAAAAGTAGATGAGATAAGGATTTGAGTTCCTTATAGTGCATGAGGTGGATACCAAGGTAATGAATCCTAGTATCCAAGATGTATCAACAGTATGAAAGTATGTGAAGGTTGGAGATGTTTATTAAATAAACATTCCAAGTATTCCTCTCCCTTAGAGTGAGAAAGAGAGTTGATGGTGACCCTATATATGTTGTTTGGAAGGAAAAACAATAGTAATTCTATAATGTTGTGTATGGTCTAGTGATAGCTGGGAAAGACCACTATCAAGGATAGATGGTTTGTTGATCAGTACACATATGTTACCATGTTCCTTTAAGATAAACCTAGGATCAAAATATAAATGGATAAGAGTTAGAGTGGATGACACAAGTTACATGACTGTGATGAGTTTATGGTTATGTCCTTTAGACTAACCAATGTACCAATAGAATTTATGAATAGGAGGAACATAGTCTTCAAGTCATGTATTACCAGTTGTAGCAAGCTTTGAATAATGACATCTCAAGGTATTTTAGAGATGGTCAGTAACATGGTCAACATCTTTGCTAATCCTTAAGAATGTTGAAGCAATTGTACTTATGTCTGACGATTCTAGCAAGCGTGAGTTTGGGGTTGACTAGAGTACCCTCTTGGATTTATGATACATCTGTTAAGTATGTTATGTGAATCCTGATATGATGAATACAATGTCATTTCTCCACCCCTAACAAGGTCAATCAGGAAGTTATATTTGTTAATAGTCACATACAAGTGTATGATTCTTCAACCAAAAAGATGATTAGTGCACCATTAAGATGATTGGAGAATCCTCTAAAAACATATTGTTCATAGTTCTTGAAAGTTAGGGGATGCCTACATGGTTGATTGAGTTGTTAATTACAACAACCATTAAAGGAGCATAGATATGAAACCTTGTAAAGTTACATATGATAAGAGATACATAATGTTCTATGTTTGATAAGAGCCAAAAAGTATGACTTTTGAGTAATGTGTTGATGCAATAGATATAATTTCAGTATGATAACTAGAATTTAAAGTTGAAAGTTACTATTAGATTTTTACAGGTGGCACAACAAGTTTCTATGTTCCATATTTGCAAATGTCTTCTTATGTGGGGGTTTTTGTGCTGACCCAAGATAAGATATGTATGAATTGAAAGAGAAGAACATGAACTCTATAAGAGTAATATGACATTACCATAATATGGAAGTAACCATGTGTAAATTTTAGGATGATGTGCGTGAGAAGTTTCCATCTATGTGTACCTTGGATTTTGGGGGCGAAATCCCTATTAGGGGTTTATGGTTGTGAGACCCCTAACCTTGCTTAAAGTGTTGAACAAGCTTAATTATGATAATTGAATTCTTATAATCCTGGTGCAACCTTTTGATATTCTTTGAAATCATAAGACAAGCTTAAGTTTCAAATTGTGTCCAATTTGGAGACTATTAGAGCAAGTTACACAATTTTATGCACATTTTGGACTTTTCTACAATTTGCCCAATTGTGAGGTTTTCATCACAATTTATCACTTTCATTAGGTTCGTTGGATATTCTCTCATCATACTTGAGCTTTTTTATCCATGGGGTGACAATTTAAACCTTAGTTTAAAAGGTGTTTTTTCGAAGGGTATTTTAGGGTTTACCCCTTTATGGATGAGCTACCTTTAGTAGCTATCAACTAATGAATTATTTGGTTGGCTCAAAATTTCGACAAAGGATAGCTAATAAGTTCAATATGGACGTTGCGGGAGCTGCTTCTTTTTGTGCTTGTTTATGTGCTTGTATATTCTTAATAGTTTAAGGCCATGGACACTTGGAAAGATACTAGAACTTCAACTTTTTCTTTTTCTTTATCTTAAAGTTTCATATACTTATCCCTAAGCACCCAAACGAGCCATTTTCTCTCCAACATATCCCTCCTTCTATGAACCTCATTCTCCCTCTTTTCTTTTTTGAATTTTCTATCCGAGGAAGAAGAAAGAGGGGATCTTCTTGGAAAAAGAATCTAGGGTTGCAATTGACTTCCTTTTAGGGTTTGAAAAGCTTCCTTCTAGTGATCTTGACCTAAATGAGTAATAATTCCCTTATTTCCTCTTTTTATTGGTTTGTTATCCTACCTCCTACCTTTCTCCAGGTCGGAACCTTGTTGTTCCATTGTAGAAATTGCTCTAAAGCTCTAAAACCCTACCTTTCTTGCTCCTTATGCTTAGGGTTTGCTTATTTGATGAAGAAAGGTGCTAGATGGACGAGTTCAAAGCTTATGCTTGGATTTCCTACCCTACATTCTCATGTTTTCTTCTGTTTGGGAGTTTATCTTCTCATTGGAGGCATGTTTTATAACTTGTTCCACATTTATTGGTTACCATAAGCTTTCTAGCTCATGTTCTTGCTTGAAAATGATGATCCATGCACTAAAGAGTTGTGCTTGACTTGGATTTTGATTTTTATAATGTTTCCTGTTCTTTGTTTAGTTCTAGATGAACCTATATTGATGTGTACGTTCTTCCTAAGTTATAATATGACTTGGATCATGTTTGTTTGACAACCTATGGTGCTAAGCACCTATCAACCAATGGTCAATTTTAGGGTTTAAAGCTGATTTCTTCTATAAACACATGACTCAATGGTGGTACCATTGCAAAAACTGATGGTGTTGTCTTCATGACAAATTATTATTGTGTCAAAGGGTGTCAACTAACTTTCACCCCATAGGTCAGATGTTGGCCTAATTATAAGCTTAATGATCAACAACTACACACCCTAATGATGTTATCAATTAATGGTGACATTAGCTTGATATTCAATGGTGATTAATGAATATAGTGTTGATCGAACAACCTATGGTGACTAAATGGTCACTAGTTATGGTAGACAAGGTCCCCACAACCTATTATGAGTTAATAATGTAGATGTAGCATCAATTAATCCTTAAACCAATGGTTTCTTGGGTCATTTGATGCAATGGTTGGACCTATACTCCAATTGATAGTTTTAATATATGAACTTGACCTAATGGTTAAGATCTAATGTTTCTTCATCCAATAATTTGGAATGATGCCTAAATGTAATATTTTTGTCCTAATAAAGTGATTTAAATGGTTTCTTTTATGAGATCAACATAGAAATATCATTTACTGGCGACCTATATTAAACAAACAATCACTTGTGGGTTTTACCCTACTTTCAATGGAACTTTTTATGTTGTTAATCAAGGGATGTCTAGGGTTACATGGTAACTATTTCTAGAAAACAGCTAAATGACTTCATAGGTGGTTTGTTCAAGATGTTTACTTATGTAAACAACTAATGGCTTTACCTTTTCAACATTTAATGGTTAGAAGTTGATGCCTCAATATTCCCATTGTTTTGGGTGAAGCATATAGTGTAATGTTATGATTCTAATGATGAGAATTTGATAGTTCAATGCCTTAAACTTGTAGTCTTACCCTTACCCACGTATGATTGTGATTCATAATCACCATAACAAATTAATGGGTAATCTTAATGAGGTATAGCTTGTTATACCTAGCTTTAATATAACTAAATGATGGTAATTGGGTATGAATAGTCCTTGAATGATTAATACAACCACAGAGTACTCTCTTACTATTGTTGAAACCCTAGTATGCTATAACATGATGGTTACACCTTGATTTATGTGTGGGTTCATGGTTGATAATAGTATGGAATTTGATGGTGATACTTCACCTTATGCATCCATGATCCAATGGGGATGTCGCGAGTTAGGGTTTGGGTATGAGTGTTGATTAGTAACATTAATATAATTTATCTTGTTGAGCCTAGCTCTAATGAAAATAGATAAAGATTAGTATTGATTTTTAACCATCTTATATGATGGCATGATGGTGGAATAATCTCTTTATATGATCATAACCTTAATGCATTAATTGGTGGTTATCATAGCCACTTGGTTGATACTTTCTTATGCTAAACTTGTGCATTATGAATATGATGAGGGTTTATCATATCTAGATTCCATGCATGTTTAGTTAATAAAGGAATGTTCTTAATGTTAATATAACCGTTCTATGATTGTTTATGAATATCTCCTAGTGCATTAATGTAATATTGTGTTGATCCGGTGTATGATATGTAAGTGATGTTGTTGAGCCTTGTTATAAGGCATGCAAAGATAATGATGATCTTGTAGGGAATAATATAATGGTCTTAATGTCCTTTGGGCATGGTTGATCCCTGAATTAGGTGTAATCCTCTTGTGTTGAAAAGGGTTGATATGCTGTTATATTGTGAAAAGAATTTATATCTTGTGATGGTATGATGACTAGTGTAGTCTCATGATTGGCAAGTGAATAGTACCATGTGATGATGAGATGAGAAATTATGTTCACATGTTTTGCATCTTTTGAAGTTGTGATATTTATATGCTTGCTAGAAATGAATTTGGGTTTGTATGTCCACGTGTTTGATGCAACCTTAATTCACCCAATTGGAATAATTAATCAATTACAACTCTAATCATGTAGTGCCATGTGCCGTAGAGCCATCTTTAGTGTCAGAACTTGCTGGATAGTGAAATGAGTATTCCTAAAGGAAACTCATAGTGCATACTATTGAGTATGTGGGGGTGGCAAGTTGAGGATATATCCTGGTCATCCACAGTGCAGGTTATGGTGGATGGCTATGGTCATGCCTCAACTATTTGATGTGATTGATGACAACTACAGTTGTACCTCAATTTAGAGGGTTGTGTATACCCTGGTTTCTAGTGTTGTGACATGTACCAAGGGCACACTAGTGGTTAGTAGCTTGACTATATGTCACTACAGTGGCAACTTTGAATGAAATGCCACTGGCTTTTTACTCATACTGACTGAGGGGAAGAGATCTTAGGATACCAACACTCCTAGATCTTGTATGGAACCGAATAGCCCTTCACAGGGGTCAGTTGGACTTTGGGTGGTACGAATCAAACTCTCCAGCGCATAATAAAACATGTAAGACAGTCGTTTAGCATATTTGTTTAGGGTTATACACAACGCTTCATATTGGATGATAACCCTTGTTTGCTTTCTTTGCACGGAGATCATGTATAGTACAATAAGAAATAATACATATGCTTATGTTGTAGTTATTCTCATGTTGTAAACATGCTTATGCTGTCAAATATACTGACACTGATGGTTAAGATGATGTTGTTAGATATGTTTAATATTTCTACCCACGCCTATGTAATTATAGAAACTTAAACTGCTATTCATGCCTATGTAGTTAATCGTACTATGATGTTAGTTCTACCTATAATATAGATATGTTCTATTTATTTGAGATGCCAATATTGATAGCCATGTTATGTCACTAGACATATTCATGATGTCAGGGATACTTATGCTGTTAGCAAGGAATATGATGATAGTCAGATTAATGATAATGATTGTTATTAGATGCAATTTGATGATATTTGAGTGCATATCTATCAAGATAAATGGATCTATTTGTTATCTATATATGCATTGATGATCATACTTGTTTCTAAGATTATTTTCTTAATTTTTTTAGCATACTTAAACTGTTCAATCTATTAAATTGATTATTAAATACTCTAACTGCTCAGTTATCTACTATTTAAAAGGTTGTAATCAATAAGCGTTGTTCGAGGTTATATCTCTTGCTAGGACATGGGTCTCACCCTTGTGGTTCGTCACTTCTTTTTAGGTAATCAAAATTGACAAAAACAAACATGTGGCAGCAAAGAGGAACTATAGTAATGAATCCTTGAGAAAGTTGATTAGATGTCAGTGTGTCCTAGAGTCATCCCTGTACTCTCAGGTCTGGGCAGGAAAAATTTGTTTATGGTGTTTCGAACGAATCAGAATTTTGTTAGCATGGTAATGCTTGTTTATGTGGCATATACAAATATTGTTCTCCTATGTATATATGTTGTGTCTTAGTTGATAGAACAATTTGTATCAAATTCTTGTCATAGTATGGATACAAGAAAGATATTGGGCTCTTATGCAATTGTTTCTGAGCGGGTGTTGATGTTGAAATCGGTTTTAATTTAATCATATTTTTGGGTATGTGATTAATTAGTGATCAATTGTGTTTTATGTTTTGAGTAATCTCATTTAGTGTATTGGGTTCTTATAGAAAAGGGGTTGTTGGACCCTAGGTGAACCTCAGTCTGTTGAATAGCTCTACACAAGCCTAGAGAAATTTATCCCCATTAACATTAGTAATAGGAGGGGAATTGTCCGCCTCCAAAGTTACTTTTATGACATGTATTTCATCAAATACCTCTTGGGAACCTTCTCTGTCAATGTTACTATCAACTATGGCACCCCTGTCTTGCACAATGTCGCCAAGAGAATCATCAGAATCAATAGAGAGAGTAGAAACCTCTATGTTCCTCTACTAATTATGATCAACAACTACAATAGATATATGAGGGGGTTGGCTATGACTGGAACCTTTCTTCCAATGCCTTCTCTTGGATGGTTCTCTGTTCAGATATCTTCCATGCACTAGCAAAGGTTCCTGGTGAGCCACATGTGAACTACGGTAGTGCCCCACAACATTTCCAAAGACTTTGAAACTTCCAAATCTATCAAGTAGGGTGTCATACCCCATCAGGGTCTTGAGTTCTTTCCCACATGGAATCTCTACCATAACCATAGAAGGTGATTTTTTTTGTCAGCTTTAACTTTGACATATATATGAATCTCCCTAGCAAACCAACCTCTAGTCAATAATTTGATACTTTCAGTGTGTCAATCCCATAAGAAATGATTGTAATTTCCTTTTGGTCTAGTGTTTCCTCACATGTGGTAAAGTGATCCACACATGGGTTGGAGTGAGAATTGCACACCATATATATGGTGTTCACCTTCTTGTCAAGACCAACTAGTTGTCAAAGAACCAGGGCTCCTACTCTAGTGAGGTGTCCATGTCAACATCTAAAGTGAACATGGCTAGGAAGAGAACCCCCCTGCCAGAGACAATAGTTGTAGGTCACCTTTGGGTCTCCACACATGCATCATCCATTTGTGGAGCTATTATATTACCGTCAGTTTGCAAATGACTTAGATGATAACTAAGAACCTACAAAATTTGTCCAGCAAAGCCACTACGGGGTTAGAGAACCTCATCCACGACCTATCATAACATGTCTTGTAAGTCGACTCCTTCAGATCTTTCAGTAGGGACACCAACCTTTAATTGTGAGGCATGACCATGGGATTACATAAGGTAGCATCCCACAGGTCCTCCCAATGATAATCTCCACCTTGGGATCAATTTAGTTCCCCTCAAATCTCCAAAACAAGAGGAGGCTAGATTGGAGTTAATAGTGATGGTCAGAGTGAAGGAGCCTATCCTGGCCTAGTTGACCCCTTCCATGGGAGTACTCAGAAGACCCCCAAACCTAGAGGTGGAACATAGAATCTCTAGATAGTGAGTAGTTAATGCTTCAATTTTACTTTTTCATACTAAAAATATTTCCTTTTAAGAAACATATTACACAATTTCTCAATCACAATGATAGAAATGTCATTTATCAACATGAGATACTTCTTAAGTTGCAGTCATAATAGTGGATTATATCATATCATTAAGGGGAACATGCCTCTTATGTACTCTTACTAACAAGAATATATTAAATGATATATGACATTGAGTACCATCCCACAACCATGACATTTCTACAAATATGTAAGCTTAATTTTTCTTATCTATGAACACTAGAGAATCTATATTTTCATAAAGCACTACATGAATTAGGGTTTCAATTGGTAGATAAGTCATACTTGTTGTTCATTACTAAATAAGGTAAAATTAATATGTCTTATAGAGATATAACAAACTAGATCCTTAGAGGTGTTAAAAGCTTAATTTATATTAGTAGCATGAGAAATAGAATTTTCCCCAATTTCATGAATCCAAAGTCCATACCTTGTTTATGGATCAAGTACCACATTTAGTAGTTGGAAAAATCATGTTACAATAGTAAGAAACCATCATGGAAGAATTCCAAGTAAGTGTTTAATGTGGAAAAAGTGCTATAAAAGGGCCTAAATTGGCATGCTAGGGGATTAGCCATGAAAATTTAGAATTTTCAACAACGTGGAAGTAGTATATCTTCTTTTTCATGCATACAAGCAAGTAACAAAAGAAGGAGATGCAGTTGAAGTTCTAAAAGTATTAGCCAAGACCCCGCTAAAATTCCATTTTATGTCATTAAACTTGTTATCAGTAGGATTTAGTGGTTGCATGTAAGAATGACATGCAAAGATAACTAATTAGAGGCTAAATCACTCGCAATGGGTGAAGAATGTGTCTCTACAAAGAAAGAACAAAAGTGTAGCACCCAATCTTCATTAAAAAGTGCCAAAACATCCACCTTAGAAAGCTCTACCTCCTACGAAGGTAAAGTAGGTCGAAACCAGAGACTTTTAGGTAACGATAAGGTTTCCAACATAAGGCATGATTTATCTCATCCAAGAAGGCATCAAAGATAGGAAATAGTGAAAAAGGTGAGTAGAAAGGTAAGAACTTACATAGATTCTTACTAAATTATCCTAGGAGTGCAATCTTCAAGCTTGATCTTAATAAAACTCGAAAAGTCACCTACATGTGTGAGCTCCTCTACCAGTTTTGTCTATATCTCACTATAAATATTATATATAGATTTAAAGTGATTAAATAGAGCTCTATGGTCAAGGTGATCTCATATATATTATCTTATAAGATAGAAACTATATATTTGACTAAAGAATGCCATTTTTACCCTTCTCATCAAACTTTCTAGATCAAATAGGACCTAAAAATGGATGATCATGCATCAAACCTCCAAAAAATACCATCTAAACTCCAACATGGAATCATCTTTAATCTTGGCCCACATCAACCCAAAGTGGTTGTAGTGGCCGAACACGAGCATGCATTTAGATCATAGAGCAATTAAAGCATATAAATTGATGTGGGCATGCATCAATCACATGGACCGATCTATCTACACCTCCCTAGAACACATTGGCCCAACTAAACCGATCGATGTTTTCTAGACAAGGCTCATTTTCTGACCAACAAGTGATCCACCTTACACATATTGATGAAAGATTTATGGTATTCTTTGAAGTGTGGAAGAAAAATTCATTAGAATTTTTTTTGACATAAACCCTTATCATCATTTGAACATATGTGTGCATTGTTACACATCAAGATTTTTAATATATAAATTAAATAAAAAGATATTCACAATGAATCTGTCATGTCATGATATTAGGGTCTATGAAAAACAATTAAAACAAGTCAATAAATCAGATCAATTGTTACTTTATGTTCACTAATCAGTACATGTAATTTGTGCATCTATCTTGCCTAAATTGTCAAACAAATAACTTCTTAGAACATCTAGCAGGTTAATCTCAAAGGATGCTATATGTTTTAGTGAAACCTTCTAGATGTGCTTCTCATTTTATAAGATGATAATAAAATTGTTAAAGTTGCTTTTCATCCCTAATTGTGATGTGGCCTATGGATGATGATACATGTGCATGATGGATACAAATTAGGGTCTTAAGATTTATAATTTTTTATTATACATATATTATAAAAAGGTTTGGATTCTTTCTTTTGTTTAACAAAATATGAGTGGATGTAAATTATTAATCAGTATAACCTTAAACCATGTAGTTTCCCTATAATCATTAGACTTCCCTAGTGTTTGGAATTTGGAGAAGACAACTTAGGATGTCTAATCCATAGTTCACAACATCCATATTTTGATGATGAAATTATTGATTCTAATAATATATTTCTAAAACTTCTACTGAGACTATTTTAGAATTAAAGACACACTTCAATTGGCCAATTTGCAAACCCTACTATGGAGGATATCAAAGTTGAAAGTTGAGGAATATCTAGAATTCTCTGTAGAACTTTGATGTATGTTTCTCCTAAAGATTTTATGACTTATAAGTTGTTTGAAACATGTAGTACACTTAACTAGAAT
This sequence comes from Alisma plantago-aquatica, assembly GCA_963693085.1. Classification (NCBI taxonomy): domain Eukaryota; kingdom Viridiplantae; phylum Streptophyta; class Magnoliopsida; order Alismatales; family Alismataceae; genus Alisma; species Alisma plantago-aquatica. The sequence continues at coordinate 345,514,538 of OY856415.1, forward strand.
GAATTATATGTACATCAAGGAATTTTTGGAAAATCAAGGATACCAAGTGGCATCGACCAAGTTTATCTTGAAAAAATATGGTTGGAGGCCTTTTTCTTGGAGGAAACATTTGGTTGTACAAACTCAATATTCCACAAAGTTATCTCAAAGTTTGGTGAGCTCCATTATCTAAATTTTCACTATGGAAAATTTGGCCAACACACCTATCCAGTATTGACATCTAGTGACATAGATCAAGAATGTCCTGGACAAAATTTGGCCAACAACATTGTTGTTGCTACTTTTTGTTAAGTGCATTATAGCTATTAGAAGGGGTTAAAAATTGGAAATATATCAATGTCAGACCCTTAAATGGTTAGAATTCTATCTAGTTGAGTCTACTAGCTAGTGGGAGCCCTAAACTATAATTGTAACTACTTGAGTGCATTATATGGTTTCTTTTATGATCCTCTATTTATAGATTAGAAAATGTGCCTCTAGAGCCCCTAGTAGTTTAACTAGCTTGTTCATTTTCAACAATAATTAGACTAAAAATGATTCTTGTAATAGAGTTAACCTTACTTGTTACATTTAAATCTTTCCATCCTTCTTTAATGACTCTATTCCAAAAGTTGACTATTTATAGCTCTTTCTTTGTGGAGGAAGTGAAGGTAAAGGGTACTTGCCCAAGGTGAGGAGAAAGTGACTCTTAGAAGGTTGTTGGATCCCATTTCTAAAAAAGAGAATGTAGTTATCCCTTGATTTGAAATGGGTGGTCTCTTTGTCTAACTCTTATAGTGAAACATAAGGTGGTATGTCTTACAAGCTGGCATTTATAGGTAGGCCTTGAGAGACAAAGTCTCTATACATATTTGCTTCACTTCTAGTTGTATCAATATTTATCCCATGATTGTTAGATTTATCTTGAGATAGAATCTAAAGTTCTAACAAATTCAATTTCGGCATTTAATATCTCAATTAACCCCCCACACCTTGTCTCTTGATCAATAGATCAAAAGGGCATCCTTACAGATATTCAAGGATAGTATAAAGGTACTCAGTGTTTGTATTTATGCCCAAAGATCCAATCATACAATGCTTGTAATGGGGTATTAGATACCTGATTGGATAATGATAAAGGTATTCCCATCTATTATGTTTGTCTCAATCATGAGATGATGACACATACATAGTATATGTCTAAAGAATGAAGTTACTTGATGACATATGTCTTCGAGATGAGGACTTGAACAATTAGATCATATGTATGATAAGAGTACATACATTCTTGTTATGTCCATGGTCAGATGTTACTGTGGAAGCAAAATAGACAATAGTAATACATAAGACTACAGTGTGTCTTGGTTGATGCTAGAATCTCATTAGTCATGATATGTGATATCAAAACAAGAAAATATGTATGTGTTAGATAATAATGTATAGGATAGACCTGCTGTGAGAGTGATACATGGAGACCATGAAATGGTAGTCAGAATCAACTCTCATATTGATAGTGGTGATTATGGATCTTAGAGCTGAAGTCACTACACTCGTCACATATCATTCATTGTACTTTGACATCATCCACTACGACCTTGAATAAGCGTTTCCATAAAGGTGATGCTCGGGTGCAGTGTGACACATGCGGATATAGTGTGAGTGATGTAGATGGGATTTGTCCCTCCCATAGGCTATATTTATTCAGGCGTCTTCATAAGAGAGACTGAGAAATGTATGGTTGTACTCGTGTGACTCAACATTTGATATGTGAGCTTACGTGCATCTTAGATACTATGTTCTAGTTCAAGGAACATGGATTGAATATTGAGAGGATGGCAATCCCATGCCTCTAATTCAATCTAGATATTAGAGATAAAGGAACTATACTATCACGGTAACACTTATCAGGGATTGTAGGTTGAAGTTGCTCTCCAACTTTTCGAATTACTTCGGTAGAAATCATGTGTTGCTAGATATTGATCATTGCTTGTGATGTCATAAGTTAGTTATGGACATTCATTACCAACGTAACTTGGGACCTATAGGGTCACACACATAGGATGCAGTTGGAATACGATTTTATTCATGAATGGTGTTTAAATTGATTACTAAAAGTGTTTAGGAATTCAATGTAAACAAAACTAGTTGAAAATTGACTGATTGGACTCTAAACTTACCAGCTCAAGTGTTGAACTGATTGGTTAGAGTGTCAAATCAATTGGAAACAAAAATTGGTTGAATATTTACTTGAGTTGGACATGTGAAAGGACCATTTCACATATGAAATGACCATTTTATAATATGAAACGACCATTCCATGTTGTGAATCGACCAGTTCATCATCTGGATTGTCTGATTCAATGATCAATTCAATTGGATCAAGGATTTATGCTGACATCATGTTATGCATTAATCGGATATTAAAAACCAATATGTTTTGCAAATAAGAAACATGTTGAACTGATCGGTTCAAGAGATGAACCAACCAGCTCACCTCTAAGCCTATCAGTTGAATAGTGAACTGATCAGTTCACTATTCACAGGTTTTAGAGAATTCACAAAAAGTCATCTCTTCGAATCCCTAATGGAATGGAAACCATGACCCTATCCCTCCTTTAAATACATGGGTATTGGGGGCTTCCCATAAACAACAATAATCTCTGACAATTGTTGTCCTCTCTAGTTGTGGTAACCAATAGAGAGAGTGAGCAAGTCCTATCCATAAAAGGGAGGGATAGAAAGAGAGACAATTGGGAGAGCCAATCAATCCTAGAAGATTGTTGTTCGAAGGGACAACCTCTCGTTGGCTCTAGAAGCACAACATGGAGTTCCCAGTGGTTCATGTGGACTACTCTAGAGGCAAGGAGGCCTTTTACTACTACTAGGAGGACACATTCAACTACCATTTGTGGTGATAAACCAGGAGTCGTTGCCGACATCTGTCCAGGTCTGACTTGAGAAAGAAGCACACTACAACAAGAGTTATCGCTAGACTTGCTCCAGGACCAGGTATATCTCTAGCTAAATTTTTTACTAGATAGATTGTTGTTGATGAGATCTTGTTGATTGTGGAATCAGGAATTAAAAGTTTTATTTTTTTTGTCTGATATGTTGCCCTGATTTCCGAACAGTGGTACTAGAGCCACGTCAATCTATGATGTATCTTAATTTGAATTGATATGATCAGTTTATTTTATTACATATGATGTGAATATTAAAGTGATTAATGCGCATATCTTATTAAATACCACATATAATCTCAAATAATATATATATATATATATATCATATGATATATATGAAATTTACATATGTCATCCCAACACTGGTTTTGATGGTGGATGTTAGCTTGGTTATGGCCAATAACCCCAGATCTATGTGTGCACAATTGTGGTTATTTATTCCTATTTATATCTTGATTTGCATATTGAGCCTCTCTATATGTGAAAGTTAACTCTCTCCCTCCTATGCTCCCCTCGAATGTAACAAGAGGTAGCTCTATTACAATGTAATATGTAGATAGGATCAAAATAGTTTTATTTCTTGTTATGGCAAAAAAGACGTTTTGCTTCAAAGGAACTGATGAGTTCACTTGACAAATCGATCGATTGGAGGATCAAGGAGGACAAACAATAAGAGGATGAACTTATCAACTAGTAACCCAAACGATCATTTGGAGGAGTCCAGGCATTGAATGAACCTGAGACTAGATGGTCATTTCAAGAACCATACCTAGAGGTCAGGAGGCAAGTCGATCAGTTTGGGAGTTGAATCCATCAACCTAGATTGGTCTAACCATGGATCTTCACCAATAATAGGTTGATACGTGTCATGTAGACCCTATGTGGTAGTAATTCATTGTGGCTCTAAGGAATTAAAATAGTATGACCATAACCATCGCTTGTGTTTTATTATTGCATGTTTTCATTTGTGGGATACAATATGGATATTATACGTACTGTAGTATGTGGTGATTGGATATGTATATTTATATATATATAATCTTTCAATCAAATATTAAGTCTTAGATGATTTCCGTAAGCAACACACATGAAAATCTTGAATGACTATGCATGGACATGCCAAGCACGGTGCACTGTCTATCTCGTGGAAGTGTGATGATAGTCATGTGGGCCTACCAAGCACGGTGCATTGCTATCGTGATGGATGTTGGTCAGGATTAACTAGGTGACCTTAACAGGATTAAGTGCCTAGAGGCATGCATATGGACTATGGGAAATAGTTTTGCATACCATCAATCCAAGAATTCCATGAGATGCAATTGGGAAAGGTTTTCTTCCTTAATAATTGGTTATGGATGTTGGTGTTGGTTGGGTAATAATTCAACTATTTTGGATCTTGGGTCGCTAGAAGATTATACATTGCAATATTCCAAATTGGAAAATTATCAACTTGAACAAGATGGTGGGAGTGATAATTAAATAAAGTCACAATCAATATCATCAAACTTGTCAAATAAAATTAATCAAAAATGTTTTCACTAAAGTTTCAATATATTTTGTAGAATCTAATGGCAAATATGAATATGTTTTCATTGTGATCAGTCCTTGAGTAGGAAAAACAAAGTGGGATTAACTTCCACATCTGGTTTAGCACTTTCAGAAGCATTCTCACCAACAATTAAAAGTTCTATGTCCTTGAAAGACCAGTTCCAGAGGAAACCGCTCCAAATGTGCCTAAGGCTGAAATGGATGATTTCTTGAAACATGCCAATGATGTCATCGACATCAAAGTCCTAATGTTGAGTTGTATGAACTATGAGTTGCATGAAAAATATGAAAACATAGATATTCTAGAGATGGTAACACATCTTACGAATCGTGTAAAGCAAGTAAGGTATAATGCATGCAAAGCGCTTTTGAGTGCAAATGAATAGAGGAAGATCCAATAGAGCCCCATGTTCTCAATATGATTGGGGTTATGGACAGACTGGGATTTCTTTTAGGTTAAGAGTTGGTAATGGACATGATTTTACAATCATTGTTTGAATCATATAGCCAGTTTATCAAGTGTTATCACTTGAGTAACATGGCCAAACTGCTGTCTAAATTGCTTGTCATGTTGATAAATGTCGAAGAACAAATGAAGATGGACAACCCCATGATGATGATCAGTGTAACAGAGTCCAAGGACAAAGACGAGGCCAAGAAGAGTTTTAAGGCTAAGTTGAAGTCCAAGTCTTCTACACTCAAGATAAGGAGAAGGGTAAGTGAAAAGGGAATATGCACTTTTCACTTAAAGAAACTAAGGAATTGCCATCATTTTCACCAGTATGGACAATGGAAAGGGAATTGTCATCTTTCTATAGAGGATATCAGGAAGAAGAACGAGATAGAGATCTCCACTTTAGGACCTGAGAAGAAGTAAGCTAGAACTGTAGGGACCAAGGTTTGCTTCCACTATAGTTGGAAGTTCTCATTCATGGGCATGTAATAGAATTAGTGAACTACTATTATGTACTTTCCATTGATGAAAACATCATGTATCTTTTATGAATAAGAATATTATGAATTTATTGATGTTTCATTTTAAAATGTGAGTTCTTAAATGGAAGTGCCCTATGTCTCATAATCTATACTGGGTAGCTGAAGAGACAAATGTGTATTAAATGTCTTGATAATCAAAGATGGAATACCTACAACATTGACATATAGAGCATAAGAATGAGAAATGCATTTCTAAAAATCCACAATGGTTGTTATCAAGACTCTTTTTGTTATCAAACCAATAGATACATGCAAGTCTTATTTATTGGGCAATATGACAAAAGTATCTTTACTAGATGGAGTAGGATAGTGACTATTCTATTAGAGATCATACATACTAATGTGTATAGACCTTTTAGAATAAATGCTAAAGGTAATTACTTGTACCTAATTATATTTACTGATGATCTCTGTAGATATGGTAAGTTGTACTTAAAGAAATACACGTATGAATCTTTGAAGTGTACAAGGTGATCATGTGTGATGTACATAACCCACTTGGTAAAAGTTTTAAGATATTTTGATGTGATCGATTTTGAGCTATTTTAAGTCTAGAGGTTGAGAACCTTATAAAGATGTCGTGATAATGTATCACAATGAACTCCACCTGAAACATTATGATGTATTGGAAAGAAGGTATGACACCCTATTAGTCATGGTGTTATTATCAATAAATCTAGTTGATCTTCCAATTTCCTTTTGAAACATGTTTACACTAAAACAATATACCGTCTAAATGGTTCAAAAGACACCATACGAGATATGGTGTGGGAGGTGTCTCAATATGTCTTTTATAAAATATTAGGGATGAAAGCTTATATAAGAAATTTTTTTATTGAAAAACTTTGTCCACAAATCACATAAATGTTACTTTGTTAAATACTACTTTTATATTTCAATTCGACAACAAAAATGTTTTGGTGATGATTGTATTCCTAAAGGAGATTTAATTCCAAGGGAATTAGTGGGAGAAAAGTAGAACTCAAAAAGTTTGAAACCAACAAGAAACACATTTAATCAAAAGAGGTAAGATAGGAATAATGAGAATGACAACTTTTTGTGGAATCTCAAATTCCTTATGTAACACAAATCCTCATAGATCTAGTAGTACACACCATGAGTTTGAAAGATTATGACATCTTATAACTCAAAAAGGATGTAAGATGGTTATAAAATGATGAGCCAACAACTTATCTAGAAGCTATTGAGGCACTACAATATTTGAAATGGATACATGCCATGAGATCCAAAATGGACTACATGTAAACCAACAAGGTATGACCTTGGTGGATCCACTTGAAGGGGTAAGACCCATAGGGTGCATTTGGGTCTTTAGAAAGAAGACAAACATCGAAGAGTAGATTGGTTGAAAAGATTTTCAAATGAGTTCAAGGTGTTGAACATGATCAAATCCTTTCACCAACTGCCATGGTTAAATCCATCAGGATCATGCTTGCTAGTATAACTCAGTATGACTATGAGATTTGGAAAAGTGGATGTTAAAACTACATTCCTTAATAGGAACATTGTAGAATATGTGTATGTGACGCAACCTAAAGATTTTATGAATCCATTAATGCAAATAAAGTAGGTAAGATACAAATGTCAATTTGTGGATTGATGCAAGCATCTATGAGATGGAATCTTTGATTTGACAAGGTAGTCAAAGAATTTGACTTGATTCGGAATGAAGATGAAATATGTGATTACAAAAGATTTCGTGTGAGCATATTTATATTCCACATAATGATGGGGAATAACATATGTATACTATATGTATAAATACCTGGCAAGGATGTACTTTCTCTATGAAGAGTAAATATGAAGCATCCTATGTGATAGAAATTGAGATCTATATAAATAGATCTAGAAAGCTTCTTAACCTAAGAAATATCACATAGATTGACAAGTTGTTGAAGAGGCTCAACATATATGACTCAATGATAGAAAATCTTTCCATGTTTCTTGGGATTAGTCTCTCAAGATCCCACTATCCCAATTCTTGTGAATAATGGTAAAACATGAGTGGCATACCATATGAATTAGCAATTGGATCTATCATGTATGCAATGTTATGTACTCATCTTTTTACCTCATATGTATTGGACATGATGAGAAGATATGTACTCATCATGTTATCTCATATGTATTGGATATGATGACATGATATGTAGTTAACCCATTGTATTGTATTTATTGGAATTGCTGAGTGGATATCTATCAAGTCATAGTGAAAGTCATTGGACTGTCATACAAGAATATCCTTAAGTACTGGAGAAGTATGAAAAGATCAGTTCCTTGATTATGGTAATAAGGAAGAGTTGGGTGTAAAGTGTTACACCGATGCAAGTTTCCAAAATGACATATAAAATTAACGACTGCAATCTAAATTTTTGTTTAACCATAAAATGATAATTATAAGCTGGAATTTTTTTGAGAAAGAGATAGTTGTCTAGTTTTACAATAGAAGTCGAGTACCTTATTCTTTTGAGAATAGAATAAGATAATGTATGGAATGAAGAGGTCATTTGGATGAACTTGTTTGAGGTTCCAACCACTAATGACACACTAGAGATATTGTGACATTGGATCTACTGGTTAGGAAAGGAATCTCATATTACATATTGTGGCACTTCCATCTCATATGAAAAGTCATACAACAAAGAGATGTCAAACATGCAAAAAATGACAAAGAAAACCCTCTATAAAAGTGTTTATGTAGAAGAAACATGATGGACATGTTAAGATCACATGGAATAAGATTCATGGATGATTGGCTCTAAGTGCAAGTAGGAGTCTATTGGTATGTATGCCCATAGAGACAATCATATGATGATTGTAATGGGGCATTATATACTGGATTTGATCATGATAAAGGTAATTCTATCTATTATGTTTGTCTGAATCATGAGATGATGGCACATAAAAAGTAGAAAGTATAAATAATGATGTTATTTGATGACATATGTCTTGAGTTGGGGACCTAAACAATGAGATCATATGTATGGTAAGAGTATTGCATTCTTGTTATGTCCCTAGTCAGATATTATTGTGGAAGAAAACTAGACAACAATTATACATAAGACAAGTGTGTGTTGGTTGATGACAGAATCTCATAAGTCATGATATGTGATATCAAACCAAGCACACATGTACATCTTAGAGAACATTGTTGCAAACAGACCCACCGTGAGAGTGATACATGGAGACCATGGAATGGTAGTCATAATCAACTCTCATAGTGATAGTGGTGATTGTGGTTTTTAGACCTAAAGTCACTACACTCATCACATGTCATTCATTATACTTTGACATCATCTAATGTGACCTTGAATAAGCGTTTTCATAAAGGTGATGCTCGGGTGCACTGTGAGACATGGGGATAGAGTGTGAGTGATGTAGATGGGATTTTTCTCTCCTACAAGATATTAATATCCATGCCTTTTAATAAGCTAGACTAAAATGTATCGCCATACTCATGTGACTCGATATGTATGTGAGTTTACATGCATCTCAGATGGTCTGCTCTAGTTTAAGGAACATGGATTAAGCATTGATAGGATGACAATTCCATGCCTTAATTTCAATCTAGATATCAAAGACAAATGAACTATACGATCACACGAACATTGATCATGAATTGTAGGTTGATGTTATCCAACTTTCCTTATTACTTGGCTAGAAAACATGTGTTGCTAGATATCACTCATTGCTTATGATGTCATAAGTTAGTTTTTTATATTCACTACCAATGTAACTTGGGACCTATAGTGTAACATCCCAGGATTTGAGGCCTAAGATAAATTGTAACATCCCAGGATTTGAGGCCTCAGATAAAACACTCTTAAATGGAATAATTGGACTACCCATATCACCAAGGTGCACCTCCTTTTCAGGGAGCCCATCTCTAAAGAACTCCATAGTTAAGCGTGCTCAGCTTGGAGTAGTACTAGGATGGGTGACCAGTTGGGAAGTTGACCCCGGCTTGCGCGTGAGTGAGGAAAAAGCGCGCAGCTAAGGCTAGTGGTGGTCTGTGGGGCCAGTCGTCATTCCTGAAACACTACTAGAGCCATGGGCAGTGGGCCCAAGCATAACAAATGGTATCAGAGCCAGGTTCCCCTCCAGTAGGTGGGGCCCACACGGGCATGGCTTGCCAGTCTTGAGCTGTGCGGTCCAGGCATGTAGGAAAGGGTTGTCCATGGTTGATGTAGCCACCCTTGCGTTGGTATTCCGTGATCGGGAGCTGGGTTTCCATGGGCCATTGTGGGTCTGCACTGAAATGGGGAAGATATTATGAGACCTTATAGTTGAGCCTTGACGAGGACGTCAAGAGTCTAAGTGGGGGAGATTGTTACATCCTAGGATTTGAGGTCTCGGATAAAACACTCTTAAAAGGAATGATTGGACTACCCATATCACCAAGGTGCACCTCCTTTTCAGGGAGCCCATCTCTAAAGAACTCCATAGTTAAGCGTGCTCAGCTTGGAGTAGTACTAGGATGGGTGACCAGTCGGGAAGTTGACCCCGTCTTGCGCGTGAGTGAGGAAAAAGCACGCAGCTAAGGCTAGTGGTGGTCTGTGGGGCCAGTCGTCATTCCTGAAACTCTACTAGAGCCATGGGAAGTGGGCCCTGGCATTACATATAGGGTCACACATATATGATTACTAAAAGTGTTTATGTATTCAATTTATATAACACTGGTTGAAAATTGATTGACTGGACTCTGAAGTGACTGGTTCAAATGTGGAACTGATCGGTTGGAGTGTCAATTCAATTGGAAACAACAATTGGTTGAATATTTGCCTGAGTTAGACATGTGAAATGACCATCTCACATGTGTAATGATTGTGTCATGATATGAAATGACCATTTCATGTTGTGAACCAACTGGTTCATCATCGAGATTGTCTGATTCAGTAATCAATTCAATTGGGTCAAGGATTTATGTTGATATCATGATGTGCATTAATCAGATATCAAAATCCAATTTGTTTACAAATAAGAAACATGATGAACTGATTGATTCAAGAGATGAAACCACTAGTTCACCTCTAAGCCGATCGGTTGGACAATGAACTGATTGGTTCATCATTCACAAGTTTCACGAAATTTATAAAAAGCCATCTCTTCAACTCCTAGATGTAGGGAAAACCCTGACCCCAGTCCTCCTATAAATATAGGGATATTGGGGGCTTCCCAGAAACAACAATAAGCTCTGACAATTGTTGTCCTCTTGGGTTGTGGTAACCAATAGAGAGCCTAAGAAAGTCCTATCATAAAAGGGAGGGATAGCGAGGGAGAGACAATTGGGAGATAGAATCAATCCTAGTAGATCGACATTGAAAGGGACAACTCCTTACCATTGGTGCTGGTAGCCCAACATGGAGTTCCTGGTGGTGCACATGGATTACTCTAGAGGTGAGGAGGCCTTTTGCTTCCACTAGGATGATTCAGTCAACCACCTTCCACCGACATCCTTCCAGGTGCAACTTGAGTAAGAAGCACGCTACATCAAGAGTTTTTGTTACACTTGCTCCAGGACCAGGTATATCTTTTCCTTCCTTTATTACTAGATATATCATTGTTGACAAGATATTGTTGATTAGGGAATCAAGAATTAAAAAACATTTTCGGATGCCTTATCCATTGCCTTGATTTCCTAACACTGGTATAATCGAGAATACACATGGGTTATTGAGAATCCATGTGAGGTATGCTCCCATCAGTTCTGCAAATACACCCACTTATATGAGTGAATTAAAGGACATATCTCTTATTTTTACATGGAAGTTCTACCAATGTGATTTAATACGATGTCATATGGTGTGTTTGAATAGTAGTGTCAAAGTAACATGATAGGTGTCAATGAAGGACCTAGATTTGAACCACACCGTATGCATTCTACGAGCGGCAACACATGTTGATTTGCCATGGGAGGGGGATGACTGGACCACATTCTCTCATTCCTTGAGAGTTTACCATGTCAGGCTCACCCAGGTGGGTTATCTCAGTCACAAAAATAAAAAATTTACCCAGAACAAGCTCAATGTTTTTATGTAGGATGCAATTCAATGAACCACTACTTTAAGATGCACACAGAATGATGCATGGTAGGATCTTAGTGAGTGATGAGCCACTACTTTTAGAATCACAATGAATGAGGCATTACAAGATCTTAATGAGACAAGATATTCCTAAGATCTTCTATGGTAGTCTACATAATTGCTTAGGCATTATGTATCAGTTTTGGTGGTATATCCCAACTATCTATGACTTAATAGTAAATAAATAATCAATAGTGTAACATTTTTGTGTAGTTATTTCATTGTCTATATTTTATATCGCTTTAGCAAGTTATTAATCTTAAGAGTGGAAGTAGGATCTTAGAGGCACTCAAACATAATATAGGGACCTTCATAGTACTTGGTTAGCCATGGGATGAAGCCCAAGAGGTTATGTTTAAAGTTGAGTATGGCTCCTAGCCATTAGAGGCACTTAAGGTTGAATTCTAGTCATTTGGGATGTTCCAATAGATCTATTTTTGAGTTTTGTGACACCAACGACTGGAGACACTTTTTCTACACATTCCATATAGTGCAGTTGGTCGAGTTTACTTTTAAGAAACTCAACTAGTGGCACTATATGACAGATCAATTTTGAGCTTTTGGTCAATTTTATCCTGGATGAAACTAGGTTGATAGATTAAAATTGATTTGACTGTGTAGGGGTGTCGACCAAGTTTGTCCTGGGGAAACATGACTAAGCCTAGCAGTTCCCAAGATCAATCAAGGGTGTAGGTTGAGTTTATCCTAGATGAAACATGGCCAATAAAAGTCCATGTGATGAATTTTTGAAAATACCATCATAGTGCTTAAATATTCGATTTAAGTGCTCCTAATTTTTTCTAAGATTAATTACAAGTCATAGAATCATTACAAGTGATCTACAACATGATTATAAATGATTTGAGGTATATTCCAAAAAAGAGCACTTGCATTGATTTTGACTTGTCTTTCTTTGAGTTAGGATGTGCAAGTTAGGGAATTTCGAGTGTGTCTATACCAAATCTAAAATCACTCAAGTAGAACTGTTAGACAAAAATAAGTGGAATGGTTAGTTATCATCAAAACAAGGGTTTAGTCAATTAGACTTTGAGAGTCAATTAGATTTTGAGTCAGCATTCTCCCCCTTTTTGAAGATGGCAACCAATTCCATAAATGTATTGGAAGCACTTAAGTAAAATCATACCTTTGGAGAAACCTGGGGGTTTCCATGGAATTAATTTCATGTGATCCCCCCTCAATTGATGCTAATGGAGTGTTGATACTCCCCCTCAATTGATGTTAATTCTCGTGCATGGTTAGCTTTCATAACATTTATAGAGAGTATGTCTTCTACTCATATAATGTCTTCTATAAATATTTGTTCTCCCTTTTATATAATACATGTCTTCTCCCCCTTTGTCATTTCTAAAAGTGAGGGGTTTGAAGAGATAAAGCACAACTTGTTATAAAAAAAGGGAGTAGAAGAATAAAAAATGGGGGCGTGTCCAAGAAATGCATATATGAAGCAAATTAAGACATGCATTTAGAAAAACCCTAGATGTAATTCTAGCATATATCAAGGTAATGATAGGCAAGTAAACAACTTAAGATAGTAGATATGCTAGTTAAGGAATAGCTTGGGTATGTATGAAACAAGATACAAGCATACCATATAATTGGATATCAATAAATGAACAAGGATAGAACTACCAATATGGACTAGTATTAGATGATATCACAATTTAGGAATACTAGTTGGATCTAGATCATAGCAAAAGATGCACAAGTGAAAGAACAAGTTATGATTAGATGTAGAGAGATATTCAAACAAAGAGATATGAAATTTCAGTAGCATCAAAGCATATTACTCACTAGCAAATATGCATCACTACCAAGAGATGATTACCACTAAGAACCTCAAGGTTGCCTCAAGAGATATACAAATATATAGATGTAGTAATTTAGGGCACAACGGAAGCAATTTAAGACAACCTAGAGATCCAAAGAGATTATCATCAAAACATGCATAACAACTCAAGTTAAATATTTACAGGACATAGAGAATCCAATATATAGAAATTAGAAAGGTAGAGTTGTTAGCAAAATGGGTAGGTTAAAGCATGGAAATATGCACATTATATAGGTACCAAGGGGCGTGCCATACCATAAGACCGTTGATTGAGAAAGTCTAGTTGAGAGGAAAATTCTCATTCAAAAAGCCATCTATGGATTCTATTCATAGTGTTGTCATTCAAGTTTCTGGGTTGAACTTCTTAGCTGACAACAGCCATTGACAACACCTATTGGTTCTTATCAGTCTAGTTTCCTCAAGATGAACTCAGCCGACAACAACTGTTGTCAAAAAGCACATGTATTTTAGAAAAACATATCTAAAGGCATGATAAAAATATAAACCATATCTTAATATGTATTAGCAAGTTAATAATGCACTAAGAAAGCATGATGAATAGTTTTGAGCAAGAAAGTGATGAGAATCACAATATACCAACTTTGACTCAAAAATCATATGTATAGTGCATACTAATTTGGAAACAACACACACTCATTGGATATGAGAAAGAATAACATTACTTCTATTCTTACCATTTCTTTTTCACTTGTTGCCACCCCATACACATCTCACCTTTATTCTTTTATGTGTATTGAGATACTTATTTGTGATTCAATAGTTCCAGTCAATCCATTAGCAACTGACCTACAATAAGAAAGATGAAATGGTCCCCAATCATATTTATGGGTCTAGAGGGGTTAGCTTAGAATCCCAATTTCTATTACTCTTGGGTGCTTTCCTAAAAGGGAAAAATGTCGAATAATAATGACCCATTTCATTGCAGTGATCACATGATATCATAGCCTTGGAACTAGAGGATTCATCATTGAAAATTGAAGGTCCATTGTCTTTGTTGTTCCTTTAACTACTATCAAGTCTAATATAATATCTACACATTTATTCAATAGTATGATCAAGGATTTGATTAAGATTATTTTTATCATATAAGAATCTTTTGATAGAGGACCTAAAACTATGATTGTCATGCATAAGAAAAGTAATAGAAGAAGACAATTGATTGATACTCCTTACCCTCGGTATTTGTTCTCCTTGCTTCTGGCTACTACCATTCACATTCTTGTTGTCTCCATCCTCCTTTCTTATGTGTTGCTTCTCCTTACATTCGACATAGTTCTCCTTATTTCCTCCATCATCATTGGACCCTACTATCACCATCCACTACCCTTCTCCCTACTGTTTTAAGCCTCCATTGTAGGTGACTCTTACTTCATCCAGTTAGTTTCTACTCCTCATCCTTGTGGTATAGTGATGACCTATTTTGGATTGTTTTCAAGGAGATCAAAGTATCTTCTCAGTAACCCTATGATATTATTGTTTTGTCGAGTGAGATGTATATATAAAAGTTAAATAATAATATTTGATGATTGCCTATTTTTCTTATTCTTTTGATATGGAAACCTAGATAAATCATGATTGTTTAGTTGTTTCTTGAACAATATATGACACAACCATCTAGTTGGAAAGGATAGATGTTGAAATCAAATACAAGGCTTACATGATGATTTTTGTCTCTTGAGTAAATAAAACATGATGAATGATCAAAACTAGAATATTGGTGAAGTTGACATGAATTTACTGAAGTTGACATAATTTATACTTATATCCCAAACAATTAATCTAAATTATATATACATTTGATATACATGTATTATGTTGGCATAGAACCCATCCAAGCTTTACTCATTAGGCTATCTTGGATAGTCTCTAGTTTGACACTATTCTTGAAACTTAATCACACTTAGTATGTGATTATATAATGTGTATTTGGTTCTTAAAATATTCAGACATTCATTTTACTATTTTTTCTCTTAGTGCATATGTAGGTGTAGTTTCCCATATGTATTGGTGTACTTAGAGATCTAATGGGAGATGCTACCAAAAGAAAATGAAACCCAAAAATACATCATACCCCATACTAGCAAGATTAAGTGTTGAAGATTGAGATAGGAGGTACAAATTCATCAACAAGTATGATAAACAATGTCCGTCAAATATTTATAAGTATGGTACCAATTCAAATCTATTTTAGCCTAACATTAATACATCATTGATTAAGGGTGATTATCCATCAATGGATTTGGTCACAACTCATCATTAGTTTCAATCATTTCCTCAAATTCTATCTTTAGTTTAGTGGGAGTATTACCTCCTTCAAACTACCCCTGAGAGATTACATGTTGGGTTTAGAAAATTTATCTACATATTGGTGATATGCATAGGTCGTTATATGGCAACTAATATTAAATAAATATCCAAATATTTACATATATAAAAATCATCTAGAAACCATAAAAAACCTTGGGAGTCAATATCAAGTGGTTAGTCATGAAGTGGCCACGTACCTTTAAAAATATGCTTGTCAAAGAAATATAACCCAATTAATGCATGTTCAGATCCAAATCAACTAATCAATTATAAAGTTTAGCAAAATATTAAAGTGTCTGAATTATATTCTTAAAATTTACTAGGTCTAGTATAGGTCTGAAGTCTCAGTTTAAGGCCATACTTTGGTTAAAACAAGATTAGACATTATAAACCCTAAATATTTCATGTTATGCATCCAAAATTTAGAAACCCTAACTAGACATTAGGAGTAACCCATGTTTCTATTGTGAAAATAATATTTCACCATCAGTAGACCAGATCATATAACATGAATTAAGTTTAATATGGACAAGTTATAAACATAATTTCCATGGAATTTGGGTTTACATATATGCATTAACTATTAATCATGAATCAAACTATATTTTTTGAATCTGAGACTAAATTAGGTCTTAAAACCTTTATTTTTGGACTCCTCACATTTTTTTATCAAATTGTTATATAATTGACTACTTCAGTCTATGGTTTATTTTCTATAGTTATTACTAAATCAAATATTTACTGACAAACCACATCCTGCCACATCTCTCAGACAATTTCTTACTTGGGCATGGTGAGTCAGGTTTAAATAATGGGATAATTACCCTCATTCCAATGTGATATAACATTAGTGGTAAATCCCCAGGGAGGATTGTTCCTCCTTTAGCCCGCTCACAAGGAAGACAACAATGGAGTCACCTCCACGATTTACCTGAAGCTAGAGACCTTGACAACCTTGGATGAGGATTCCTTCACCTTCACCATGTCCTTTCGAACTCATCCAATAGTTTAGTGGTAACAAAGGTGGTCAAATGTGGGTTGTATAGGTTAAGAAGGTCAACAGAATATTGAAGGAAGAAGATGTATGTACACCCCAATTGACTACAAATAGAGGATCACAAGAGATCCTAAGGAGTCACATGAAGTAATTCCACCCTGGGCTGGAGATGGTTCTTCATTGAGCACCTTTGAATAGAAAGGTCTGGTGACCAATCTTGAGGCTTCCTCATGCCTACCTAGATATTTGGTAAGCTTTAGGACCTCCTTTCAATGGTCTAGGCCAATTTATTTGACCAAAATTGCTATGAATTGTTGGGTTAAGGTCATTTGTGTTGAAGAAGATGATGGAGATCTATGGAGATTCTAATGGGTTCTCTTTGTCTATTGCGAGATGGTTCAAGTTATGGGAATTGATCATAAAATATAGGGTCCTTATATAGGATTGGAGTGGAGAGATTAGTTGTCTATTGACTACTCTACCTTTCCTAATTTGTCTACGGTGGGGGCATTATTCCAATCTAAGGAGGTAATGGTCAAATGATATCTTGTTTGATTTGCAAGGCTCTCTCAAAGACAATAGAACAAAATATAAGAGATTTCGAGGATCAAGGAGGGCGAACTAAAGTGGTAATGAATGCTCTGGTTGAGATATATCTGACTAGTTTGGCTAGAAGCTAGAAGAGGTTGTTTGGCTAACCCTACGTTTGGAAAAAAAGATATGTTTGGCTAACACTAATGTAATGAGATCAGTTAATGGTTGTTTGGTTAGCCAGTCTAGTCCTTGATGCAATGAAAAGATGGTGGTAGAACCTCAGATGCACTTCTTTGGAAAAGAAGGTGATGAAACTCCGATAGAATGGTTTAGGGTTTTTGAGGTATTGATCTTGAAGAATAATGACATATAGGAGATCATGATTTTAAGATCACCATACACCGTACTATGAAGATAATGAGTGATAGTGGTACTTTAGATACCTAAGATAAAGTTGCATGGGGTATATGGCCATGCAAGCCGAGGGTGAAGGACGAACACCAATAACCCCATGCATTGATATAAAGGATAAAGAGTCCCCGAAATAAAAAGGGAGTTCATCACTATGGATGTTATAAGTCTCCCCTGGATCAAGGAAGGTCGAGATGCAATATGGGTTATGGTAGATCGCGTTACCTAGATGACATGAGAAAAAAAGTGTACTATCAAGGGACAAGATCGGGTTGAACTACATATGAGAGAGATGGCTCAACTACACCATGAGGTTGAGTATAAAAGTTCTTGAGTTTGACCTAATGGTTCCCTTCCAAAAGGTGGAAGTAGGTACATGAAGAACTCAATGTTAGTATAGTTTATCACCCCTAACTAATGGTTAGTATGATCCAAACTAAAGGGTCTGATGAGAGCATATGTGCTCATTCAGGGTGATAGCTAGAGACAGTTCTTATCCTAATGCAAGATGTCCAGATAACCACCATAGCCAGTATCAGGATTTAAAGAAGCTCTATAAGAGAGGTTGTGTCGGTCACCACTTCAGTAAGGTGATGTTGGTGAAAGGACCACATGATAGTTAGAAAAGAACCACAGTGTGTGTAGATGAAGTCGCTTTGATCGTGCAATGGATGAAAGGAGCCTAGAGATGACAAGAGTCGTGAGCAGATGCAAAGTAGACTGACATGCAGTTCACTATGGGAGAATATGTGACATGAAAATCCGACCCCTCTAAGTTATAGCTAAGAGAGCTGAGTCCCCGATGCATGGGTTCTTTTGACATGGTTTGGTGGAGAAGGTTAAGTTTGACCTTACCCCTCAGGATAAAGTAATGTGTGATGAGTTACATGTGTCCAATTTAGAGCACTATGTGAGGTACCCTGACCATGTGCTGAGCAATGAACCTAGTAAGCCCCAAGGGAGGCTGAAATGGCCTGAGTCACCTGTGTAGTTTATAGACGCCAGGATGAAAGAACTCAGAGAAAAGAATATGTGATGATAAAGGTTCTTTGGAAGCACCATGGGTAAGGTAAAGTCATGTAGGGGCCGTTGATGGACATGGAAAAGTCTTATCCTGAATTGTTTGTTTGATAGAATTTTGAGGACAAAATTCATATAAGAGAGGAAGGATGTTACAACCCTGATTTTGGGTTCAGTTGCCGAGATATGTAATTTCTCATATTAAGGATATTTAAACAAATAATGATATAATGTATTTGGAATATTTTGTTTACAATAGCCTTGATGTTTGTATTGTGAGCTTTATTGGCTATTGGGCCCAAATAACAAGAAAATTCAATTAGTGAATGAATAATTGAATATTTGAGAAAAGAAAAATGTGGAAACCTCTAGAAGGAAAATCCAAAGAGGGATTTCGTGCCTCTTGGGATCCTTGGGTTCCAAGGAGTCCAAAGTTGCATAAAGAGTGGAATACGAAAAGAAAAGATCAATTAAGTATTTCTTTATTAAGAAAGAAATTGAAAATAATGATAAAATGTGGAAAATGAGTGGAAAGAGGCATAAATGAGATTTCTTGGTGAATTTTCGTATCCATGAGGTTGCTAATATTAAAAGGAATGCCAATGACGAAAATAAAAGAGAAATAAAGAGAAAACCTCAAAAAGAGTTATTTTAATAAGAAATAAACATGATAATGAAACAATAATGCATATAGATTCATCTAGAAGGATAATGAATGTCAAATAAAATGGATTTTGAAATAATAGAGTTTCTTGGGATCCAAGGAATCCCAATAAAGAGGAAGGAAAGAGAAAATACTAAAATTGCAAAATAAGAGGATAATGTGATAAATTATTAATGGATTTTGTAATAAGGATAGAAAGGAAGTATTTTCTAATAAAAGAGAATATAATTTTGTGCCAATAAATTAAAAAGAAAGTACAAAGAAGATAAAAGATATAATTTTCGAAATCCTAATAATTAAAGAAGAAGGATTATCGAAGGAAATTAGGAAAGAGAGAGCGACTTGCTTAGCAGTGAAGGAAACACTTTCCTAATTAGAAGAGGGCTTGGTTGCTTTGAGGGAAAGCCTACTGGGGTGTGGATACTGACCTATAAAAGGGGGTAGAGCCCTGGTCGAGATCCAGAGGAGTTCCACGCAATACCACCCCTTCTCCTCCTTCTTTTGTCTGAAACCCTAACGATGGAAGTATAACCATATCTCTGGAGCTTAAGGGTCGTGGAGGAGCTACAATGGGGTCGTGCTGCTCCCACGACCTCAAAGGAAGCTCACGATAGCCGTCCCTCCTCCCAGGATGTGTGCAACAGTAGCAGCATGGTTGCAAGAGCAGTCACGTTGTGTTGCCTTATGCGCGGATGACTGGCCAGTTTGGCCATGGATCAGCGGCACCTTGGGTGCGCATGGGCATGACGGAGGTGAGGGATGGTTTTCTGATGAAGCTCGGGCCCAGAGCTGAGCGCAAGAGTCGCGCCAAGGCTGCAAGATGACGGCTAGGGCGGCTGCGAATCAATTGCCCGAGGAAGAAGAAGGGTAAAGGGTGTGTTGGACCATTCTACCCCTCTAGGGTATGAAGTAGTGCCAAATTAAGGAGGGGAAGAGACATAATTTGGTTATATTTCCAAATCCACAACGTGGCATGAGCTTGACGACGTGGCACAACCCGATTGGCCAAGTAAGTAAAATCTTGCTAAATTCATAATTAAAGATTGGTAACTCTGATTAGGACAAGTAATATATGAATTTTGCTCAGGAGAACGAGAGGAATCTAACAAAAGTGATATTAAATATTGATTCCTTTCCTAATTGCAATAGTACTATAAGTTGATGAAAAGTGCATTAAAGTTAGTCTAAAAACCCTATTTGTGATTAAAGGTTGAACCTAGTATGCTTAATGGGTTAATTGAAGTATTAATAATCTGTTGAATGATAATGTTAGGTTCGAACCTCATCTAGATGAAATTTGCATGATTTATGGTTTTTGCCCCATATGAGAATGATTAAGTATTTAGAAACCCTAATTTAGGGTAAAAGTGGATAAGATCATATATGATTTGAAAAAGGTGAAAATATGTTGTTAAATGATGGTTCTAATTTATTTGTATATAAAAGTCCTTAATTCTGGATAAATACCCTAAATGTAGTAATTAGGGTATTTTCATGAATAAAAGGAGGAATTGATGGCAAAAGGAGTTCATATGTTAATTAGACCCTAATGAACTTTGAATTAATGATAGATGTGCATAATGATCTTATCATGAATTAAAAGGATAAAAATAGTAGCTTTAATGTAAAAGAAGCTTAATGAAATTAATTAATGGTTAATGTGCCTTTAATAAGGAAATAGGGTTATATATTGTTACGATAACCTTAATGTTGAAGAATAGATGAGATAATTAGGGTTTGTAAGTAATGATATAAAATTAGGGTTTAAGATAATAAAAGATGAAGTGAAACCCTAATTTCCAAGGAAACCCTAAAAATTGGAATAGAAATCCTAAGGAATATGATGATATTGGATAAATATTAATAAAAGGAAATTGGTATATTTATTTTAGGATTTTGTACATAATTGATTGCTTGATTGGGATTTCTCTATTTTGGATAATTCTATCTCAAATCTGCAATCAAAGGTATGTGGTTACGCTTATGAATAATCGCTTTAGTTTCACGGCAATTTCCAAATGGTTTTATCAGTTGCTTGAAAATAACTGTTGGATGCCTTTTATTTCATGCAACTATAAAGTGACTATGATTATCACCATGAATATATATATATATATATATATATATATATATATATATATATATATATATATATAACTGGATTAGATCCAAATCCACCTTTGTGGCTAGTAAAGGCTAAAATGGGATAACCTAGAGTAAGGTCTAGGTTATCGTGGGTTAGAAACTGGGCTACCAAGTGTAGTGCCATGAGACCCTTTAGCATGCCATGAGTTAAGGAGTCGGCTACTTACAGGTAGTGCCATGTGACTCAACCCTAGAAACTGGTTCACCTATAGGTGGGACCATGAGGGGTTTAATGGGGAGCTACTATAAGGAAAGTAGTATCCATAGCACATAGTATAGGGAATGCATGGATCGTGCAGTTATATTTAAAACATAAAATTGTTTGTTAAATGGTAATTGTAATACATTGTTATCATAGTTGCATGATTATTGTTTCCCCCACATACCAGCTTTGGCTGACCGATGTTTTGTTTGTCGGCATTTTAGGTACAAGCCAAAAAGGACAAACAGTAAATCGTCATATTGTGAAATACATGAAGTAAAATGCAAGGAGGATTAGTTAGAGTAGAATCCATAAGTGGATAGAAGGTTAGAGATCCAAGTTTTCAAAAAGGTATGAAAAAGTTTATTTTCTTGGTTAATTGTCAAACCTTTGATCCGGAAAATTATGGGTGCGGCTTCGACCTCTCAGTCTCCCTTAATTGGGGGTTACCGGAAGGTGGGGTCGTAACACTATGACCCTCTCAGGCCCCTTTGCCCAAGGTAGATGATGATCCCTGAGCTTCCCAATCATAAATTGATGGTTGTGACTCATGATTTTATCTCAACTAATGCATGCGATCTTAGTTTTCCCAGACTTAGGTGTGACACAGATATATCTAGTTCTATTTGGAAATCAATTAACCAATTATACCTAGAATACTATAAATCTTCTAAAATTAACTTAAGGTTCTAGAAAATTCCAATTATCACCACACTTCAGGATTATTTTTTAATGATGATTTTCTTAGATTTAAGCAATGTTTGGGATCAAAAGTGAAACGATAATTACTCTTTTATTTCACTTCAACTAATTACTTAAATTAATTCCTTAGGTCACTAGTTCTCATACTATCATCTCAAAATTTGTATTTATCTTCATATAGTTAGTATCCCATGTTGGATCCACCCAATTAAGTCAGTTAGATACCATAAAATTGGTGTTTAAGTAAACAAGGCATAAATCATTAATTAAGTACCCAATTGATTATATAACTTGAAATATTTTAGAATTTTGGTTTTTCTCTTGTCATTTAATCATTAAACATCTTAAAGAAGTATTGATGTTAAATAATAGAAAAAAGATCTTGAATTGGAAAATTTGATGTGACACACTTGTCACATAAAGTGAGATTACTCAAAACAAAGTGCAAAACTAATGTTAATCAACCAAGTTACTAGAAAACACGGGAAATTAAAATTGATTCCACACAGGCACAAAATATGGAGCTGAATCTGCTTATAATGTTTAATCTATTTTGATGAACATCTTATAACTTTACAAGGAATATGAAGAACATGTATAACAGTTGATTTATCTTAGCACATTGTAATTCAAGAAATTACTACAACAAATAAAACAAAGGTATCAACCAATGTGAATCATATTTGACCCTAAGTAAATACACTACATGGATGTGTTACGTATTTTGTTATACCCTGAGGAGATGAAGTATACCACTCATACTCCAACTGACCACTACCAAGTCGAAATTAGTGCCACACAAGATCTAGGAGGATTTAGACTCCTATGATCTCCCACATCCTCGATCAGCCCGAGTCTGCCCATATAAAGTCCAACAACAAAATAGCCTAGTCTACCATGGTATATAGGCACAACACTAGTGCAAGTAGAGTTACTACTGTAGGAACACTCCTACCGAGGTATGACCGTAGCCATCCTCAAAACATGTCTTACATATATACTAAATCACATCACTTGAGATAGAGCTTTGACCATTCTCCTACCATGATATGACTACAACCAATCTTGTGAAATGAATATACTCAACAGATATGACTCTGAGCTTCCACTAAGGGAGAACTCGTTTCACCATCCAGCAAGTACTGACATTGTAGATGGATCTATGGCACAAGGAAACTACATGATTAGGGCTTCTCTTGATTATTTAAGCCAATTAAGTATCTAGAGCATCAATCAAGTTACAATGCATAAACCCTAAATTTTTTTTAACAAAGATAACAGAAGATATAAAATGTATAAGGTGCAAATTTGTCACACTATCACTTGATATCACTCTGAATTCAAGGCCATCAACATTATCACACTGTCATGGGATATCAATAAAACTCATCACATCATTGAAGGATATCACCTCACATCACAAAAGGCATGTAGCATATGCCAGGTCATATGACCCAAATCACATGTTCTTTGTACATGATCAGTATCTCAACATGCCTCATAAAGTCTCATACTTATTACCATGTGTCATGTCAAGGTCATATCATTCACTAGCTATGTCATGCATTCCACCTACAAGGTTAGGAATACACAAGTAGGAGAGATAAAATATCATCTCATGCCAATTACTTCAAGCAATAGTGGCAAACACATCATATGTTCCAAAAATTAGGGTGAAGATTACATGTATAGCCGAGTTAGGGGTTTAATATTATCATTCAATCACCAAACCCTAGATTCATCACCTCCCATATGTTTGGAGTGTCTAAGGATTAAGGATAGATGATAACAATTCATCATTCATCTTCACATCATCATGTAATGACCAAGCATAGAGTGTAGCAACCAATTGGGTTGGATGTAGAGACCTTAGGGGATGACTCCTTGTTGTGACCACTACAATAGGTGCAGCAACCAGCATCCATAGATAAGTGTATGTCAACCATGCCATCAAGACATGGTGTTGTGACCGCAACACATACATGTGTCACGACCAACTATTAAAATAGGTGTCTCGGTCAAAACACATCACCAACTAAAACATGTATAGCGACCCTAGCTGATGGGACCATCAACCCATTAGGGTTATAATTGTGACTGCAACAACCCATCCCTATGTAGTGACCCAAAGGTCAAGCCACTCCAGGGGGAACAAAACCACTTTCAAGATAGAAGTGAATCACGATCAAAACCGAAACTAACCACCAAAGAAATCAGCTCCATCAAGGAAAACAACTCCATACAAGGAGGACCCTAAACACATGAAGGAACCTTATTAAAGGAGATAAAAATCAAGTTCAACGCATGCAAAACAGAAAGAAGACTCCCAGTAAGGAATGGTACCCAACGGGTTCCACTCCCTACTAGAAATTTGTAGAATAAAACACCCATTCCCAATATACTCAAAAGGTATGAGGTGTAAAATTTTCAAATCTTTATATAGTGGTATACAAAAGACCAAAGCGTAGTAGCAGAATAAAAGTGTCATGACTATAATCAATTTTTATAAAAGTACATCATCATCTCCCATATTGGGTTTGCATGGATATTACAACATTAAGATCTAGTAGATGAAAATCTATGCCATATCAAGTTTGTCTCCAAACATGAACTTCATGAGTTAGGTCTATGTGGAATTCCATGTGCTCCTAATCCTAATCCTAGGGTGGTCCTTCATGCTCCTGTTGCATACTCTGATCCTAGGCCTTGTTCAACACCTTGTTCCAAACGTGGGTGGTTGGGAAAGCACCCAGCATGAGAGAATAAAACAAGGCATGTGTCAAAATAATGAACAAGAATAAAAGATAAAGAAATAACATGGAAATAAAGGTTATGATTTCATCATAAGATGAAGAGATCAAGAGTACGAGGCATAATCAAATAAATTCTTTCCATAACAAGGAAATAGTAGAATATTTGCATGCATGATTAATATTGGCTACCTTAACTAAGTAGGGTTGAGGCACCTACCTAACCTCAACCAATAGGTGAGGGAGAGTAACATATTCCAGTCACCTAAAAAATATTTAATAATGGGGACAGTAACACATTCCCTTGGGCAAAATAACACATTCCCTATTGATGAATGCATATTCAACTATCTTTTTGTATATTTTTCACAATCCTTTTAATTAGAAATTATCTCTTTTTCAATAATTTTTAGGACCAAATTACAATTTACTCACTAATTCATTTACTTTGCAAATACTTACCGTCTTTTTCAATTTTTGTAGCGTTTTTTTCTCAAAAAGTGATTACTGACCCACTGGGCCTGTGAGATGGCCATCTCACTAGTCTCAGACGATCAACTTCCCCTAGAGATCCCATGTTCAAGAGCCAAACATCCACTTTGGCATTGACTCAACCAGCTTCTTAAAACGCTCCAGATGGGCATCTCGCTTCAGTGAGATAGTCGTCTCGTGGACCCAGATGAGCACCCAAGCGAGCCCATACGACTAGATCACTTGACCTAGAATCAGATCCTTTCACAAAAGGGTGTCACCACTTGATTAGGGTTCCAAACCTTCAATCATGCACACAACGTCGCAAGACAAACGTCCCACATTGTCGAAATGACTGTCTGGGACATTGCTTTGGGCCCAAGATTTCAAGCAAACAACGTCGCCACCACCCTCTTTAGGATTTTGATCTAACCCTTCTAGATCCACACCATGTCATTGCCAGACAAGACGGACGTTTCACAACACATGATCAGTGTTTTCCAACATCCACCATTCCCTTATTTCTTTTCCCCATGTCAGTATTTTCCACCCCTCCTTCCCCCATAAAGGAGGGGGGACTCTACTAAGAAAAGGGCCCTTAGTTTTTGAACTAGCATTTTACTTTGAAGCTATGTTAATTTCACTCTTAGTGTAATCTTTACATTCAAGCAATAAAATTAGTTCTTTGTTCTAGATCTGGATCTCACACTTTATTTCTTTCTCTTTCTTCTCATTCTTTCTCTTGGAGTGGGGGATGAAGAAAGAAAGCCATTTAATAGTTACCACCTTAGTCTCCTCATAGATTTTGGATTTATGGTCATGGCTTCCTATCTTCTTCTCCTTGTTTCTCCATTCCTCGCTATGACAAGTGAGTAGCTCCCTTATCAAGGTGAGTGGAATAGCCCCTTGGCCATTGTATTGATCGGATTAAGTTTATACAATTTTTTATATGAATGGCTTTTGGTTTAGAGAATTGTCGATTTCAACAAAGTGATTAATTATTTTCATTGTGAGTTAATTCTGGAAGATGCGACCGTGGAAATCGGAATTTAGAATGACTATACCAGTTGCTTGGTGATTTCGATGCGACCGTGGAAAAATCCCCATTGGATGATGAACTATGAAGCATGAGCGCCAGGACTAATGGGTTCATCTGGAGTTTGTCTCTTACATTTTATTTATGAATGATTCGTGTACCCACTTCTATCTTTAATTATTTTATATTATTTGATCTTTTCTTCACTTTGGCTAAGGTGGTGAAAACCCCTAATCCTGGAGCTTTCTCCCATATAATTTCAATCATTTCTTCAATGCTTGTTTTCAATTTGCCACTTTTAGTTTTGAGCACTTTAATTATTATGTAGACAATCTTGTGTGCTAACAAACTTATTTCTTTACTTTCTTATCTTAGAATAATCATTTCCTTTCTTTGCTTTAGTTTAATCTTTTACATTCTTTATATTTATAATCTTTCATTCTAGTGTAATCAAACAACGCCCAACTGGAATTTACTTTCTATTCCTTATTCCAAAATACTAAAAAGAAATAATTTCAAAAATCTATCGGGATAAAAGAGAACTATATTAAAAATTTTGTCATGTGAGATTGACCCTTATATACTAGCCTTAAATGGAAAGTAAAAAAAAAGGATTAAACTTTACGATAATCATTCTGGTGAATTGGTGTGATCCTCAATGTGTATCATTTTTGGCCCTATTGCCTAAGACAACAAATAATTTTCTCAAACCTTGAAAAATTTTGCACAATATTTTTTTTCATTTTCTTATGCCTTTCGAGTAACATTCTAGAAGTGGTATCTCCTCTTTGTATTGAGTTTCCATTCCAGCAGTATATTTTTTCTACACTCAATTATCATTTGTCAATATAACTATGTGTGTGCTACCCACCACACGCTGATTCTATGCTTCCAGTTTTTTATCCCAAGCCAGAGAGAATAATCCATCATTTGAATAGACAAAACAGACTTAAGATGGATGACAAAGACGTTTCCTGTAGGATTGAGCAGGCACTTGCCACTCAAAGAGAGGCCATGATGGTCGAGTGTGCAACTTAATAAGCCACTTTGTGACCTACATCCATAGCCGAACAAGAAGTTGTAGCATCTTCTCAAAGGGAGGCCGAAGGACAAAAACAATTGAAAGATTATTCTACTCCCAAAACCAGATATGCACAACATCCCGTTGTGCCACCCACAATTATACCCCCCCCCAAATCGAGATCTGCACACTATGGATCACCATGCTTCAAACCAACCCATTTCTAGGAACAACGGTGAGAGTTGCCAAGATCACCTCCAACACTTCACTGACCTTTGTTCTTTGACCAAGATCCCAGGTGTTTCTGAATGACCATTAGACTTAGGATATTCAAATAATCTCTTTCAGGGCAAGCCAGTAATTTGTAAAATACCGTGGAGAGTGAGGACCACGTCACCACATGGGAAGCACTTCAAACTAAGTTTCTTTATAAAAAAATTTCCCCTTTCCCTCACAAAATTAGGGGGCAAATCCTTCTCTTTTATATGGTCCCAGGAGAAACTTTAGGAGAAACTTGGGAAATATTTAGGGAACTCCTAAGTCGTTACCTCCATCATGACATCTCCCATTCTCAACTTATTGACATATTTTACCGTGGTGTTGAAGATGACACCAAGAAATTCCTTGATTCCTCATCTGGAGGAAATTTTATGTTCCAAAGTCTATAAGAAGCATGGGGAGTAGTGAAGTATGTTCTAGAATCACAAGCTAGATGAGGAACCGGTGAGGTCCTCAAAGTTGCTAAGGCTGAGGTAAACCCAGATATCCATACCATTGCCAAAGCCCTTAAATTGATCTCCTTGAAATAGGATCGCTTAGAGTCATCATTCAATGCTTATGAGAGGCAGCCCCAGCAAGTCAGAGTCACAAAATCTCTCTTTGGAATTTTCCAAGGGTGTGATCATTCTACCCTCCAATGCCAATACCTCTACAATAAATAATATGCAACTTGATGTTGGTCAACAAGTGGAGGACCTTAACTCTATTCATAGTATCCCAGGCCAGGCTTAGTACAATCCAAACCAAGCCAGAAACCATCCTAGATTTCAATATGGAAACCCTTTAGGAAATGAAAACTCATCAAGCCTTCCCCCTCCACAAAGACCCCCACACCCCCAAGCCGACTAACATCCACCACCAGGGTTCCCATACAATAAAAATCAAAGGAATTTTGGGAAACAAGGGAATTATAGGAGTAATTTTTTTAAATCATGGATCTTACCAAGGAACATAATATCAAAACCTTCATCAACCTCCAACTCAACCTCAATTACAACAGAATGTCCCCACTTCTTCAATTGACGATAAGGTAGCTGCCTTAGAGAAAATCAGAATAGCACATCAGAAGCCAACTGATGCTCAGTTTTCCCATCTCTTTGCTAAACAGAAACCCACTGTAGGTACCGTTATTGGGCAGCCTGAGAATAACCCAAAACTTCCTAAACATCTCAAGGTTGTCTTCACCGTCTCAGGTAAGATTCATACTCCTCCCCCAGAGAAGCTCGTAGTTGTACCTTTCGACTTTGAGGATGATGATATTGTGGCCGTCAAGACTCCTCCTTCACCCACCACCACCGTTCCCACTCCTACCATCCCTACTTCTATGGTCCCACCTGTGGAAATTGACAAACCACAAATTCCTTTTTACAAACCTCAACCACCTTATCAGGCACGCCAAAAGAAAACTTGGTTTGATACTCATTTTGAGAAATTTAGGGAAGCCATGAAAAAATATCATGTGTATATTCCCTTTCTTTATGCCTTAGATTATATGTATGTCTGGTCCAAGTATATGAAGTCCTTATTGACTAGGAAGTACCACACCAACAAGCCAGAGATGGTAATGCTTGATAGGACCACATCTAATATCATCCAAAGCAAGATTCCTAAAAAGAAGAAGGATCCTGGTTCCTTTGGGATTGAGTGCTACCTAGGTGACAATGCTTGCAGGAAGGGGCAAATTTGGGTGTGAATATTTCTATTATGGCCTATACCCTTTGCAGGAGGTTGGGATTTTCTGACATGCTACCTACTTCCATGACCATCCAATTGGTTGACTCGTCCATGACAAATCATATGGGTATCATTGAATATATACCTATAAGGCTATGTCCCATGTGACTTTGTCATCATGGACATAAAGGAAGATTTACACTACCCCATCATCTTTGGTCATCCCTTTTTGGCCACCGCTCATTCTTTAATTGATGTCGAGGTCGGAACCATTTTCTTATGCCAAGGGAAACAAACCCTAAAGTTTAGGGTATTCGAAAGCATGTGCGGACCAAGCCTCTAAGAAGAGGTCTATATCCTTGATTGTATTGATACGATGAAATAGTTCAGACAAGAATGGGAACCAGTTGAGGATCCCCTTGAAAATAACCTCTTAACCCCTATTGATTGTGAATATGAAGATGAGAAATTGCAGAAATATATTCTTCATCTTGACACTTTTGAGGAGATCCATGATGAAGAGTTTGAGGATCTCAAAATGGTCTCTATTTTCAATGCAAAACCTGAACCTACCAAGGCACCCGAGATGAAACCCCTCCCTAAAGGTCCCAAATATGTTTTCCTCGATGAGTAATAAATTTATCCTATTATCATTAACTTTGATCTCACCTATGAACAGGAAACCAAGCTCATGACTGAGCTTAGGAAGAGGAAATCTGCCTTCGGATACAAAATGGCTGAGTTGACAGGGATCGATCAAACCATTTGCATGCATAAAGTTTCTATGGAAGAAGAGTACAAAACTTCTAGAGACCCCAAAGGAAACTAAATCCAAACATGAAAGAGGTTTTTCATTTAGAGGTTATAAAACTTTAGACTTCAGGAATCATCTACCTCATCTCTGACTTCCCATGGGTTAGTCACATTTAGGTCGTCCCCAAGAAGGGGGTACCACTGTCATGAAAAATGACAATGAAGAGCTTATACCCACCCATACTGTCATAGGGAGAAGGATGTGTATTTACTATATGAAATTGAATAAGGCCACTAGGAAAGATCACTTCGCCCTTTCTTTTCCAGGATCAAGTACTAGAGTGTCTCACTCGTCAAAAATATTTTTGCTATCTTGATGGCTATTCAGGTCATCCGGATAACCAGGAGAAAATGACATTCATTTGCCCATTTGGCACTTATGCATTCAAGAGAATTCCACTCAGGTTGTGCAATGCTCAAACCTCTTTTTGGCAGTGCATGCCCTCTATCTTTATTAGATTGATCGAGACCATTATGGAGGTTTTATGGATGATTTCACTATTTGTGGAGATAGTTTTAACTCTTGCCTCCATCATTTATATCTTGTTTTAGAAAAATGTGAGGAAGCACACTTAATCCTTAATTGGGAGAAATGCCACATTATGGTGACAGAAGGGATTGTCTTAGCACATAGAGTGAGCAACTATGGCATTGAAGTTGATAGAGCCAAGATTGAGGTCATCTCAAAACATCCTCCCCCTTCTTATGTCAAGGATGCTCCCTCCATCCTTAGGCATGTGGTTTTTTTTCTGTAGCTTCATCTGTGATTTTTCTAAGATCAACAAACCCTTGACTAATCTCCTCCAAAGAGACACCCCTTTTGTGTTTGACAGAGCCTGTATGACCAGTTTTCTATGTTTAAAAGATACTATCACTAATACTCCCATCATTAGGCCCCCATATTGGTCTTTGCCTTTTAAGTTAATGTGTGATACGGGTGATTTCACTATGGGTGCTATTCTTGGACAAAGTATTGATAAAAAGCATCATGTAATTTACTATGCATCCAAAACTCTCGATGATGCCCCGCGGAATTACACCACTACTGAAAACGAAATGCTAGCCATTGTATATGCCTTCGACAAACTCTGCTCATATTTGGTAGGGTCCAAAGTCATTGTTTACACAGACCATGCAGCCATTCAATACTTTGTGACTAAAAAGGATGGCAAACCTTGACTTATTTGTTGGGTCCTTTTACTCCAAGAATTTCACCTTGGAATCCTTGACAAGAAAGGTTGAGAAAACATTGTTGCCAACCATCATAGCTTCCTTGACTTAATCAATGATGATGGCACTCTTATTAATCACTCTCGTCTTGATGATAAATTGTTAAAAATGTAAATTTTCTAGCCGCAGGTGTATTGCACCATGAATATAAGGGACATTCTAAGGATAAATTTTTGCATGATGTGAAACAATACTATTGGGATGACCCATACCTTTTTATATTGTGCTCTAATGGCCTTTACCGCAAGTGTGTCACTAAGAAAAAGGCTCATGACATTCCTGAGAAGTGCCATTCTGACCCCACTAGAGGCCACATGAGCTCTCAAAAAACTATTAGGAAGGTATTACAATTAGGTTTTTTCTGTCCTACTCTATTCAAAGATTCATACCATTTTGTCCTTGCTTGTGATGAATTGTCAAAGGACCAGCAATATATCTAAGAGAGACCAAATGCCCATTAATTCTTGGCAAGAGATTGAAATCTTATATGAGTGGGGAGTAGATTATATGGGCTTGTTTCCTTCTTCTTCTGGGTACAAATACATCTTAGTGGCTGTAGATTATGTTTGCAAATGGGTTGAAGCCATCCCCACCAAAACATGTGATTCCAAACCTATGAAGAAACTTTTCAAATATATTATTTTTCCTCAATTTGGGATACCTTGTACTGTAGTTTCTGATGTAGGTTCCCATTTAGAGAAAAGTTTGGAGTCCTTGGTAAAATGATATGGAGTCCATCACAAGGTTTCCAAGCCATCCCCACCAAAGCATGTGATTCCAAACCTATGAAGAAACTTTTCAAACATATTATTTTTTCTCAATTTGGGGTACCTTGTACCGTTGTTTCTGATGCAGGTTCCCATTTAGAGAAAAGTTTTGAGTCCTTGGTAAAACGATATAGAGTCCATCAAAAGGTTGCCACCCCTTACCACCCCTTACCACCCCCAGACTAGTGGTCAAGTTCAGGTGTCAAATAGGTAAATCAAGTCCATCCTAGAGAAAACAGTTAATTGCAATAAGACCGATTGGGCTTTGAAACTCAATGATGCCTTGTGGGCATACAGAACTGCCTACAAAACCCCCACAGGCACCACTCCTTTCAAATTGTTTTATGGAAAACCGTGTCATCTGCCCATAGAATTAGAACATAAGGCCAATTGGGTCAGCAAAACTCTTAATTTTGACTTATTTGCTGTAGGTGAAAACTAATTTCTAAAAATGCAAGAGTTAGATGAGCTCCACATGACTGCCTATGAAAATTCTAGAATTTATAAAGACAACCAAATTATGGGATGATGGCCATATTAGGCAAAAAGATATTACGGAGGGAGACCAAGTTTTAATGTATAATTCCAGGTTGAGACTTTTTCCTAGACAACTTAAATCTAGATGGTATGGGCCCTATTTTGTCAAACGTTCCTACCCTCATGGAACTTAGGTTTTAGGGGAGTTTAAGGTCAATAGGCATAGGCTTAAATGGTATGTCACTATTGAGGATTTTCTATCTTCTGAGGCAAATCATCTCTCTATACTCAAAGACCTTGACTTGAAAGAACTTCCACCTCCCCCATCTGAGCCTAAAATGGATTCATGATCTAGTTATGTCAGGCCTTCGACATTAAACTAGGCACTTATTGGGAGGTAGCCCAGTCATTTAAATTTCTACAAATTTTCCTCTATAATTGTCCTAGCTAACCTTGTTGTTTCAATTTCACATTGACTCTCTGCAAAAAAACAATGGGAGGTTGGCAACCCAACCTAATGTTTGTTTGATGAAGGCCAGCTACCCCAGCAGGCCAGACGACCATTTGAGGATGGTGAGATGGTTGTCTCGTGCATCAAAAGACCTTTTTCAAAACTCGTGGCCATTTGAAATTCAAAATTTGATTAGGCACCATGTCCAAGCCAGAAGGTCGTTTGACTTACCCAAGACGGTCATCTCAAACACCAGGAGACACATTCAAGGTGAGTTCAAATTTCCAGTCATTTCAAAATTCAAAATGGTGGAGTCTACTCTCAAAGTGCAAGACGACCATCTGGCCCAACCAAAACGGCTGATTCGTGTCTCCAACTTGTCTATAAAACAAGTAGTTCGGGGTCATTGATCCACAACCACCAAGTTTGTTCCGTCTTCTTCCTTCCTAAGTTTTTCCATCCAATCAGCTGCCTCAGCCTCTCCAACTAATGTCTCACAACCTCCGCAGCCATCTCCCCATCTTTGACAGATGATCGAGTCACGTGAGGCAAAGGGTCATCCCATCACACTACAATCCACATCTTCGACGAACCATTGTTCCATTTGACCAACTGACTAACACCTCTGTGAGATGTCCATCTCGCTGACACCAAACGTCCAACCAACAAGCGAGTCGGCCACCTCATCCAGACTAGAGCATGCCATATAATTTTCTTCCCCTTCATTATATGGCTGTCACAACCCTCTAGATGTCCATCTTGCTCCCACTGAGGCAGACATCGCTAGTGGTACATCTCCGCCAGACGATCCCCCATCATCACCTCCCTTCTAATTTGTCAAATGACCAGTTCGTTTGCTCTAGATGACCATTTCTCCTACCTCAAATGACGGTCCAACACATCTCTGACATCCATTTAGTCTACACCAAATGGCCATTTCAGTACTCCAGTCAACTATCTCACCCACACAGTAGCCATCCAACATGTCTGAGGGAGGGTCACGATGTGCTTTCCTTGACAACTTTCGTAAGGGAAAGCAGCTGACCAAAAATATAGTTTCTTGTGAGCTATGAGACAAGGGATTCCCATTGAGGAGCCGGCTAGAGAGTCCTCCCCTAAAATGGCCTCAGAAATGCAATGTGACATTGATGAGCTCGAATCCACCATGGAGGATGAGAGAGGATGTTCAGCATCTTATAGCAATTCAGACTCCACAGTCCCACAACCACCCTGCATAGCTCCTACCCCAAAGAACTATTCTCAATTTGTCAGCACCGTGCACTACGTGAGGTTTAAGGAGACTATTGTGATTAGCATCTCTCTTTCTTGTTGGCCTACATGTCACCCTTGACGCACTTAACATTTAGGAGGTGGTAGACAACATCTTAAGGAAAAATCATGTCCTCCTTTTCCCGTATCGAGTCACTCCTATCTATAGTGACCTCACATTGGAGTTCATCACCACCTATCGCCGATATCACAGTTCATGGGGAAAATCTAGCTTCAAGGCTTGAGTCTTTGGCAAAGATTTCAAAATCTCTTCCAGGCAACTGACATCCATGATACTTGATGGAGGCGATGATTACTAGCCCACTCAATGCATGGATCACTGTCATGACGTCAAACCTAAAACATACAATATGGAAAATTCTGGGCCGACATCAGTGGACTACCACCCTCGCTACCCAGTGGCCTTAAAGCATCCAGCATCAACAACCCAGTGATCCATTATCTTCATCAGATTATGGATCGTACCTTCTTCAGTAGGGAAGGTACTCAGGGTGTTGTGACTCTTTCTGACCTCTACACCTTGTGGTGTCTTATGCGTGATGATCCATACAACTAGGGTAGCTCAATGATCAATCATTTTAACTAGCAGGCCACCTACACCACTTCTTCCTCCTATTACATTGGCTATGTAGTCATGTATATCGTACTTTTTCTAGGCTACACTCATATCCCATTCTAGCTGTTGACCCTAAAGCATCACTTGATTTATCTTGTATACTTTAAGGGGTCCAAGTGCCTCCGTTTGGGCATCAATGGAGTCTAGTACTTGCTTTTTAAAGTCTTCTAGGTCATCCTTAAGATTCCATGCCTTTCTATGTATACAGCTGCCAAACTAGTTTTTGACTTATCATACATTCTAGCACATATTGTGTGGTTCCTAATGGAGCATCCCAATGCAGATGATGTCCCTGAGCCGACATCCTATAGAAGTGTCTCCTTGGAGTCACATGATGATGAGATTGGACAACCACCTCCTTCTCGATGATGCACAAGGAGACATAGGGCCACAGAGGAAGGACATGAGGAGCCATATGGTTTCTACGAGTTTTGAGATTAGTTGGAGGAGATCCAACGTGAGGAACAACGTCAAGGTCATCAACTCAACCATATGTACTTGATGCAAAGCTCCCATGAGTCCTGACATGTGCACTAGGGCCACTATGACACCAGAAGACCTCAGTATGAGGAATATGGGGCCCATCAGGCCTACCCTAACCCCAACTACCCTTATTGGGGGAACTAATACTACAATCCTCATTCATCTTCGCACTTTCCTCCATCAGAGTGATTTTCTTCCCTCCATCTCTAATTTAGGTTTTGCTCTGGATGACCAAAAATTTATGTCTGGGGTGGAGGTGGGTAATATGCTTCTATTCCACCCCTATCTTTTCCCTTATTTGCTTTATTTTTACTTTTGATTGTTTTCCATGTTTTTGCTTTAGTTCATGGCCCTTATCTAGATAGACATCCCTTTTTTATTTCCCTTAGTTGTAAAAAGGACATTACCTAATCTGCCCATTGAGTAGACCTCTTCATTGTACCCCAAATTAAATTTAGTAGAACTTTTGCAAAATCTATCACAAATTACCATGTCTAAAACCATCGTGTCACCTAGAACCCTAAATAACATCAAACCTTGGAATACTTATCAAAGCATAAGGAATCAATAAGAACCAAGCACAATGTTTCCCTATATTGAAACAATTGATTATCTTGTTACAAAAAACTTGAATGATGTGATTCGAGGAATACTCTAACTAGAGCAATGACACTCTTTGAAAAAAATTGAAAAAAATATTGAAGTTATAAGCACAAGAACATCTCTTCATTCCTTCTATTGTTATTCTAAAAAAGAGAAGCAAAGAATCACCACCGGCCAAAAATCATGTCTGGGGTCACATGCTTCCCAAAATAAAAATTCCATACCCCACAAAGGGGTGTACAATCAAAATATGCCAAAAGTGCACATGAAAAAATTGAGAGTGTCAAAGTGAAAGTAGTCAAAACTCCACAAATTCATATCCTGACTCAAATAGAGGAGGGATCAATATTTTTCATCACGTATTTCTTTGTTTTCACACCCGCCCTTCATCCTCTTCTGGTGCAACAACTTACAAAAAAAATAAAATTTGAGAGTGTCAAAGTGAAAGTAAGATGAAGCCTATTTTTCTACAAAATCTTGTTTTAGAAGAAAAATGTGATAATTGTTTTGATATGGAATATAGAACTTTATGCTACGTGGTTCTAGGAGATTTCTTCACTTGGCCAAAAATTGGAGGTTAGGATTATTTTGATGTTACAAAGGTGAGGAATGTCAGATTGAGAGTACAAATTGGACTTTATTTGTAATTTAATTTTTTCGGGGCGAGCAAAGATTCAAGTCCAGGGTATTTTTATGAATGCATATTCATGTATCTTTTTGTATAGTTTTTAATAATCCTTTTCATTAGAAATATCTCTTTTTCAGTCATTTCTAGGACCAAATTGCAATTTACTCACTTGTTGAATTATTTTCCAAATCCCTATCTTTTTTCTCACTTTTTGTAGGATCTTGTTCTCAAAAATTGATTGTTGACCCACTAAATTTGTGAGACGGTCGTCTCACTAGGCTCAGATGGTCGGCCCACCCCAAAGATCCCATGTTCAAGAGCCAAACAACCACCTTGGCCTCAACTCAACCGGCTTCTTCAAACGCACCAGACAAGAATCTCGCTTTAGTGAGACGGTCATCTCATAGACCCAGTCGAGCACCCAAGCGAGCCCATATGTCTAGATCGCTTGACCTAGAATAAAATCCTTTTGCAAAAGGGTGCCACCATTTGATTAGTGTTCCAAACCTATAATCATGTGCACAACAGTGCGAGACGGGTGTCCCACGTCATCCAGACGGTTGTCTGGAACATTGCTTTGTGCCCAAGATTTCAACCAAATGGTACCACCACCACCCTCTTTAGGGATTTGACCCAATCCTTCTAGATCCATGCCAAGTCATCGCTAGGCGATACGGTCGTTTTGTGGTGCATGATCAGTGTTTTCTAGAAGTTTCCATTCCCTTGTTTCTTTCTTCCATTTTAGGGTTCTCCACCCCTCCTTCCCCTATAAAAGGAGGGGGGACTCCACTAAGAAAAGGGCTCTCAGTTTTAGTACTAGCATTTTACTTTGAAGATCTATTATTTCCATTCTTAGTGTAATCTTTACACTCAAGTAATAAAATAACTTCTTTGTTCTATATTTGGATCTTGCTCTTTATTTCTTATTATTTCTTCTCATTCTTTCTCTCGAAGTGGGGGATTAAGAAAGAAAGTCATTTAATTGTTACCACCTTGGTCTCCTGGGATATTTTGGATTGTGGTCTATGGCTTCCTATTTTCTTATCCTTGTTTCTCCATTCCTCACTATGACAAGTGAGTATTTCACTTATTGAAGTGAGGGGAATAGCCCCTCAGCCATTGTAATAGACTGAATTTCAGGGCCCTTCTTGCAATTTACCCATTTTCAAGCTTTTATTTGCTTTCAAGTCCTTTCAGACCATTTTTCCTAAATTTCTCCATCTTTTGTATCCTTTTTGGCCTCAATGTGGAAATAAAGCTTTACTTGCGGATGTAAAATCATATTTACCCACATGCATGCCAATGAATGGGGTTTTGCGCAAAAATAACAACTAATGTGATACTTGGGGACTAATAATTCAATATGACCATTAATGAGAGATAATTAGTGGATAATGTTAATTTATAGGGGTTATGGCTTTTTGGATAAAAATATGAGTAATAATGTGTATTTGAGTTAATCTATAGGTGTAATTCACCCTTTTCTTTCTCTCTCCTCAAATATGATATTAATGCATGAAACGATGGTATTATGGTGAGATATGACTCTTAATATTGATATGTATCTAATATCTCAAATTTCACTCACTTATGTCATTAAAAAAGACTTTTCATATTAACTCTCTCATTTTAATGGATTAATATATGTATTAATAGCCATATAGTAATTAAGGGCCAAAGTTTGTGTAAAATGAGAAACTAAATGCATAGCATTGTTCTAGGCAACGTAATTAACTTATGGTTAAAATTTGAGGTCTTTTGGACTTTGTTTGACCCTCCAAAAGCATTTATTAAGTTTCAAATAAAGTGTGACATTGCATTGTATAGATATTATTTAAATGATGAATAACTCTAAAGTCTGTTTGATTTATGTGTAACACACGTCGGACCATCGTGGTCCATCGATCCAACATCACGCGAGTAACCCGACCCACATCCAATGGCCAGCGACTCATCTTCAACCTCCAGCCGCTTCATGAACAGTGAACCTCAACTCCTTGGCTTCATTCTCCCTCGTTTCTTAGTATTTTCATGTGATTCCTTCACCAAATGATCCACCTCTTCACAATGCATTGACCAAGCCATTACTCATCCACTCCCATGCAATGTAGACAAAATGCCCAATGACGCCGGCCACGACCTCTCCACCCTCTTGTTGTCTCGGCTCGTCACACCTCCACACCTATATATAACACATCCCACACCTCTGTCGGTCCCCGTGCGAGCTTCCTCTAGTGCCAATTTGTCCAGATAGCTCCCTCTTAGCCACCGACACCGCTGCCTCTCCCTAGACCTTATGGCACACCTCCAAGGAGCTAAGCAGCACCATCAGACCAATTAACGCCACGGGTGAGTCCGGGTTCTCTTCCTCTTCATTTCGAGTTTATGTACTCGTGTTTTGGTCAAGAGATGTGGAAATGCCCAAATGGGGCAAGCACCTCTCACGTGACCATGGTTGGTGTGCGAAGAGGAAGATAGCTTGTGGCAGATTTACGTTGTTGCCCTCGCTCTCCCTTTGTTCACATTTTTTTCTGAGGTTTGTATAGTCTTTTTGTCGTTTCTTCTCTCACCCTTGACCGATGACCAGACGGACATGGACCACTGACTTTTCCACACATGATTGGCCCAAGTCAACATGGTCTAGCCTACATGACCATCACTCTCTCTCTCGCTTGCTTTTGGCCTATGTGGTAATTTCCTAATTTCTTATTGGCCCAATTTGTTTAAATCATAATAAATCGGTCTTTGGTTAAAAAAATGTGAATAAATAGTCATTGGAAAGGATTTTTAGAGTAGAATCTGGTTTTGTGGTTTTTGAACCCTGATTACGATTCCCTTTTCAATGTTTTCTTTGGATATCTATTTGATGATATAAAATGTTCCAAAATATGTAATTAAGTCATTTTAACTCCAAAATTGGGAAGTTAAACATGTTTTCTTAATCAGTGAAGTCTAACTAATCTTTTGGGCTAGGTTTTGAGTCCTAAATTAGTGGTTTTTGAATAAGGCCTAAAATAAGTATTTTCTTTATACTTATGCTTTAATACATACTAATTCATGTGAAATAATGATACTAGGGAAATGGATTTGGATAACAAATAAATTGGTGAAAGTTTATGAATCTTCAAAAAGGTATGTGACACGTATTTATGTATGTGGATACTATTTATGGATGTGAACATATGAATGTGCAATGTATACCCTATTCCTTCAGTTAGGCTTTTATCCAACCCTACATTCATAATGTGCTAGCCTTGGAATATTTCTATGGCCTTTATGTGTCTCTTTATTTATTAGATTCTTCTATTGCGTATGTTGACTCATTTACATGAAATGTTTGGATCTTTCTATTGCCAATGATGGCTCATTTATTGAAATTATTTCATGGTTTTTATTCCCCAATGCTATGATGCAATGTTCTCTATATTATCTCCACTTCCATGTGAACTATTTAGCATGATGTATTTTTGGCCAAATGATAATGTAGTGTACATGAGTACAAACCACCCATAGGGCACTGGGGTTTTAGTCCCCTGCCACTATATATAGGCACTAAGGTTTTAGTCCTCCTTCCACGCACTGGGGTTTTAGTCCCCCTGCCACTTTATATATATTTGAGTTT
This sequence comes from Alisma plantago-aquatica, assembly GCA_963693085.1. Lineage (NCBI taxonomy): Eukaryota > Viridiplantae > Streptophyta > Magnoliopsida > Alismatales > Alismataceae > Alisma > Alisma plantago-aquatica. The sequence goes on from OY856415.1 coordinate 345,555,191, forward strand.
TGGGATGTGTATGTTCCCCTCTCCTCTTGGTGTAGGTCTGATAGGTGCCTGACCCTGTATTGATATGATTTTGTGTCATAATATATTCATGCTATGTTGATTATTGTTGTTGTTTGGACTATGGTAGATTTCTAAATTCTTATTTGATTGCTTGCCTCATACTCTTGAAATATCTTAGTGTAGTGAATCATTTTATTATACAATGTTGTATTTTATGATTGTCCATATTTCTCTTGAATAACACATACTTTTATCTCTCTCTTACTGGGTGATCCCAACTACCCAGTTATAGGATTAGAGTGTGCATCAAAAGCATGGTGAACTAACCTAAGGCTAAGAGAAGAGTTCAACCTTGTATCTTGGACATAGCTACCTATATATTAAGTTGTTTTTCTTTGGAGACAATATTGATTTGGTTTTAGTCTTCCCCTACCTAGATCCTTGTATGTATAAAGATTGTACACCCATTTGAGAATTTTGTAATTCACTCTTTATACAATTGAATATAGTCAAAGTTCAAAATTCCACTGCTACACATTACTATTTTTGTTTACCATATTCTTAGTAGAGGGTTGGTTTATGCCACTCTTTACAACATGGTATCAGAGCATCAAGGTAGTCAGATTCTTGACTAATTCAATTTGTCTCCTAGTTAGAAACCCTAACCTTATATAGTTTCCCTTTAGTAAGCTTTTCACCATAGAGTTGACCAATGATGAATGATTGATTTAGGATCATAATAATTTCATACTAGATATATAATTTGATAAACTTTTTGGGGATTAGTCTATTAGGTTGATACTAGGGCATAAGTTGAAAGCAAAGGTGTCTAGAAAGGGTCCGGGTCTGGGGGCTAGAAACATTTTCCTCTACGCCACTAGCTTGTCTTATGAGGACTCCCGGATCCATATGACACCTTCCTGGCCTAAGCTGATATTGATTGTCCAAAATAGCATACCTTTAGGCAATAAACCTCATTGTTGAGTAACCTTAAGAACCTATATATGATGTTTTGATTACCCAAATAGGATCACCTTATATTCCATGTGTTCCTTATAGGAGCCTTAGATTTCCATGTTTGGAATAGCCTACCCTATGCTACACTTTGAAGTTTGGTGTTTAGTAAAAAAACTAAGTGTTGGATCGCATACATAGTTTTACCTCAACCCTTTGAAAAAGTGGGCTTTAGTAGTAGTGCTTTGTATACCTTGATAGATTTTGGAGTTGTTGATTTCAAGGATGAAATCCTCTTTAAGGGGGTGGAGTCCCTCAGTGCATTAAAATCTAGCTATCCTGAAAGTTTGGAAACCCTAACTCCTTAGACATGAGATTACTGATCTCATATGTTTAGTGTTGAGCAAACAAATTATAATTATAAATCATCTTGTTTGGTTATACACAAATGAAAAAATATATATAAGTCATCTAAGGGATACTTCATATGCTTGAACCTTAACATATTCTTGATGCACATAATAATGAGTTACTCATCAGTAATTGTAAGTACAGATAATGTTGGCTATGTCACCCTAATGATAAGATGAAGCTATAACATGTAATGGTGATGTTAACCTAAACCCTAATATGTGTTCTTATAGCCTTAACAACATATACATATATATGTATCCTTAATGCCTTCATGATACATTAGTAAGATTAGGCGTTATCATAACATAATATACTTTGATACATATAAATGGATTATAATCACCGAATTATATTTGAGACCATGTTATCAATATATATAAGGCATATCACCTTGTTCCGTAATATACACCTCATTAATCATCTTAACATGATTTACTATGTAAATTAATTCATTAATATTTAATGTGTTTAATATTGTCCACTAAAATGCATATAGTGACTCAGATATGATAATGAGTAATTGGATTCACATAAGTTTGCATAAATGCCTAAAGTGATGTATAATTTATGTTATGGAGTGTACTAGGAGAAAATGATTCATGATGTCATTAATATGAGCATGGAAGGTAATATGGCAATGAGTGGTATAAAGATGAATAGCTAATGTGATAATGTGTAAGATAGATATAAGAAATTAATGTGGCATTATTTGGAATTATTATAGGCTTGATAACTTGTTCTTACAAAATAATTTATGATAAGTCTACATGATGGTAATATGAGGATAATGGAGAACGAATTCATGTTATTAAGGTTTGCGACCTAATACATTAATAATGTTGGGATTACTTAGTAAACCCTAATTGTGCTTAAAACCCTTAATGGGATAAATAAGGGTAATATATATGTGCATAATGTGGAGATAAAATCCTTGTTAAAACAATGTGAGAATAATATGGCACAAGTAATGGATAATAAAGATAATGTTTTTAACATGATGGAGATTATGCTTATAAGACAAAGTGTTAATTATGTTATGTTTGATAAAAGGTAATATGTATGGTGGAAACCTTAGTGAGACTTGCATTATGTATAGAGCTTATAAAGTACCATATACTTGAAGTAACACCTAGTTACCTAATGTTGGGATGTTACACACTCACCCTCTCTTCCCTCTTGTTGTCATTTTAGGGACGAAATCCTCTTTCAGGGGTGGAGTGCTGTAACAGACTGAATTTTAGGGTTCTTCTTGCAGTTTACCCATTTTCAAGCATTTATTTCCTTTCAAGTCCTTTTGGACCATTTTCCTAAATTTCCCCATCTTTTGTATCCTTTTTGGCCTCAATGTTGAATTTGAGCTTTACTTGAGGATGTAAATCATATTTACCCACATTCATGCCAATGAATGGGGTTTTGCACAAAAATAACAACTAATGTGATACTTGGGGACTAATAATGCAATATGACCATTAATGAGAGATAATTAGTGGATAAAGTTAATTTATAGGGGTTATGGATTTTTGTATAAAGATATGAGTAATAATGTGTATTTGAGTTAATGTATAGGAGTAATTCACCCCTTTCTTTCTCTCTCCTCAAATATGATATTAGTGTATGAAAAGATGGTATTATGGTGAGATATGACTCTTAATATTGATATGTATCTAATATCTCAAATTTCACTCACTTATGTCATTAAAAGAGTCTCTTCATATTAACTCTCTCATTTTAATGTATTAATATATGCATTAATATCCATATAGTTATTAAGGGCCAAAGTTTGTGTAAAATGAGAAACTAAATGCATATCATTGTTCTAGGCATCGTAATTAACCTATCGTTAAAATTTAAGGTCTTTTGGACTTTGTTTGACCCACCAAATGCATTTATTAAGTTTCAAATAAAGTGTGACATTCCATTGTATATATAATATTTAAATGACGAATAACTCTAAAGTCTGTTCGATTTATGGGTCACACGTGCTGGAACAATGTGGTCCTTTGATCCAATGACATGTGAGTGACCCGGCTCGCATCCAACGACCAACGACTCATCTTCAACCTCTAGCCGCTTCGTGAATAATGAACCTTGACTCCTTGGCTTCATTCTCCCTCGTTTCTTGGTCTTTTCACGTGAGTCCTTCACCAAACGATCTGCCTCTTCACGATGCTTCGTTCAAGACATTACTCATCCACTCCCATGTGGCCGAAATTCCCAATGGTTCCGACCATGGCCTCTCCACCCTCTTGTCGTCTCGGCTTGTCGCACCTGATAGCTCCCTCTTAGCCGCCAACACCTCCGCCTCTCCTCGGACCTTGCGGCGCACCTCCAAGGAGCTAAGAAGCACCATCAGAGCAATTAATGCCATGGGTGAGTCTGGGTTCTCTTCCTCTTCATTTCAAGTATCTGAACTCGTGTTTTATTCAAGAGATGCGGAAACGCCTAAATGGGGCAAGCACGTCTCACACGGCCATGGTTGGCGTGCGAAGATGAAGATAGCTTGTAGTGGATTTACATTGTTGCCCTCGCTCGCCCTTTGTTTTGCATTTTTTTCTGAGGTCCGTATAGTCTTTTCTCCGTTTCTTCTCTCATCCTTGATCGATGACCACACAGGCATGGACCGCTAACTGGGCCATGCATGATTGGCCCAAGTCAGTGTGGTCCAGCCTACATGGCCCTCTCTCTCGCTTGCTTTTGGCCTATGTGACAATTTCCTAATTTCTGATTGGCCCGATTTGTTTAAATCATAATAAATTGATCCTTGGTCAGAAAAATGCGAATAAATAGTCATTGGAAAGGATTTTTAGAGTAGAATCCGATTTTGTTATTTTTGAGCCCTGATTTCGTTTCCCTTTTTGAAGTTTTCTTTGGATACCTATTTAATGATATAAAATGTTCCAAAATATGTAATTAAGTCATTTTAACTCCAAAATTGGGAAGTTAAACATGTTTTCTTAGTATGTGAAGTCTAACTAATCTTTTGGGCTAAGTTTTGAGTCCTAAATCAGTGGTTTTTGAATGAGGTCTAAAATAGGTATTTTCTTTATACTTATGCTTTAATACATACTAATTCATGTGAAATAATGATACTAGGGAAATGGATTTGGATAATAAACAAACTGGTGAAAGTTTATGAATCTTCAAAAAGGTGTGTGACACCTATTTATGTATGTGGATCCTATTTATAAATGTGAAAATATGAATGTGCAATGTATACCCTATTCCTTCAGTTGGGCTTTTATCCAACCCTACATTCATAAAGTGCTAGCCTTGAAACATCTCTATTGTCTTTATATGTCTCTTTATTTATTAGATTCTTCTATTGCCCATGCTTACTCATTTACTTGAAATGTTTGGATCTTGCTATTGCTAATGATGGATCATTTATTGAGATTGTTCCATGGGTTTTATTCCCCAATGCTATGATGCAATGTTATCTATATTATCTCCACTGCCAAGTGAACTATTTAGCATGATGTATTTTTGGCCAAATGACAATGTAGTGTGTATGAGTACAAACCACTCATAGGGCACTGGGGTTTTAGTCCCGCTTCCACTCTATATAGGCACTGAGGTTTTAGTCCTCCTGCCAGGCACCGGGGTTTTAGTCCCCCTGCCACTTTATATATATTTGAGGTTTGGGATGTATATGTTCCCCTCTCCTCTTTGTGTAGGTTCAGTAGGTGCCTCACCCTGCATTGATATGATTTTGTGTCATAATATATTCATGCTATGTTGATTATTGTTGTTGTTTGAACTATGGAAGTTTTCTAAATTCTTATTTGAATACTTGCTTCATACTCTTGAAATCTCTTAGTGTAATGAATCATTTTATTATGCAATGTTGTATTTTATTATTGTCCTTACTTCTCTTGAATAACACATACTTTTATCTCTCTCTTGCTGGATGATCCCAACCACCCAGGTATAGGATCAGAGTGCACATCAGAAGCATGGTGAATCAACCTCAGGCTAAGAGAAAGGAGTTCAACCTTGTATCTTAGACATAGCTACCTATATATTAAGTTTTTTTTTTCTTTGGAGAAAATATTGATTTGGTTTTAGTCTTCCTCTACCTAGATCCTTCTATGTATAAAGATTGTACACCCATTTGGTAATTTTATAATGCACTCTTTATACAATTGCATATAGTCAAAGTTTAAAATTCTACTGCTTCACATTGGTGTTTTTTATTATGATACTTTTAGTAGAGTTGGGTTATTATTCTAGCTCTTTACAGCCATTGTGTTGATATGATTAAGTTTATACAATTTTTGTTATATGGATGTCTTTTGGTTTAGAGAATCATTGACTTAAATGAAGTGATTAATTATTTTCATCATGAGTTAATTCTAGAGGATGCGACCATGGAAATAGGAAGTTAGAATGACTCAACCAGTTGCATGGAGATTTGGATGTGACCACATAAAAATTCCCATTGGGATGATGAACTATGAAGCATGAGAACTAGGACCAATGGGTTCATGTGGATTTTGTCTCTTGCATTTTATTTATGAATGATTCACATACCCGCTTCTATCTTTAATTATCATATATTCTTTGATCTTGTCTTCACTTTGGCTAAGGTGGTGAAAACCCCTAAGCCTTGGTTCTTTCTCCCATTTGATTTGAATCATTTCTTCAACGCTTGTTTTCAATTCTCCTCTTTAAATTTATGTAGTTTACTTCTTGTTTAGAGAATCTTGTGTGCTAACAATCTTCTTTCTTTACTTTCTTATCTTAGAATTATCTTTTCCTTTCTTTGCTTTAGTGTAATATTTTATTTTCTTTCCATTTTAATCTTTCATTCTAGTGTAATCAAACAACCCCCAACTAGAATTTACTTTCAGTTCCTTATTCAAAAAAACCAAAAAGAAATAATTTCAAAAATCAATCGGGATAAAAGAGAATTATCTTTAAAATGTTATCCTGTGGGATCGACCATTTTATACTAGCCTTAACTGGAAAGTAAAAATAGTATTAAACTCTAAGATAATCACTCTAGTGAATTGGTGTTCTCTTTGACGTGTATCACCTATCTATGGGTGGTTGTACAAAAGTACCACTACATTTGGTAAATAGTCTAATAAAATCAACATGCTAAAGACAAACTATGGCAAGTAGAAGCATCATATAATAGAAATATGGGAGTGGGATACAAGACCCATGAAATGAATATCAAACTAATTTTGAGGCAAAAATAGCAAAAGAAATAATAATAGAGATATTAGGGTTCATGTAATACCTCATTAGGGAAATTAGGGTTAGGTTTACAAATTTCCCAACTTAGGGTGTAAGGATGCACATACCTCTTCTTTTTTAGCTCAAATATCAACTTTCACCACTTTTAGATGATCCCAAGTTCAACTTTGCCTATTTCAATTAATTAACATGTATTAGGGTACATAACACATCTTAATGTAAAAAAATCCTAATTTTGGATCTTTTTTAACAAAATTGGGATTTTGACTCTAAAATATCACCAATCAATTTATTAGTTTTTCCTGATCAAGAAAACATATTTTTATGTTAATTTTGGAGTTAATATGTTAAAATTACAATTTTTGTGTCTTTTTATATGATTTAAAAGAATCTCAATAATCAACCTTCAAAAATATGGAAATGAGTCTTTGAAAAAAAAATTATTAGAAAGATTGCATTTTTTCTATTCCAAAATGTATTTTACTTTAATTTACAGATAAGTGGATTAAAAGATACGAATTGTACAAATTCGTCCAATCAGAAAATTCCAATATTACACATAAGCCAAAAATTTGAGAGAGAGAGGATGAGATAGGTTGGGCCTGCTTGACTAGGTTCAATCATTGGAGGCCACGTTATTGGTCAAATCTACATGGCTTTGGTTCATCAAGAAAATAGAACATGAGCAGAAGACCATAATACCCCTCTCGTGCGAAAATACAGAAAGGAGAAACGAGGAGGGACAAATCGATAAAACCACTGAGAGGATTCTTCCTCCTTAGCTCACACCATGGTTGCTTGAGCATCTTGGTTGAGATTTGGGAGAATCTACCATACACGATCAAATAAGAAATTGAAGGCGGGGAAAGGAAGAAGAAACAAACCAAACTCACCACTGTCGTCAATTGGTGTGTTGGTACCCCTGAGAGTTGAGGAGAATAGCCACAAGACCGAGAAGCAAAACTCGATCGACGGCAGCCAAGATGCAACCAACAAAGAAATTGAGAGGAGGAAAATGATCCTTGAATGGCAGTGGAACTAGGGCAAGCATTGAGTATTTATAAGGTTGGGTTTCAGGGTCTATAGAGGTGGTAGCTTTGAGAAGCTTAAAGAGAAAATTGGGTGTTTCACCAACAATGGAAATAAATGCATGAGTAATGGCTTGATCTGTGTGCAATCAAATAAAGAACATGTTGATGAAAGAATTTTGAGAAAAGATCAAGAAACGAGTGAGATCTCATGAATTTACTGAATCAAAATAAACTGATCTATTTCCTTTTCAGTTGTGAGGAATAGGAAGGATCGTGCACCTTTAGATCATGATCTGATGATCCTCAATCCACATGATCTGGGAAAGGCACGTGACATTTGATTTAAATCAAAAATCTTATCCTATTCAAAATCCAATTAAAGTAATATGGTGAATTATATATCTTTTCTCTCTCTTCTTTTGAGTGTGCAAATAAACTTCAAAATTAATGAAATTTGAGACCTAGCCTATTTAGGACATGTATAATTTGAATAAGGCATTAGATTTTTCTTTGAGGTTTCGAGATATTTTATTTAATTATTTACATTAAACTATATTTATCTTTCTTATCACTTCATCTAGAAATCTTCAATTAACGTGAAAGTTCACTCTCAAGTAAACTTAAGCATATTGAATATGAATTAGCCATAAATTTTATCCTTTGAAGTTATTTATCTGATTATTTAATATTTTGGGTTTTACATATTTTATCTCTCCTAATCTACACATGTATATCAATGATTATCCAAATTATATGAAAATTCACCCAAAGGCTATTTTTAATGTATAGATTATGAATCCAAGATTAGTTCCACTTATAGAGTAATTAAATATTTTATTTCATATTTTGAAGGTAACACACCTTTTCTTTTCTAAATAACAACATTATGAAACTTGGCCTTCAAGCCAAACCAAACCCAAGGAAAATGAATCTCAAGTTATCTTTAACCAATTATTCTTCCTTTTATAAATTTTAGCCCATTATTCAATATTGCCACTATTTATAATATTAAATAATTCAATATCACATTAACATTTTAAAGCATTATTATTCATTTATTTTTCTCTTCCTTACTCCAAAAGGATAAGGAATATTCTACAACAAATTTATTTTATCAATATGTCATATAAATAGAAAATTTGTATTTTAGAACCTGATTGAAACATCTATTGAGGTATTTTCCCACAAACCCATATATTGGCATAAATGGTGATCAAGTTCACCCCAAACCACTAATAATTCTACAAATTCAACATCAAGGACAAAAAGGATAGAAAAGATAGGAAAAGCTTAGGAAAAGGAACAAAAAGATAATATGCCCAGATTTTAGTTCGTTAGCACTCCACCCCTTAAAAAGGATTTTGTCCCAAAAATCTCAAACAAAGTGGGAAGGGTGAGTACGTAACATCTCATCTCTAAGCAAACCATAAAACTTCCATCGAAACTTTCACTTACTCAAACTCCTTGTTCTTCAACTACTTAACTTCGGAGTTCAAAATCTACATAGGCAACTTTTCAAATGTCAGGTTCTCAAGGGTCACCTAGGGTTCCACTATTAAGATTTCTTTTTATGAGATATGACACAATTAACATTTTTGTCTTATTATCATTATATTTATTTTGATATTACATCATCTTTATTGTTCTTTTTAATTGTGACCTATTATATTCACTTTGTTGCCAGAAGAGTTACATTTCATTGTTATGCAAGAAATCCTATATATTTTATTTATTTATCTCATTATGAGTTTTAGCACAATTAGAGTTATACCCAATTATTTCAATGTCTATTAATATATTTGACCATTATCTGAATAATTTGTATTTAGACTATGTTATCTGCATATTATCACCAAATTGAATTATGTCAGATTATTTCAATGAAATAAGACATTTTATCAAATTTGTTATTAAGTCTACAATAAATCCAAATAATGTCATATTAATTACTTATACCTATATTAAACATTGTCACATTGTCACATTACCTTTCCTACTCACATTAATGTTATCACTAATCATTTTATCATATTTATTCACTTCTTATTATTTATTATGACCATTTATATGAATCAAATTACTTCTTATCCATATTTAAGTCATTATATGTATTTTAGTGAAAGGTGGGACTTATTATATATTAATGATTTGATTCACATACCAAATTATGATTCGGTGGTTCATTAGGTGTGTATTAGAGACCAAGTTGATATGCATTTCATATTGATGACTTGTTTGATCTATGATTAGCTAGGTTATTATATATCATTTATGTGTATCAAAGTATGTTATCTGATTATGACACCTAATATCATTAATGTATCATGAACGTCATTAAGGATGCATATATTAGTGTTAGATAATTGCAACTTAGGATTCATGTTTTTATGATCATTATACTTTACTTATACCTTTTTAGCATGCTTAAGTTTGGAGTTAGGTTCCAATTATCTTATCATCATATCATTAGGGTTTATTGGTTGATGACATGATCAACATCATGTTTATACACAATTAAGATCAATATATGAGTTACTCATAATATGTGCATTAGATATTCATTAGGGTTCAAACATATGAACTATTAATTAGATGACTAATATATGTTCTTTAGTATATAAACAAACATGTCAGGTTATAACTATAACTTGTTTGGTCAATTCTAAGGATCCAAGTAGACTAACCTCCAAATCATGGAGTTAGGATTTTTAAAGTCGGAGCAGCTTGATTTAGGTATGTTGCAGGCCTCCATCACCTTAAAGAGAATTTCATCCTCGAAATCTAATTGCCCAAACATCAACAACAAACTACTCACCAATCCAAGCTAAACAACCTCAAGGTAGCATGGTTACTTATACATATTTTGGTTGTGAGTATTTTAGGGGTTTATCTCGTTTATGTACCAAACTACAATGCCATAACCAATTAGAGCTGAGGTTTAGGTCCATGTGTCACTAACCTAACAGCCCTAAGGTTCTCTTATCAGCCAAAAGTCATAAAAGATAGGTCAACCGAACCACATATCTATACGATTATAAAAAGAGTGAATCTTTTACACTAATTACAGGTGTGCCATTTTTCGTACTTACAAATCCTTCTAGCCAATCACATTGCAGCAATTTTGAAATACTGCAACCTCTTTGTTTCTCTCTCCTCTCGCATTTTTTCAAAATTTGTTAAGACTTTGTCTTTTTTTTTCTCACGTTGGTTCCGCATTCAACTGCCATCGAACCCACATATTTGCACGTCTGCCATACCGACCAGAGAATTCCATACCACTTTCGCATGTTTATGTATCTCCACGTTATTAGGTAATTGCGCCACTTCCGTCCGGAAACCTCCCTCACTTCCCCCAGTAAGAGAACATAGAATGCCCAGTTTGAAGAACGTGCTTGAATATGAGGATAACCACCTGCACATACAACACTATCGGCGGCCAACACACCACATCAGTCTGAGCACTCCACTCTAACAAATGATTGCAGCGGTTCAACATTCTGCCGTACTCCTCATTTCCTGCAAGCATATGCTTGCTACCATGAACGTCTACCCTTTTTCAGAAAGCAAATTGATGTCATCCTTTCATATTTCTAATAGTAGATGTTCCATAATTTGTAGGCCATCATCGGAGACATCTTACTCGCCAATTTACCTTTATTGTTATGAATGTCAATCGGTAAGGAATGCCGATGGCCTAAACCACAAGCTGTTTATTTCTGCACCTCAACTTTGTCATTTGAATCGTCTTTGTAATGAGTCATTTTGGTTACTCTCACATACTTTAATTGTCTATATATAAGCATGTCAGGTGAATGAAATTAAGTTGTATATACAGGAAAGAGCAGATGAACAACAAGCAACACATCAAGTTAGATTGAAGAACTCTCCTCCATTCCTAGCAACACCACAACCAGGGGCGTAGCCAAGGGGAGGCTGTCGGGGCTTTAGCCCCGCCTCCCCCAAAAAATCAATACAAGTGGTTGATTGTTTAGTATCATATATAGTTCAACGTATAAATAAATAAATTAACTGCGGCTGGTTTTCAAAGAAAGGTGCTTGCTGGAGCGGTGGATTGTTAGTTTTCTAGAAAAAATAGCGAGGGTTTCATTGTCAATAATGATATTTTTTTATCTCAGCCCCCCTATGTGATAAAATGCACACATACGATTTCAGCATCGTTTGGTATAATTTTCTGATTCCGCCACTGACCACAACTATCCCAAAGGTTGGCTTTAGATATCAGGGGGAGGATGTACACCAAGGCAAATGAAAAACAACTTTAACATCCTTACCGTTGCGGCACTCAATGCTTACCATACAAACCTTATACATTGACATCCGCCAGTATATATAGTGAAAGGGAAGAGAACGTGAAGCTAAGAATCGTCTTCTTTTAATTTATTATAACCCTCTCAGCTATAAATGTTCCGGTCTAGACATTGACATATACTGTGGTGATAAAGAGTAACTTTGCTCCAGTCAACCACGCTCCCACGATGGTGATATAAAAGTCTCAACGTACGTGTTACAGGAGCGAGTTCCAAATAAACTTGCTGCATGGTCTTGCTAGAGTTAAAAGATTCTACAGTAGGTGTTCTCAATCACCAGATTCATGAAACCTGATCAAGACTTATCATTTTTAATTGTTCCACTGTTGTCGGTTTTAATTTTTTTTCATTAGAACTAGAGCTTTTATATATTCAGGAATTATTGGATATTAATTGATTATTCGTTTTGTATATCATGACAACTCTACGATTCTTAAGGACTTTGATTTATAACAATAAGGGGCAAGTCCTCAGTAGACATATGCACTGGAGTCATTTTTGGTGAACCCACCATCACTGTCAGGCTATTTTGATTTTGGTAGTGCACCAGACTTACCTACTTCTGCCGCAACATCAAATTTGAACTTATCCCCCACAACGTCTTCAACTCACTACTTCCACCGCGGCATCAAGTTTGTTGCAGAGGCCACATGTGCGTTGGGCTTAATCTCAGGCCGCAAAGCGAACGTCGTTGTCTCTGAACTCGCTGCTGCTGGGACCAAACTTATAGAACTGCGTCTAGCTTTCCATTGTTGGCGTCACGCATTAGCAGATGGTGTAATCATCACCACAGTGTCCACCAATAGCTTGTTGTTTAATTTTTCGTTACCAACCAAACTTCCACCATCTGCCGCCGCTGCTACAGCTTGTTGTTCAGTTTTGAAGTCACTCTAGATCAACCACCATCCTCTACCAACGGCACTAGTTCCGACCAGGAGGAAGGAGTGGATTTGTTCCTACAGTTGGCACCACCATGGCCACCGCCGGCAGCAGCCACCACCAAGAGAAGATGATGATGATTCACTAGACGGATGACGTTGTCGACTTGGAACTTTGTCTTCGTTTGTGACTGTTGGCGTGCATTGGTAAACAAGTACATTGGGCCTGTAACGAAAACTGATTCGTGTTGTATTGTACACACTACTATGACTGTAAATGGGTATTCATTCATACAAATTGTGGAATAGTGTTGTATAGAAACAAGTACCATTGTCTAAATAATTTAATATTGTAAATAAAAAATCTAATAACATTAGTCGCCTCAATGCTCCATTGAGAAGTGAATAGCCAAAAAATACCACCGACGAGTATACAAATGATCTTGGAAACACTTGATGTAAATTTGTGTTACCAGTGAGCTATAGAACTACTACTCCGTGGTGGACATTCTCAGTCAATAGACATTTTAAAAAAATGAAAGCTTCAACATAGTTTAACTACTCCAATTGTCCTACATCTCTATAGTATTAGGCGCCAGCAACAAACATCACAAGACAGGCAGCCATCAAATAAGACATGCTTTGTGGTTTTAGCCGGTGTGTTATTCTATGTTTTCAAGGATGGCGACTATTCTTGCGTCATGGATGTATGCTATTGGAAACAAATCGTGTTCAAGCCACATGTATTCTCGCATTTAAAAGTATTTATGGTTGTCTAATTTATTAATATATTTTACAATCACAAGAGTTCAAATAATTCAGAGTCGAACATAACTATGCATACTTATATGGCACAATCATATTATGTGCTAAAAGATAATATACCATTTAGCAACGAGTAGAAGAAAATCAGGTTTGGAGAGTCTATACACACCTACAATGTTTTTGTTTTTGTTTTTGCTTAGCTACATACGTAGAATGTTGTCAAGTCTAGAACAGAAATTATAAGGACAGTGTGCGTATAATAAATCACACCATACTATATAATGTGTACAAGCTATCTATCTCTCAATTGTTATTATGATTTCTATCCTTCATTTTAAGATCTAGGTTTCATTGATGAAAAAATAATTTTCAAATATTACTTGGCAATTATCTTATGACATCTTATGCCATCAAATAATAAAATACAAATGATTGCATTCGTACTAAAAGAAACTCCAATAAAATAATAGAATGCATGGAAGTCTACATATGTAGAATATCAAAAAAATCATATAACCTTAAAAATAAAAGAGATGAGGATTTATATTGTTTTACTATTATACTATCACGTTAAAGTTTCAATCTTTATGTTTATTACACCCAATTTAATAACATCTAGCTCAAAAAATGAAATATCTTTTTTTGGGAATCATTATCGTTTTTAACAATTTATGATGCTTTGTATTAATTATTTAAACAAAGTTTTAATAAATTCATTTTAGTGAAATGACCCGTTTATAAAAGCAACTACTCAATTTAAGCCATGTATTCTTACATACTATTATATATTTGACAATCACAAGAGTTAAGATAACTAAGTGTCAAAGACAACCATGTATACTTATATGCTAGAATCATATTATGTGCTATAAGATAATATACCACAAAGGAATAACTAAGTGACAACTATGTTGGGAGAGCCTACAGATATGTACAATGTTGTTAAGGCTAGAACACAAATAAAAAGAGATTGTGCATATAATAAATCACACCATACTAAATCATTTGTGTGGACTACGCATCAGTGGGGTCTTCAATTCTTATTAACGCTTTCTATCGTTCATTTCAAGATTTGGGTTTTATTGATTGATGAATGCATATTCATCAAGAATTTCAGTTACCATCTTGGGTCAAAGTCAACTCAATACATCCAATTTCAATTACTAAATATCAAAATGTGCAAAATTTCTTAATTGGTCCAATTAGCATGATTTTAACTAAATTTATGTTGATTTTATGAAGGTCTTGGTGAGGTTGAACAATCAGCTGGGACCCACCTTCCACTCAACCTTGGTTCTGACCAATCGGTTTGACCAAACGGTCTCACTATTCGGTTTCATCCATTCGGTCTCAAGACAGTATGGGTGACCTCTACTCCAAAACCGTTTGGTGACACTGACGTTCAAGACCGTTTAACATCGGGAAGTCAAAACCGTTTGGGCAGCTCGACAGAAATGGCACATGCTTCCCCACTTCTTCGTTCTTGGTTCCCACCTGGAAACCCTAGCTCGCTGCAGCAACATTGCCTTCCACCACCATCGTTAGATGTGTCCTAACTCGACCTGTAGTAGCTCCGACGGTGTTTCTGTCCTCATACCAGCAGCCTCGCCACCGCCGTTGCCCAACAACCAGACTCAAGACTGAACTAGAAGTGATGACCGCTCGATGATCAGAGATCGCAGAAACTATTTGGACTCATCCACGCAAGACTGATAGAGAAAAATCTCCAAGATCGTTCGGACTGGTATCCATCCCAAGACCGTTTGCATAGCCAAACCATTTGAACAACGAAAACCGTTTGATGGCCATCGGTCCTCAAGACCGTTTGGAACCATTCGGTCCTAAGACCGTTTGGAACCATTCGGTCCCAAGACCGTTTGGAACCATTCGACCCCAAGTCCGTGTGGAACCATTCGGTCCCAAGACCGTTTGGAACAATTTGGTCCCAAGACCGTTTGGAGCCATTCGGTCCTGAGACTGTTTGGAGCCATACGGTCCCAAGACCATTTTCCCTCAAGACCGTACGATCACTGAAGACTGTTTGATGACAGCAAGAGGAGACTGGTTGGTGACTAACGGTTTCAAGATCGATTGGTGCCATACAGTCTCAAGACCGATAGGCCAGTCATTCCCAAGACCGTTTGCTCCAAACCGTTTGGAGCAGGCTCATGCAGAAAATGTGAAGACTCCATCCGAGCTTATAAATAGGACCGCAAGGGTCCTTAATTGGCATTGGTTCTGGGACGTCGATAGGCTGCCTGTATACATGTCCGATCTAGATCCAGTGCCATCCACGCCAGTTTCATTCCACCTACTGCCCGTATTGAAACCAATGAGACTGAGAAGAGAAACAAGATAGAGCAAGGAAGACTATCCGGTCAGCCTTGGCATCTCTCGTTCAGTGTCCAGATCTGCTCCGACACGACGTAGAAGGCCACATTATCTTCACCGAGCTGTGACTACCTTCTGCACCGAGTTCATGGTAGATTTCTCTCTCTTTCTTATTCTTCTTGTTCCTTGCACCATGAGCGAGTAGTACCTTTTTGCTGGGATGCGGGGACTAGCCCCGCTGCCCATGCAATCATGTTCATTTGTTAAACTTTTCATGGAAATGTATATAACTTTTTATTTTGTTGTTAATCGTTATATTCGTAGTTTGATTAATTGCTTGCTTTCATCTTTGTTCTTCCTATGCTGTGAGAACTTCTTTATGTAGGATTGAATGTCGTTTAATAGGTTGACTCCCAAACTAGAAATGGAATGGGATTCCTTGAGGTCGTAAGTGTGTGATCCGCGATGGGATGAGCCATCTAGCCTTCGGTGATGCTTCTATATACCTAACACCTGTATATAGGGGGTTCACAGCTTTAGTTGGATTTTGTATCTTCTTGTTAATCGATGATGTTTTCTCGTATATTAATCGTCTGCTTGCTTATCGATTAATGCGGTTGACTCCCAAACTAGAAATAGAATGGGATTTCTTCAAGGTAGCAAGTGTATGATCCGCAAGGGGATGATCCATCTAGCCTTCGGTGATGCTTTTGTGTGCCTAATGCTTGTATAGGGGGCCCACAACCTTCATTGGATTTATGTATCTTCGGAGTCATAAGTAAGTGATCTGGTCAGTGACGAGACATATGATGCCTAAGGTGATGCTTACGCAAACCTAACACCCGTATGGGGGGTTTTGCAACAGCTCTATTTGGATTGTTATATCTTGCCTGGATTGTTTGTGTTAGAATGTGTTTGCATGTGTAGCGGTGGTGAAACCTGATACCATCCCAGTGACTCCATATCATTGACCTTAACCCAACTTTAATTTAGCCTTTACATTCTTGCAATTAGTTTAATTAACATCAAATCAACCTATTGTTTTAAATATTAGTCTTAACTCGAACTAGACTAGACTAACAAGGTTTCTTGAAAATGTTGTCCTTTGGGTTCGATCCTTAACTATACTGCGATAAGACCCGTCCACTTGCGAGTGGTATTATTGCACTTTGGTTTTGGTAAACGCTCGGGGATTTCAACTCCGAGTGAGTTTGTTAGTGCGATAAAATCCCACGTCTAATTCTGGCATCGTTGTCAGGGACAACAAAATCAGTTAGTCAAATCTAGTTCTTTTAAGGATGATCTAGGATTTGGTTTTCTTTTGATACAATCGATCATCTACCTGACTTTGACTCTATTTTGTGGATCTTATTTTCAAAATCACTCTATTTTCAGGTACCTCAGAAGGATTAGTGCATGCACCATTTGAACAGTTCTGGACTTACCGCCAACTTTAATCTAGAGATCGACAGAACCTTCCACTGACAAAACAGAGAGAACCAAGCAAGAATGGCTCAAGAAGAGGAGATAGCTCGAAGGGTGGCTCAAGCCCTTAATGCACAGAGAGAAAGATTCATGCAAGAAGCTAGAGTTGTGGTTCAAGAAGAAATTCAAGTAGCACAGGAAGCAGCACAAGAAGATGAACTACAAAAAGATATTAGAGAATTCTCAATCTCGAAAGCTGCAAATGTTCATCATCCAGTACAACCTCCTCCCATCAATGCTGCAAATTTTGAGATTAGGGCACACTGGATCACATTGCTTCAAAATAGTCCATTCTATGGCAAACAAGGAGAGGATAGTCAGGAACATCTTTTGAGGTTTATTGATCTATGTGCCATGAAAAAGCAAAATGGAGTATCTGATGATGCCATTCGACTCCGTCTCTTCAAGTATTCCCTTGCTGATAGAGCTATAAGTTGGTACAATTCATTGCAAAGTGAAATGCCCATCACCACTTGGGAACAACTCCACAATGTGTATCTGGAAAAGTTTTACCCTCCATCTCTCACATATAAAATTAGAGGCTGAATAACAAATTTCACTCAAGTCCCTGGAGAAACCCTTGCTGAAGCATGGGATAGATACAAAGAGCTTCTACGCAAGTGTCCACACCATGAAATTCCTAAGAATCAACTTATCAAAATTTTCTATAGGGGTGTGGACGACGATATCAAGAGATTCTAAGACTCCTCATCTGGAGGAAACTTCATGCGTCAAAGTTATGACAGCGCATGGAGGGTTGTAACCCTTGGAGCTGAAAATCAGGCTAATTGGGGTAGATCTATAGGTAAAGGAGTTTTGAAAGTAGCTATGGCTGAAACTACTCCTGAGTTCAAGTCTATCACTGAAACCCTCAAACTCTTAGTTGCAAAGCAAGACCATATTGAATCATCCCTTGCTGCATTTAGAAGAGGATGTTCACCCACTCAACAACAAGAACAGACTAAGTCTGCTTCCCTAATTTGTGAAGCATGTAAGGGCACAGATCATTCCACCTTGGCATGCAATGTCCTTTATGACGTTGTCCTAAACAATGTATGTGGTCCAGGAGATAATAGTCAAATGGAAAATCTTAATGCTATTTATTCCATCCCTGGTCAAGGTTATTACAATTCGAATTAGAATAAAAATCATCCAGGTTTTCAATATGGAAACCCCTCTGGAGCAGTGAACTCGCATCAATTTTGTTTGAACAACTAACCACGAGGCCCACCAGGATTTCAGTATAATCAACAATAGAATTTCGGAAATCAAGGAAATTTCAAGGGAAACTTTCAGAATAGGAACTTCAATAACTATCAAAATAGTTCTGAGTACCAGAATCTTAATCAGCCTCAAGGACAACAAGTTGTTCCCTTCTCACCTGATGACAAATTGACAACCATTGAGAAGATGTTACAGTCATTGCAGAATATGATACCTAACCAACAAACCTTGATAGCTAACCAGCAAGTACATCAGAAAGCTATTGAATCCACTACTACAGAAATAGCATTCGGTGTCGCTTTTCTGGGCTTCGGTTATTAAGGAAAACCGACGCCTATCATATAAGGCGTCGGTTGTTTAAGCAAACCGACATCTATATTCGAAGACCAGCCAGACATGGGTACCGCTTTGTATTCAGCGTCGGTTGACAATAACAAACCGATGCCTAAAAGCTCCCAGGAAATCCAATTTTCGAGCGAAATGAAAAAGTGTCACATACAGCGTCGGTTATTTAAATAGCCACCGATGCCTATGTGTGATGAAACTTTGCACGAAAAGTGTCACTTTCAGCGTCGGTTATATGTTGATAACCGACGCCGAAAGTGGTTCCCGCCAAACAATTTCGTGAAAATATCGTCCAATTGAGCGTCGGTTGGTTCAAACAATCGACGCTAAAGTTGTTTAGGCGTCGGTTGTGACAAACAACCGACGCTATATGTGAACTTTATATTCTGCGATCACCCGACTGTTCTCCTTTCTTCTGTTTCATCGCCTAAACAACTTTAGCTCCCACTGCAACTGCTGTCGCCCGACCCTCCACTCCGCCGCACCCCTCCACGACAGTGCCGCCGCGCCGCCTTCTCCGGCGCAGCCTTCTCCTCCGGTGCCTCCACGCAACCTTCTCCTTCGGTGCCAGTGCCTCCATGCCGCCGCCGCCAGGACGACAGAAGCTGCTCTCCACCGTCGTCGTGCCACCGCCAGGGTTTAGGGTTGCTAGCTGCTTCTCCGCCGCGCCGCCGGTTCGACCACAGCTCCTCTCCACCGCCGTCGCCCACTCTGTGCCGCCGTCTGCAGACCACAACTCTTCTCCAGACCGGTATGCCCTCTTCTCTGTATTTTATTAGAGCTAGGAGGCAGAGGTTGCGTGTTAGTGAATGAAGTCTAAGGCTCTTTCCTCTGTCTCAAGCTCATGAAATGTGATTCTTACTGAAATATGATGATGGGACAATTTTTTCTCTGCCATAGTTGAAATTTTCCTACTTGAAAAGGTCAACTTACCGAAAATAATGCTCTTCTACCTTTTATTTTAAAGATGCATTCTATATACAATTTTCCTATACCCACAATTGCTGATTAGTTTTCTTGTACAACTAGATTCTTCAAGGAAATAGCTACAGCTAGATAAGATCGTGTACACTCTGTATTTTTTCCCATCCTTTCTACAACTGGATTCTTCAAGGAAATAGCTACCTTGGGTCTTTATAGGTTATTTTAATGTTGTTCGAAGGAATTATGAAAAAATTAGTAAACAACCTCCTACAAAAAAGTCTATGCAGGACTTTAACATGTGTGTTATGAATTGTGGATTGTTGAGTTAGAAATGAATGGACCCATCTTTGCATGGGACAATCATCAAGAAGGGAAGAATTTCATTACATCTAAAATTGATAAAGTAGTTTACAATGATAAATTCCTTGATATTGTTTCTAATTTTCATAGGAAAGTTGATAAACATGTACATGCGGAAATATGGTTATTAAACCAATAGTTATAACATATAATGTCTAGTAAAGATTCCTAGACCTTTTGTTTGAAACTATTGATTTCTTGATTTATGATTTAATAATGCTCTGTTGATTAGGATTAACCATGTTGCCTGTAGTTTATAGACATTTATTATATATAAGAATGACAACACATGTATTTGTTGGCCTAGAAACCCATCCAAGATTGACTCATTAGGAGTAAATCTTGGATAGTCCCCGGTTTGGGACTGTTCTTGAACACCTAATCTCACTTAGGATGTAAGTGTATAATGTGTATTGGGTTTTCGAGAAAATTTCGGTAGCGTTTCCCCGTTTGTTCTCTAAGTATATATGTACTTAGAGAACAGCGAGGAAATGCTGCCGAAATTTTCTTGAAAACCCAATACACATTATACACTTCCTAGTGAGATTAGGTGTTCAAGGATGGGATAGGGGGTACATATTTATTATATATAAGAATGACATCAAATGTGTTTGTTGGCCTAGAAACCCATCCAAGATTGACTCATTAGAAGTAAATCTTGGATAGTCCCCGGTTTGGGCTTGTTCTTGAACACCTAATCTCACTTAGGATGTAAGTGTATAATGTGTATTGGGTTTTCGAGAAAATTTCAGTAGCATTTCCCTGTTTGTTCTCTAAGTATATATGTACTTAGACAACAGCGGGGAAATGCTGCCAAAATTTTTTTGAAAACCCAATACACATTATACACTTACTAGTGAGATTAGGTGTTCAAGGATGGGATAGGTGGTACATATTTATTATATATAAGAATGACATCAAATGTGTGTGTTGGCCTAGAAACCCATCCAAGATTGACTCATTAGGAGTAAATCTTGGATAGTCCCTGGTTTGGGACTGTTCTTGAACACCTAATCTCACTTAGGATGTAAGTGTATAATGTGTATTGGGTTTTCGAGAAAATTTCGGTAGCATTTCCCCGTTTGTTCTCTAAGTATATATGTACTTAGAGAACAACGGGGAAATGCTGCCGAAATTTTCTTGAAAACCCAATACACATTATACACTTACTAGTGAGATTAGGTGTTCAAGGATGGGATAGGTGGTACACATTTATTATATATAAGAATGACATCACATTATACACTTAGGTAGGATGTAAGTGTATACCCTAATCTTTTCCTAATATATACTTGTTTCCTAATATATACTTGTTTTCTCTGATCATAGAATGGATAGATCATGGTTGTCCATTCGTAATCGTTGCACCCCAGAGTTTATATCTGGTCTTGATCAGTTTATTAGATTTGCCGAGGAACATAGGAAAAAACCTACAGATAGGTTCTACTGTCCATGTAGGCATTGCGGTAACAACTTGAAAGTCAACACTGGTGAGGAAATCAAAAGTCATGTCATGTGCAACGGGATTGTACAAGGCTATACAGAATGGCACTGGCATGGAGAAATTTCAAAATCAAAACCAGTAGATGTCGATAGCAGTGCTCGGGTGGAAGAAGAAATTGCCTCCGATGACGTAAATGTGAACGAACCAGTTCCAGCAGACATCGTTGATGCGATGCTGGATAGTTGTAGGGTAGAGCACACCGATCCACCTCCTATCTTTAGAAACATTGTGCATGATGCTGAGATACCGTTATACACAGGCTGTGCTAAGTTTACGAAGCTTAGCGCTGTGTTGAGATTGTATAAGTTGAAA
The DNA here is from genome assembly GCA_963693085.1 of Alisma plantago-aquatica. Classification (NCBI taxonomy): domain Eukaryota; kingdom Viridiplantae; phylum Streptophyta; class Magnoliopsida; order Alismatales; family Alismataceae; genus Alisma; species Alisma plantago-aquatica. The sequence continues at coordinate 345,577,248 of OY856415.1, forward strand.
GCTAACAATAGATGGAGCGACAAAAGCTTCACTTCATTGTTGACTTTGTTGAAAGAAATGCTTCCTGAAGGAAACGAGCTGCCAATATTAACATACCAGGTAAAGAAATTGTTGTGCCCAATGGGAATGGAGGCCAAGAAGATACACGCATGCCCGAATGATTGTGTATTATTTCAAAAGGACTATGTAGATTTGAAAGATTGTCCAAAATGTGGTGCGTCACGGTATAAATTGACGACTTCGGGGGAGTCCAAAACTGGTTCTCCTGCCAAGGTGTTGTGGTATCTACCTATAATATCACGGTTTCAACGCTTGTTTGCAAATCCGAAAGATGCGAAGAATTTGAGGTGGCATGCAGATTTTAAGAAAAATAATGATGGGATCCTACGACATGCGTCTGATTCCCCACAGTGGAAGAAGATTGATCTATTGTACCCCAAATTTGGTGAAGAAGATAGGAATCTAAGACTTGGGCTTTGTACAGATGGGATGAATCTGTACGGGACATTGAGCAGCCAACATAGCACTTGGCCAGTCATGCTTGTTATATACAATCTTCCTCCCTGGATGTGTATGAAAAATAAGTATGTTATGTTGTCATTGTTGATATCGGGCCCTAAACAACCCAGAAATGATATCGATGTTTATCTTGAACCTTTGATTGATGACTTAAAGAAACTTTGGGCTGAAGGTGTGATGACCTATGATGCTTCAGCAAGAGAGACATTTCGTTTGCACGCTATGTTGTTTTGCACTATTAATGACTTTCCAGCATATGGGAATTTGTCTGGATATAGTGTCAAAGGAGCTAAAGTGTGTCCTATATGTGAAGAAAACACTGATTCAATAAGACTAAAACATGGCGGCAAGACTGTATATCTTGTTCCTCGAAGGTTTCTTTCAAAATTCCATCCGTATCGTAGGAAGTGCAAAGCATTCAATGGATGGAATGATGAACGGAGTGCACCTAAACCTATACCAGGGGATGTTGTTTATGAAAGAGTAAAAGACATTGTCAATGAATTTGGTAAGAAATCACAATGTAGTATGGCCACAGGGAGTGACAATTCTTCATTCAAGAAAAAGTCAATATTTTGGGATCTTCCTTATTGGAGTTCTTTGACAGTCAGGCATTGTATCGATGTAATGCACGTTGAGAAACATGTCTGTGATAGCATCATTGGTACTCTGTTAAATATACCAGGTAAGACTAAAGATGGGATAAAATCCAGACTGGACCTACGTGAAATGGGAATAAGGTCAGAATTAACAGAATTACGTGAAATGGGTAGTAAAAGAACATACTTACCTCCCGCTTGTTACACGTTGTCTAGAAAGGAGAAGAAAACTTTTTTTGAATGCTTGGTAAATGTTAAGGTGCCATATGGTTACTCATCCAACATCCGTAGATTGGTATCAATGAAAGATCTGAAGTTGATAGGTCTTAAATCTCATGATTGTCACACTCTAATGCAACAAATATTGCCCGTGGAAATTCGATCTATATTGCCGAAGCATGTAAGGTTTGCAATTACCAGACTTTGTTTCTTTTTCAACAGTCTATGCAGCAAAGTTATTGACCCTAATACTCTCGATAATTTGCAAAGAGAAGTGGTTGTTACCCTATGTCAGCTTGAGATGTATTTTCCTCCTTCGTTCTTTGATATCATGGTACATCTTGTTGTCCACTTGACTAGGGAAGTGAAAATGTTGGGACCAGTTTTCTTGCATTGGATGTATCCCTTTGAACGATACATGAGCGTTTTTAAAGGTGATGTTCGAAACCGTTATCGGCCTGAAGGGAGTATTATTGAAGGTTATGTGGCGAGAGAGGTTATGGATTTTTGCAATGACTTTCTCATTGGTAATGACACTCCTGATAATGATAAGAATATTGAGGAGGGCAAAGGAATTTGGGGATCACGGGTGAAAGTAATCAGCCGTGAGCAGTTGGAACAAGCTCACTTGTATATTTTACACAATATGGACGAAGTGAGTGTTTGTATCGAGGAACATACCAATTTCATAAAGAGACAACATCCTCGAGCAAGTTCAATGTGGTTTGCTAGAGAGCATAATAAGACTTTTACTAAGTGGTTTGAAGATAAAGTCTTACATCAACTATCTCAAACACCAAATGATATTACAGAAATTATCAAATGCCTCGCCTTTAAACCAAAACCGAATGTTATGTCTTATGAAGGGTTTGACATTAATGGATTCACATATTACACAAAGTGCCAAGATGATAAGAGTGTCGTCCAAAATAGTGGGGTCACTCTTCAAGCGTCGACTATGTACTTTGCAAGTGCAAAGGATAAGAGTCCACGTGAAGCTAAAATGTCATATTACGGTGTCATTGAGGACATTTGGGAGTTTGACTACATAGATTTCAAAATTCCGCTCTTTAAATGTAATTGGGTTGATAACACCAAATGAGTTATAGTGGATGAATTGGGTTTCACTTTGGTGAACTTTGAAAAGATTGACGAGAAGGGTGAACCATTCATATTGGCATCACAGGCGAAACAAATATTCGATATCGATGATCCTGCGAATGATAAATGGTCGATTGTTCTTCATGGTAAAAGACAATTCATTGAAGATCCTATAGATGAAGAAGAGTACTATGATAAGTATGATGACTCCAGTCCATTCTCAGTTGGGTTGCCAACTCCACAAAATATTGAAGCTAATGATGACTTATATGTGCGCCGAGATCACAATGAAGGATTGTTAATTGATAAAAGATCACAATTTTAGAGACATGTATGTTTATACAAATGCTAAATGTTTGCCTTTTTCTAGTTAATACAAATGCTAAATGTTTGCCTTTTTATAGTTAATACAAATGCTAAATGTTTGCCTTTTTCTAGTTAATACAAATGCTAAATGTTTGCCTTTTTAATGACATTTTCAGATGGCTGACCATGATGAGCATGATGTCCATGATGAGCATGAAGTCCATGATGAGCATGCTGTCCATGACGAGCATGGAGAGGATACCAATGTAAGTTCTAAAAACATATCATGTATTTCTATAAAATTCATTATCTTCTAGTTATGTCATATATCCTATATTTCTATATTGGGCTAATTCAGTGTGTTTATTTTTGTCAAAATTTAGGTTGATGATGCACATGTACCCACTGAAGCACTGGAGCAACTTGATGCGCAACACCAAACACTTAACAAGAAAAGGGGCATCACTCTGTTGAAGAAGTTAATAGCGCTAAGTGGCAGTGGATCGAAATTGGTTGTGGAGTTTGATAATGGAGGAAATGCAATTGGAGTGAACCGCAATAATTTTGTAAACTATCTTGGGTGTACCACTCGGAGCCATTGTGGTGTTAAGTATGATAATTGGCATAAAGTTCCTCAGGGGAAAAAAGACTTGATATGGAAGGATTTATGCGTGAGTTATTATTATTTGCAATTCTATTTTGTAGATTACAAATTCTATTATTTGCAATTCTATTTTGGATACTAGTTAATAACATTTCTATTTTACAAAATCTGTTTGCATTGGATGAGAAGTTGCATCGTAAAAGTGTGATGCAACGCGCTGGAAAGATGCTTAGGAATTATAGGACAAATCTGAACAGAGAATACATAAAAGAGGGTGATAAGAAGAAGAAGTCAGCCCTTGAACAATGGAACTTCTTGGACAAAGAAGATTGGGACAATTGTGTTGCTTCAAGAAAATCTGAAGAATTCAAGGTATTAGGCGTCACTCCCAATTTAATTAATATACATTGTATTCACCTATTCAAGATTAACATTTAGTGCTACTAACCAAATCATTAATGTGCATACTAACTAGGCCCTCAGTGACGCACAAAAAGCAAGGCGTGCACTGAATGTGCATGACCACACTATGGGTCCAAAAGGCTATGCAAGCGTTCGCCAAAGACTACAGGCGGAGTCTGCGGCTACTCAGGAGTCTGCTGCTACTGAGGAGTCTGCCACACCCATGCCTCACCATGATATCTGGATAGCTGGGAGGCAAAACAAGAAGGGTGAAATAAAGAAGCCCGTAACTGCTGAGGCGGCTGCGAAAATGGTAAAATGCAACTTTTAGAGCAATCGTTTGAATATTGATTATTTGTTAACTTACCAATTTCTGTTGATGGTGATTAGCGGGATCTGCACGAGCAGAGGAAATAAGGCATGTTCATCCCTCAGGGCACACAGGATGAATTGACAGTTGCTCTGGGTAACCCAGAGCATCCTGAACGTGTTAGGGGTGCAGGCGCTGGTGTGGGCATCAAAGCATTCTTTGGGCCATCCCAGCGCAAACCCAGAGCGGGACTTTCACAAGAAGAGGTAACCTATACTTTTTTAGAATGTTGCTGCAAAAGGAAATTCAATAATAAGAAGCTAATGTTTCTTTTATCCATGTATAGGAGAATAAGAGAGTCGAGGATATAGTTGCTAAGAAGGTCAATGATGTAGTTGCTGATAAGGTCAAGGAAGAATTGTTGTGGTGGCAGGAATCTCAGGCTTCCAATCAGCCTATGGCGACCCACTCTTCTCCTGATGTACAGACTACAAGTAATCTTGTAGACCCACCGCCTAACACGTCTGCTGTAAGTATTGTTTATGACATTGTAGTTAGTCTTTTCAAGTTGTTATGTTTTCAAGATGATATGTATATATGTATAATATTCTTTACATAAATTTGTAGGCATTGAAGCCATGTCGCTTAAGAATGCAAGACTACGTTGTTGCAGAGGCGCAGGCTTACACGTCCCTTCCTGGGGCAATGTTTCACGGGACTCCAATGCCACAGGGCTACGTTTGTGTGAGCCCGATACATGTGTTACCCGATTGGAGAGAAGCTACATTGCCATATCCCCACCCGGATATTGATACACTTGCTGATGCAGAAGGCAGGGTGATATTGTGGCCCAAAGCAGATGTCGTCTACACTACTGAAATTGTAAGATAAATTTACATTACTTTAAATTGTTAATGTGTATATATGAGGTCAACTGATCTGAAATTATATATACAAGTTAAAAAGAAGACAACCGGAGCACCTAGGCCTCCACCTCCACTTCCCGCATTACCAAGTTGGGTTCCAACTGACCTAACATACCTGTTAGGTCCTGCTTGTAGGGGAATGGCATGTTGGCTACGGGCACATAATATACATTGCCCTATAATTGTTTCTTTAGATGCAGATTATGCAGGATAATCATACGATAGCTCTTTATTTATACAATATATTATTGAGCTGTTTATGTATGAGTGGTTGAATACATCAATGATAGAGACATGGATAAGGTGAGATCTTATTTATACATCCATATACCTTGTGTAAGATCCGGTGAGATGGTTTCTTATATATTAATGCATACGTAATACATGTTTTGCAGCTACTTAGTCGAAGATCATTGCAAACAATTTGCATTTGATCATGTGGGATTTTTAATTCCTTCATTGATTAGTTTGGTAGCTAAAGACCCTGATAATGTTCAACAATACTGTATAGATGCTTTTACAATTTTTGGTCCGCAAAAGAAGACGATAATAATAGCTCCATTCAATGTCAAGTAAGTTTACTTTATTTATAATTTGGACTTAAGAAAATTCCATTTTTATTGTGCATTTTGAGTTATTAATTGTTAACTTTTTATCTCTAGCGGTAGACATTGGGAGTTACTAGTTATTGTCCCTGGGACGTTCACTGTTTATTATCTAGATCCCGCGGGAAGTATATTAAACACTAAAATTGGACACGTAATGAGAATGCCATTATTCTGGTGAGAAATATTTCATTTTTGTATATGTTAACATCTCTTATTACATTACTATTTACTTATGCAATTTACTATGTTATATTAACATGTAGGGGTTTAGATGCATTCAAAAAGGCTGGAGGAATGGTCCCAAGGAAAAAGAACCAGCCAATAAATTGGCAGAACGTACAAGTAAGTTCCCGACTCCAATGTATATATTATTGATGTGAATTGTGCTTAGTTGTATTATTTTGTATGTTTCAATTTATAGTGTGCTACACAAGACAATGGCTGGGCATGCGCATACTATGTGATGCGATTTATGCAGATGATTATCCGATATGCCGCATTGGACATCGATACCATACATGAGGTATTATATATAGTCTCATTAGTTAGTATGAAATATATCAATCTTATTTTTATATTATTACTTATATATATACATCATTCTCTTTGCAGGTGTTTAAAACTGACAACACTACAGGTAAATGCTTAAAAAATATACATGCTCCATATACGATGGAAGCATTAAATGAAATAAGAGAAGAATGGGAAAAAGCCATACAAGCAGTGGCAACTGTAAGATATAATTGGGATGTTGATAGCGATAATGAATGATACTTTGTAAATGAATATTTATGAATGTTAATACATGTATTTGAATGTTTCTATATGTGTGAATGTGAGAATTGAATTGATGTCTGAATGTATCTACTTGTGTGAATTATTTTTTGTGAATTTTGCAGGTTTTTGGCCTGTTTGTAGGCTGATATCAATGGATGTCGTAAACCTGCAGTTCAGAAAACTGAACTACAGGTTCTCATCCTGCTGACCAGCCACAGCAGGCCTGCAAACTGATATGAAAAAAATATAGATATAGGCGTCGGTTATTTAAAGAAAACCGTCAGCAAAGACCTACAGCGTCGGGTTTTTGCAAAACACCGACGCCTAATGTGGCCATAGCCGTACTGGAAATGGCGTCGGCTGTTCGTGTCAAACCGACGCCTATTTAACCTATAGGCTTCGGTCTTTTAGTAGATAACCGACGCCAAAAGGGTTCGCGCCACAGAAAACGGCGTCATCTAGGACACTTTCTGCGTCGGTCTTTTAGTAGATAACCGACGCAGAATGTGTCCTAGATGACGTTGTTTTCTGTGGCGTGAACCCTTTTGGCGTCGGTTATCTACTAAAAGACCGACGCCTATATGTTAAATAGGCGTCGGTTAAAAAACCAACGCCGAAGTGTTCGACCTTTAGCGGCGCCCACATAGGCGTCGCTCAAAAACCGACACCAAAGGGGGTTAAACAACCGACGCCAAAGGCTGTTTCAACTTGCCGCTAGAATCAAACCACCTATTGGATCATTTGCGGGCCAGCCCAAGAATAATCCTAAGCACCCAAAATAATTGAAGGCTGTCAAAACTAGTTCAGGCAAGGATTATTCTGATCCTCCTGTCAAGCCACCTCTGGTTATTACAAATGAGGATGAGTTTGTGATCATTCAAGACTCAACAACACCGGAATCTCAACAGAAAGAACCAGTTGATAAGACAGATAAGGAAAGTCTTGAGAAACCAATTGAGGAAGAAATTGAAACACTAGAACCTGATATCCTTGTATACAAGCCTTGTATTCCTTTCCCTACTCGTTTAAGGCAAACCAAGCTTGATACTCGATTTACCAAGTTTAAAGAAGCTATGAAGAAACTTCATGTTGACATACCCTTTTTGGATGCGCTGGCTGAGATACCAGCTTGGACAAAGTACTTAAAGTCACTCCTGACCAGGAAATATATAACTGAAGAATATGAGATAGTCAAGTTAGCTAAAACCACTTCGGATATCATTCAGAATAAGTTGCCAAAGAAGTAGAAAGATCCAGGATCTTTTGGGATTTCCTGCCATATTGGCGATTCTTCATGCAAGAAAGGACTGGCGGATCTTGGTGCTAGCATCTCCATCATGCCACTCAGCCTTTGCAAAAGGCTAGGGTTTTTTGAACTTCTTCCGACTGGAATGACCATACAACTCGCAGACAATTCGATAAAACACCCGTTAGGGATTATTAAGGATGTACCTGTCAAGGTAGGAAAAGACTCCTATGTTCCGTGTGACTTTGTCATCATGGACATAAAAGAGGATGCCAGATATCCTATCATCTTTAGACTTTTGTTCCTCACCACTGCAAGATTTCTAATTGACGTTGAAGCAGGAACCTTGCTGCTTAGATTAGGGAAGGAAATGCTTGAATTTAAAGTTTTTGAAAGCATGAAAGACCAAGTATGCAAGAAGAAGTCTATCTGATAGATTGCATAGAGCAGATGTCACTTCTGACTCAAGAGAATCATGAATCAGACGATCCATTAGAAGTCACTCTAATAGATCCATCAGTTCATGAACATATCGACGAACAAGTAAAGGATTGCATCGTATCCCTTGACTCTGTAGAAGAAGATGTTGAAGCCACATGTGAAGAACTCAAAGCTATGGAAGCTACTGGAGAAACATGCGAAAAACTAGAAACTCTAGAGATGAAGCCCCTTCCTAAGGGATTGAAGTATGTGTTTTTGGATGACCTCAAGGTTTGTCCAGTAATAATAAATTCCAATCTTACGACCGAACAAGAAGATAAACTCATGAAAGAATTAAAGGAGAGGAAGAAAGCGATTGGCTACAAAATGAATGACCTCACTGGGGTTAGTCAAGCATTGTGTATGCACAAGATCCCTATGATGGAAGATCACAAGACAACCATTGAACATCAATGAAAACTAAATCCAAATATGAAGGAGGTAGTCCGTAAAGAGGTCATTAAACTGCTCACCGCTAGAATTATCTATCCAATATCAGACTCACCATGGGTGATCCCAGTGCATGTAGTCCCGAAGAAAGGTGGAACAACTGTGATATGAAATGAAAACGATGAACTCATCCCCACCCAAACAATCACAGAGTGGAGTTTGTGCATCGACTATAGGAAGTTGAACAAGGCAACTCGAAAGGATCACTTTCCAATGCCTTTTCTTGATCAAGTATTAGAGCGGATGGCTCAGCAAGAATACTTCTGTTATCTTGATGGCTACTATGGATTATACCAAATACCTATACATCATGATGACCAAGAGAAAACCACTTTCACCTTCCCATTAGGAACATATGCATTCATAAGAATGTCGTTCAGCCTCTGCAATGCACCCGCAACTATCCAACGTTGCATGACTGCCATATTTGCCGGTCTCACCAAAACCATTATGGATGTTTTCATAGATGATTTTTTTGTATACGGAGATTCATTTGATTCATGTCTAAAACACCTCTCCCTGGTCCTCAAACAATGTGAAGAAGAACATCTTGTGCTGAATAGGGAGAAGTGCCATTTCATGGTAAAGGAAGGCATTGTCCTGGGCCATAGGGTCAGTAATCGAGGTATTGAAGTAGATAAGGCCAAGATTGAAGTGATTTTCAAGCTCTCTGTCCCTATCAATGTAAAGGAAGTTCAAGCATTCCTAGGTCATGTAGTAGTCTATAGACGATTTATAAAGAACTTCTCAAAAATAACCAAGCCAATGACAAATTTGTTACTAAAGGATGTCGAATTCAATTTTGACAAAGAATGCGTTAAAAGCTTCAACACACTGAAGTGTGCCCTTACAACCACACCCATCATTAGTGCTCCCGATTGGGACCACCCTTTTGAAATCATGTGTGATGCAAGTGATTTTGATGTAGGTGCTATATTGGGCCAATATATAGAAAAGAAACATTATGTGATTTGTTATGCATCAAAGACTCTCAATGAAGCTCAAACAAATTACGCTACTACTGAGAAAGAACTTCTGGCATTCGTGTATGCCTTCGACAAGTTCAGATCCTACCTAATTGGTTCAAAGGTCATTGTCTACACAAATCACATTGTCATTCGTTACCTTATGAAAAAGAAAGATGCAAAACCTAGGCTAATTACATGGATTCTCCTATTACAAGAATTTGATTTGGAGATAAGAGATAAAAAGGGTACAGAAAATGTGGTAGCAGATGACCTCAGTTGCATCCACACTCTGGATACTGAGAAGATTCCAATTAATGATTCCCTTCCGGATGATCAACTAATGAAGGTTTCAGAAGCTATACCGTGGTACTCATATTTTGTGAACTACCTTACTGCTGGGGTTATCCATCCTCAATACACCGAAAATACACTGAAGAAATTTATGCATGATGTAAAATAGTACTATTGGGATGAGTCATACCTTTTCAAACTATGTGTTGATGGTCTATATAGACGATGTATTGCCGAAGAAGAAGCTCAACTTATTTTGGAACAATGTTACTTAGGACCAGTAGGAGGACATATGAGCTCTAAAAAGACTGCCTTGAAAGTTTTGCAATGTGGATTCTTCTGGCCAACCATATCCAAAGATTCCTACGACTTTGTCCTATCATGTGACAAATGTCAAAGATATGGAAATATAAGACAGAGAGATGAGATGCCACTGAATATGTGGCAGGAAATAGAGATATTTGATGTTTGGGGGTGGACTACATGGGTCCATTCCCATCTTCTAATGGATTTTCATACATCCTAGTCACTGTTGATTATGTCTCGAAATGGGTTGAAGCCATTCCTACAGTCACTAGTGATTCCAAACCAGTCATCAAATTATTCAAGGATATTATTTTTCCCCGTTTTGGTATCCCACGAATGGTGATATCTGACGGAGGTTCCCATTTTCTTGAAAAAAGTTTTGAAGCATTGCTAAGAAAGTATGGTGTTACTCACAAGGTAGGCTCACCTTACCATCCACATATAAGTGGATAGGTGGATGTTTCTAATCATCAACTTAAGAGTATCTTAGAAAAGACAGTAGGCCGAAATCGGAAAGATTGGTCAGTGAAAATCAACGACGCATTATGGGCCCATCGAACTGCTTATAAAACTCCCCTCGGGACTACACCTTTTCGATTAATATATGGAAAGGCTGGCGACCTTCCAGTCGAACTGGAACACAAGGCATGGTGGGCAATAAAACAACTGAAATTTGATATGAAAGAAGCAGGCCAAGCCAGGATTCTGCAACTCTAAGAGTTGGACGACTCAGGATGACAGCTTATGAGAATGCACGAATCTACAAAGAACACACCAAACTTTGGCATGATGGTCATTTGAAAAGAAAAGGCATACAAGAAGGAGACCAAGTTCTGCTATTCAACTCAAGGTTGAAGTTATTCCCAGGGAAATTTTTCTCTCGCTGGTCTGGACCATACATTGTTAAAAGCATCTCCCCACATGGTGCTTTCTCTTTATGGAGTGAATTCGTGGAAAATGGTCAACGTTTGAAAAGATATTTCACCACAGCCGACATAATCACCAAAGCAACAATAGATCTCTCCAATCCAAAGGAACCACCATGAAGTTGAAGATATCACGTCGAGCCACCGACGTAAAACAAAGGCGCTTGTCGGGAGGCAACCCAATAAATAAAATTCGTTTTAACTTTGAATTAGAAATTTTACTCAATTCTATTTTTAAATTTTAGAATTTTGCACTAAATAAAAATTGCATCGCGAGATGCTACTTTGAGTTCTGAATGATCTTTTTGTTTGAGATTTTCAGATGGAGGAAACACACTGATTGGAACGCAACCACATCCAGTGGTCCAAATGGCATGAACTTTCCCCTCCATCTCATATTTAAAGTTTGCTCAGGACAAGAAAATTTTTAAGTTCGAGGTGGAGGGTGGGAGGTATGTACCTTACTTTCCACCTTCACCCATCTAAAGATTTCATCGTCACATTTTTGACCTAAAATTTCAAAATAATTCAAATAAAATTTTCAAAATTTTAAAGTTTTCAAAAGAAATTTGAACATATATTTGATGAAATTTTGACATGTTTTCAATTTCTATGCCTTTATCATTATACCCTCCCTATCTGAAGCAGATCCTCAAAAGGACCTTATTCTGAAAACTAGCCTTTTTGATTGAAATCATCTTGTGAAGCTTATGAATCCTAACATCATGATACTTATGCAAAAATAACAAGTGTTTGTCAAACTGATAGGGATCAAACACGTCGTGCTTCCTAACTGACTAGTGGAACAGTAACATGGAATCCCCACTGGATCCTCATCAAGTCATTATCTGAGCAGAGTATGATAAAGAGAACGACCCGATGCATGGAATTGTAAATCAAGTTGCATTCTGATCTGAACTCTCTTCTACATTTCTTCTATCATCTTTTTACCCCTCCATCTATAAAAAAGAAACAAATATAGCCAATACAGTGCCAAACCCTAAGTTCAGGGTGGCACACCACTTCAGTATATATCCGCTTCTTCCATACCCCTCACAAATTAATAGGGGTGTACCACCAAAAATTCAATCTCGAGTCGAATAGAGGAGAGATTTTTAAACAAAAGATGTCAAAGCGCACACAAAAAGAAATACAATCTCGATTCGAATAGAGGAGAGATTCGCACAAAAAAATGCAATAAATGGAATTGCAAAAATAATAAAAATATCGAGTCGAATAGAGGAGAGATTTACTTCCTCCTTCCATACCACCCTTCACTCCCTTTTCCTCCTAATGGAAAAATTATTGCCTCCACTACCCTACAAACACCAGTGCCAGATCAGGTGCACACTTGTTGTTCTGCGGGTATCTCTGGACTCACAAAACTCCTTGATATGCTTGTTGTTGGAAAAAGTGAAGAAGAAGTGATATTGGAAAGTGAACTCAGGAACGAAGATATGGTAAGATGTGTTCAGTGGTCTCAGGACGTTGAGGTACTGAGTCATACTAAGAAGAAGGAAAACAATCGTGATGTGAAGATGAAGTAATCACACGAATTGAAAATATTCATTTGGTGACTATTTCAGATTTTGTGTTACTCGAGGACGAGCAACGTTTAAGTTTGGGGTATTTTAATGAATGCATATTCATCAGGAATTTCAATTACCATCTTGGGTCAAAGTCAACTCAATACATCCAATTTCAATTACTAAATATCAAAATGTGTAAAATTTCTTAATTGGTCCAAATATCATGATTTTAACTGAATTTATATTGATTTGATGAAGGCCTTGGTGAGGTTGAACAATCACCTGGGACCCACCTTCCACTCAACCTTGGTTCTGACCAATCGTTTTGACCAAACAGTCTCACTAGACGGTCTCACCATTTGGTTTCATCCATTCGGTCTCAAGACTGTATGGGTGACCTCTACTCCAAAACCATTTGGTGACACTAACGTTCAAGACCGTTTAACGTCGGGAAGTCGAAACCATTTGGGTAGCTTGACATAAATGGCACATGCTTCCCCTCTTCTTCATCCTTTGTTCCCACCTGCAAACCCTAGCTCGCTGCAGCAACATCGCCTTCCATCACCATCGTTAGCTGTATCTTAACTCGACCTGCAGCAGCTCCGACGGTGTTGATGTCCTCTTACCAGCAGTCTTGCCACCGTTGTTGCCCAGAAACCTGACTCAAGACCGAATGAGAAGTGACGACCACTCGATGATCAGAGATCGTAGAAACTGTTTGGACTCATACACGCAAGACCGATAGAGCAAAATCTCTAAGATCATTTGGATTGGTATCAGTCCCAAGACCGTTTGCATAGCCAAACCATTTGAACAATGAAAACCATTTGATGGCCATCGGTCCTCAAGACCGTTTGGAACCATATGGTCTCAAGACCGTTTGGAACCATTCGGTCCCAAGACCGTTTGGAACCATTCAGTCCCAAGACCATTTGGAACCATTTGACCCCAAGACCGTTTGGAACCATTCGGTCCCAAGACCGTTTGGAACCATTCAGTCCCAAGACCATTTCGAGCCATTCGGTCACGAGACTGTTTGGAGCCATACAGTCCCAAGACCGTTTTCCCTCAAGACCATATGATCACTGAAGACCGTTTGAAGCCAACAAGAGGAGACTGGTTGGCAACTAATGGTTTCAAGACCGATTGGCACCATACGGTCTCAAGACCGATAGAATAGTCATTCCCAAGAATGTTTGCTCCAAACTGTTTGGAGCAGGCTCATGCAGAAAGCGTGAAGACCCCATCCGAGCCTATAAATAGGACTGCAAGGGTCCTCTATTGGCATCGGTTCCGGGACGCCGACAGGCTGCCTGTACACAGGTCTGATCCAGATCCAGTGCCATCAACGCCAGTTTCATTCCACCTACTGCCCGTGTTGCAACCAAGAAGACTGAGAAGAGAAAGAAGACAGAGCAAGAAAGACTATCCGGTCAGTCTTGGCATCTCCCGTTCTGCATCCAGATCTGCTCTAACACGACGTAGAAGGCCGCATCATCTTCACTGAGATGCGACTACCTTCTGCAATGAGGTCATGGCAGATTTCTCTCTCTTTTTTATTCTTCTTGTTCCTTGCACCATGAACGAGTAGTACCTTTTCGCTGGGATGCGGGGACTAGCCCCGTTGCCCATGCAATTATGTTCATTTGTTAAACTTTCCATGGAAATGTATATAACTTTTCATTTCATTGTTAATTGTTATGTTCGTAGTTTGATTAATTGCTTGCTTTCATATTTATTCTTACTATGATGTGAGAACTTCTTTATGTAGGATTGAATGTTGTTTAACAAGTTGACTCCCAAACTAGAAATGGAATGGGATTCCTTGAGGTCGTAAGTGTGTGATTTGCGAGGGGACGAGCCATCTAGCCTTCGGTGACGCTTCTGTGTACCTAACGCCTGTATAGGGGGTTCACAACCTTAGTTGGACTTTGTATCTTCTTATTAATTGAAATCTCTAAGATCATTTGGATTGATATCAATCCCAAGACCGTTTGCATAGACAAACCATTTGAACAACGAAAACCGTTTGATGGCCATCGGTCCTCAAGACCGTTTGGAACGATTCGGTCTCAAGACCGTTTGGAACCATTCGGTCCCAAGACCGTTTGGAACCATTAAGTCCCAAGACCATTTGGAACCATTCGACCCCAAGACCGGTTGGAACCATTCGACCCCAAGACTATTTTGAACCATTCGGTCCCAAGACCATTTGGAGCCATTCAGTCTCGAGACTGTTTGGAGCCATAAAGTCCCAAGAATGTTTGCCCTCAAGACCATATGATCACTGAAGATTGTTTGAAGCCAGCAAGAGGAGACTGGTTGGCAACTAACGGTTTCAAGACCGATTGGCACCTTACCGTCTCAAGACCGATAGAACAGTCATTCCCAAGAATGTTTGCTCCAAACTGTTTGGAGCAGGATCATGCAGAAAGCGTGAAGACCCCATCCGAGCCTATAAATAGGACTGCAAGGGTCCTCAATTGGCATCGGGTCCGGGACGCCGACAGGCTGCCTGTACACAGGTCTTATCCGGATCCAGTGCTGTCCACACCATTTTCATTCCACCTACTGCCCGTGTTTCAACCAAGGAGACTGAGAAGAGAAAGAAGACAGAGCAAGAAAGACTGTTCGGTCAGTCTTGGCATCTCCTGTTCTGCATCCAGATCTGCTCTGACACGACATAGAAGGCCGCATCATCTTCACCGAGATGCGACTACCTTCTACAATGAGGCCATGGGGAATTTCTCTCTCTTTTTTATTCTTCTTGTTCCTTGCACCATGAAAGAGTAGTACCTTTTCGCTGGGATGCGGGGACTAGCCCCGTTGCCCATGCAATTATGTTCATTTGTTAAACTTTTCATGGCAATGTATATAACTTTTCATTAAATTGTTAATTGTTATGTTCGTAGTTTGATTAATTGCTTGCTTTCATCTTTATTCTTCCTATGATGAGAGAACTTCTTCATGTATGATTGAATGTCGTTTAATAAGTTGACTCCCAAACTAGAAATGGAATGGGATTCCTTGAGGTCGTAAGTGTGTGATTCGCGAGGGGACGAGCCATCTAGCCTTCGGTGACGCTTCTGTGTACCTAACACATGTATAGGGGGTTCACAACCTTAGTTGGATTTTGTATCTTCTTGTTAATCGACGATGTTTGCTCGTATATTAATCACCTTCTTTCTTATTGATTAATGTGGTTGACTCCCAAACTAGAAATAGAATGGGATTTCTTCGAGGTAGAAAGTGTATGATCCATGAGGAGATGAGCCATCTAGCCTTCGGTGACGCTTTTGTGTGCCTAACTCCTGTATAGGGGGCCCACAACCTTCATTGGAATTTTGTATCTTTGGAGCCGTAAGTAAGTGATCTGGTCGATGACGAGACATCTGATACCTAAGGTGATGCTTACGTGAACCTAACACCCGTATGGGGGGTTTTGCAGGAGCTCTATTTGGATCGTTATATCTTACCTGGATTGTTTGCGTTAGAATTTGTTTGCATGTGTAGCAGTGGTGAAACCCGATACCATCCCAGCAACTCCATATCATTGACCTTAACCCAACTTTAATTCAACCTTTACTTTCTTGCAATTAGTTTAATTAACCTCAAATCAACCTATTGTTTTAAATATTAGTCTTAACTCGAACTAGACTAGACTGACAAGGATTCTTGAAGACATTGTCCTTTGGGTTCGATCCTTAACTATACTACGATAAGACATGTCCGCTTGCGGGTGTTATTATTGCACTTTGGTTTTGGTAAACGCTCGAGGATTTCAACCCCGAGTGAGTTTGTTAATGCAATAAAATCCCTCATCTTTGATGCAAAACATTACTTAGAAATTATCTAATGACACCTTAGTGGCATCAGATAAGTAAATGAAATGATTTGCATTGGTACTAAAAGAAACATCAATAAAATAATGGAATGCATGTAAGTATATATATGTAGAATATATAGAAACATCATATAATCTTAAAAAATAATATGATTAGGATTTATATAGTTTTTCTATCATATTGTTATGTGAAATTTTCAATCTTTATGTTGATTACGCCCAATTTAATAACAATGAACTCAAAAAAAGTTAGATATATTTTTATTTAGGAATCATTATAGTTTAACGATTCATGATTATTTTCATTGCTTACTTAAACAAAGTTTCAATAAATTCCTTTTAATGAAATGACCATTTCATAAAGCAAGGCACTCTTATAAATGCTTATACAAGACGTCAATACCCTCACTCTACCATATATCCATGGGCTAGAATTAGAAAATAATGGAATACCCATCTTTTATTTTTTCCATTTTCTAATCTTATTTGAATCAATTTTATCTAGAAATTAAAATGTTGCAAAGAACATGCTAAAGTTTGACTTTTGATATTATTGACAAATATAAATATAATTAGATAATGTTGAAAACTTTTGAAATATTTAATTAAATTTCAACATATCAATAAGGCACGTGCATGTACATGTGTGTTAACTACTTCCTAGTCAAATCTTCAAAGACAAACTAGATTTAGGTTATCTATTCCAACTAACTCTAGGGTGAACATCTTAATTAGAGAGCAACTAGGTAAGGCAAGGATTCTAATTAGGGAAAGAAGATTGAAATAGTTAGATTTCGACTATCATGGGCTTTGATACCATGTTGCAAGGAGTAAGACCCAGAGGGAATCCACTCCCTACTAAAAAATTGAAGAATAAACACCAGTACAGAAATGACCTATAATGTCACATTCTATGGTGTCGGTTACCTAAAATACACTGACGCCAAGCCACAATGACGTCAATTATATATGACAATAATTACTGTATGTGAATTCCTACCAATTAAGAAAAAGACACAGGTACCGCTTTGACTTTACCATCGGTATACTATCACGGAAACTGAAGTCTAAAGTTACCCGCAAAATACAATTTTCTATGGGAAAATAATTGCCTTCAAAAGTTTTAGAACGGTATCGATTTTTTCTAAAATTGACACCAATAGTTTCACGCCATGTCCCTATAGAAAAATTTATTTGCTCATTAGTCATCGGTTCTGTAATATAACCGATGAATAATCACCATTCACAAGATAAATTTTTTTATATGGATGGGCCTATGGCATCATTTTTTACTAACAAACAATGACTAGCTATTTTTGCACCTTGTCCCCCATGAAAATATTTCCCCCCAATTTGATCCTTCATCGTCGGTTTTTGTTCCATAACCGACAACTATGGTCCTAACACCAGATCAAATATTTTATTTTGTATATGTAAATAGATGTTGATTTTTATCACTAGGAACCGACGACTAAAACACACTTAGCTATCGGCATTTTTAAACAACCAACAACTATGGAAAACTTAATAGCACCCACACAAAATAGGATCTTCCCCATTCTCTGTTTCATCACAATTTCACTAGGTTTGTGGTGATTCTAGTGATTCCATTGGTCTTCCTCCACTTGCTGTTGCTGCCGTTGGTCTTCCTCCACTCACCTCGTCATTACCGTTGGGACCTCCACTCTTCCTCGTCGGCAGAGCTGAGGAGCTACTCGTCGTTGCCTCTACTAAGGAGCTACTGAGTTGCATTGCCACCACCACTTACTCATCTGAGAGGACGTCGGTCGACCTTGGGCTACTGAGTTGCACCGCTACCACTCACTCTGTGAGATTAGGCACTTGCTGCTTCCCCTACTCCTAGGAAAGAGACTGCCTAACACCATTTATTTCTCTCTCATTGATTAGTATTATATAATTAGGATTGCTATATATTAGTTAGTGTAATTTTCCTTCTAGTTTGTTGACCTTAATTCTAGTTTAACTTAGGTCATATCTCCCTCCCAAGGTCATGCATAATTTATTCCTTGATGATGAACATGCATGTACATTGGAGATGTTGAAATCAATGTTATTGAATATGGTACCTAGACTAGGGTATGATTCAAATTACCAAAAGTTGTTGTTGTAAATCAACTCCAATCAAGGTGCCTAATCTAGTTCTCTTAATTAATATTAATGTTTTCTTTCTTTGTTAATTAACTAATCCAAATAGAAGAATGAATTGAATTAAATGATGTTACATAAAACCTAGGATATGAACGATGAAACTAGGATCATATGTATAGGAATTATAACATATATGTATTTTGTTGGCCTAGAAACCCGTCTGAGATTTACTCATTAGGAGAAGTTTTTTGATAGTCCCTGGTTTGGGACTGTTCTTGAACACTTAATCTCACTTAGGATGTAAGTGTATAATGTAAATTTGGTTTTCATGATGTTTCGTCAGCACTTCCCCATTTGTTTTCGAAGTATAGATTTTGGTGGACATTTGCCCATGTACATTGGTGTACTAGGAAAATTGCAGGGAAATGTTGTCAATTTTTTTTTAAACCCAATACATATTATACACTTACTAGTGAGATTAGGTGTTCAAGAAGGTGATAGGTGGTACATACATTTATTATAAGATCCTAAGCCCTAATTTTTTAACCCTAAACACTAATCTTTTAATGCTAAACCCTAATATTTAAATCTTTATCCCTAATTCCAAAACAATAACCCTAATATATATGTAAATCTATAACTTAATATGTAATCCCTAAACCCTAATATATACTTGTTTTCTCTTTGATCATAGAATGGATAGATCATGGGTCCATTCCAAATCACTGCACCCTAGAGTTTATTGTTGTTCTTAATCAGTTTATTAGATTTGTGGAGGAATATAGGAAACAACCTAGAGATAGGTTCTATTATCCATGTAGGCATTGCGGTAACAACTTGAAAGTCAGCACTGGTGACAAAATCAAAAGTCATGTCATGTGCAACGAGATTGTACAAGGCTATATAGAATGGTACTGGCATGGATAGATTTCAAACCAAAAATTAGTGGATGTCGATAGCAGTGCTTGTATGTAAGAAGAAATTGTCGCCGATGTCGTAGATGTGAACAAATCAGTTCCAATAGACATCGTTGATGAGATGTTGGATAGTAGTGGGGTAGAGCACACCGATCCACCTTCCATGTTTAGGAACATTATGCATGATGTTGAGAGACCATTATACATAGGTTGTACTAAGTTTATGAAGCTTAGTGCTGTGTTGAAATTGTATAATATGAAGGCTAACAACAGATGGAGCGATAAAAGCTTCATGTCATTGTTGTCTTTGTTGAAACGAGCTTCCAATCTCACATGTGAGTTAAAGAAATTATTATGTCCAATGCGAATGAAGGCTAAAATGATACATGCATGTCTGAATGATTGTGTATTATTTTAAAAGGACTACGTGGATTTGAAAGATTGTCCAAAATGTGGGGCATTAAGGTATAAAACGATGACTTCAAGGATGTCCAAAACTAGTTCTCCTGCAAAGGTGATGTGGTATCTACCTATAATACCATGATTTCAATGCTTGTTTGCTAATCCGATAGATGCGAAGAATTTGAGGAGGAAAGAAAAGGTTAAGAAAAATAATGATGGGATCCTACGACATACGGTTGATTCCCCATAGTGGAAGAAGATTGATTTATTGTACCCAAAATTTGGTGAAGAAGTCAGGAATTTAATACTTGGGCTTTGTATTGATTAGATGAATCCATAAAGTATATTGAGCAGCCAACATAGCACTTGGCCTATTATTCTTGTTAGATACAATCTTCCTCCCTGATTGTGTATGAAAAATAAGTATGTTATGTTGTCATTGTTGATATCAGGCCCTAAACAACTTGGAAATGATATCAATGTTTATCTTGAACCTCTAATTGATGACTTAAAGAAACTCTGGGGTGAAGGTGTGATGACCTATGATGCTTCACGTAGATAGACATTTTGTTTACATGATATGTTGTTTTGCACTATTAATGACTTTTCATCATATGGGAGTTTGTTTGGATACAGTGTAAAAGGATCCAAAGCATGTCCTATATGTGAAGAGAACACTGATTTAATACGACTAAAACTTGACAGAAAGACTGTATATCTTGGTCATCAAAGGTTTCTTCTAAAATTCCATTTGTACTGAAGGTTGCGCAAAGCGTTCAATGAATAGAATGAGGAACGGAGTGCGCTTATACCTATACCAAGGGAGGTCATTTATGAACGAGTAAAAGGCTTTTTCAATAAATTTGGTAAGAGATCACAATATACCATGCCCACACAAAGTGACAAATCTTTATTCAAGAAGTCAATATTTTGGGATCTTCCTTATTGGAGTTCATTGACAATTAGGCATTGTATCGATGTCATGCATGTTTTGAAAAATGTATGTGATAGCGTCATTGGTACACTATTGAATATAATAGGTAAGACTAAAGATTGGATCAAATCCATAATGGACCTATGTGAAATGGGAATAAGGATAAAATTAACAGAACTAGTTAGTGTTGATCAAAGAACATATTTACCTCCTACTTGTTACATGTTATCTTGAAAGGAGAAGAAAGCTTTTTGTGAGTACTTGGTTAATGTTAAGGTACCACAAGGTTACTCTTCCAACATCTATAGATTGGTATCAATGAAAGATTTAAAGTTGATAGGTCTTAAATCTCATGATTGTCACACTCTAATGCAACAAATATTACCCATGGAAATTCGATCTATATTGTCGAAGCATGTAAGGTTTGCAATCACTAGACTTTGTTTCTTCTTCAATTATCTATGCAGCAAAGTTATTGATCCTCATAATATCGATAAGTTGCAAAGAAAAGTAGTTGTTAACCTATTTCAGGTTGAGATGTATTTTCCTCCTTCATTGTTTGATATCATAGCATATCTTGTTGTCCACTTGACTAGGGAAGTGAAAATGTTGGGGCTAGTTTTCTTGCATTGGATGTATCCTTTTAAACGATACATGAGTGTTTTTAAAGGTGATGTTTGAAACCATTATCAGCCTGAAGGGAGTATTATTGAGGGTTATGTGATGAGAGAGGTTATGGATTTTTACAATGACATTCTGAGTGGTAATGATGCTTCTATAAATGACAAGAATATTGAGGAGTCTGGCAAAGGGATTTTAGGAGCACAGATGAAAGTAATCTGCCGTGAGCTGTTGGAACAAGCTCACTTGTATATTTTACACAACATCGATGAAGTGAGTGTTTATATCATGAAACATACCAATTTCATCAAGAAATAATATTCTCGAGACAATTCAATGTGGCTTGCTAGAGAGCATAACAAGACATTTATTTAGTGGTTTGAAGATAAAGTCTTACATCAATTATATCAAACACCAAATAATATTGTTAAAAATATCAAATGCCTTATGTCTTATGAAGGATTTGACATAAATGAGTTATCATATTACACAAAGTGTCAAGATGATAAGAGTGTCATCCAAAACAGTGGGGTCACCCTTCAAGCATGTTCATTGTTTTTTTCTAGTGTGAAAGATGAGAGTCCACGTGAAGCTAAAATGTCATATTACAGTGTCATTGGAGACATATGGGAGTTTGACTACGCAGATTTCAGAATTATGCTCTCTCTAAATTTACATTACGTTAATTTGTATATATGTATATACATGACAATTGATATGAAATTATATATACCGGACAAAGGGAAGAAACCCACTACAGCTCATCCTCCTCCACCTCCACCTCCTCCTGAAGTACCTAGTTGGCTTGCAAAGGACCTATACGATTTGATAGGTCCTCAATGCAAGGGTATGGCAATATGGATAGACAAACATCCCAAAAATTTTCCTATGATTGTTTCTATTAAGAAGCATGTTGTAGGCTAATCATACGATAATAATATATTTATACAAGATATTTCATAGTTGTTTAGTTATGATTGGTTGAATACATCTATGATAGAACTATGGATATTGTGAGATCTTGTTTATATATCTACATACCTTGTTTTATATACGTTGCTCTATTTTCTTATATATTAATACATACATAATATATATTTTGCAGCCACTTACATAGGGTATGTACATGATTTAAATTTACCCAGGTGGGATTTCTAATTCCATCCTTGATCAGTCGTGTTCACAAAGGTTCTCAGTTACCTTATATTCCTCTATCACTTGTAAATATTTTGGTAAAGAAAAGAAGAGCATGATAATAGCTCCATTCAATGTTGAGTAAGTTTACTTTGCTTATAATTTGGACTAATGAAAATTACATTTTATTGTGGATTTTGAGTTATATATTTTTAACTTTCTTATCTCTAGTGGTAACCATTGCGGGTTACTGGTTGTTGTCTCTGAGCTGTTGATTGTTTATTATCTAGATCCCGAGGGGAAGGAATCAGAAAATTTGGGAAACATAATGAAAAGGCCATTATTCACGTGAGAAACTTTATATCTGTTAACATCTATTATTATATTATTATTTAGTAATAAAATTTAATGTGTTACATTAATATGTAAGGATTTAAAAAAATTCAAAAAAGCTGGAGGATACATGTGTAAGAAAAGGAAAGTGTTAGTCTGGGAAAATGTGAATGTAGTTTTCTGACTCCAATGCATATATTATTTATGTGAAGTATGCTTATTTTTATTTATTAACATTTTTTATGTTGAAATTTATAGTGTGTTGTATAAGACAATGGTTGGGCATGTGGATACTACGTGATGTGATATATGGCCTAATCATCATATATGATGCACAAGAAATCAAAAACATACAACAAGTATTATATAGTCTTGATCATCATATATAAGTATAGTCTCATTAGATAATATGAAAATATCAAACTTATTAATTATATATACATCATTCTCTTTGGAGGTGTTTAAAACTAGTGACTTCACGACAGGGGAAAAGTTATTAGATGTACATATTCACTATACGATGGAACAATTAGATGGCATAATAGAACAATGGGCAAAAGCCTTTAAAAGAGACAATTTTTATTATAATTGGGGTACTAATGATGATAAAGAATGACATTTATAAACTTTGATGTCATAATTATTTCTATATTTAATGACATTTCTAAACTTTGAAAGACAAGCTCATATATACATGTGTGAATGACTTTTTTTGAATTGTCATATTGAAATTTGATCTATATGAATGTGTGTGAATGTGAAGATGAATGAATGAATGTGCTTCTACATGTGTGTGAATGTGAAAAGAGATGAATGAATCAAACTATAGGTTGCTACATGGATGTGAATGTGAAAATGGAGGAATGAATGGAACTATAGGTTTCTGCATGTGTGTGAATCATATGAACGAATTAATTGTGTTTATACATGTGTATGAAACACAAGATGTATATATAATCTTGATCATACTATTATTGCAGGTTTGTGGCCTATTGTTAGCTGAAATCATAGGATGTTGTAAACCTACAGTTCAAAACTAAATTGTAGGTTTTGCATCATGTTGACCAGCCAGACAACAGGCCTGCAAGCTGATAATTAAAAATATACAATACTTAGTTGTCAAACCGTCAATTAATGTCAACGGCGTCAGTTAATTATAGAAAACTAACGACAATCAAGTATGCTCTAACCCGGGCCAATTTTTTTGTTTGAGTATAGAGATAAGCATCAATTTTCTACAGAATAACTAACGACAATAGATCCTACTGGTGACGATTATAACAAAAAAACATCAATTGGTGTCAACGACGTCCGTTATTTATAGAAAATCAACAAGTATGCTCTAACTCAGGCCAAATTTTTTGTTCGAGTATGGAGATAGGCGTCGTTCTTCTAAAAAATAACGATGACTATGGATCCTACTGGTGTCGGCTCTTTTTTTGGTTTCAATCAGGGTTGACTCTATGTCATTGATTTTAGAAATAACGTTGTAGGATTCTACCTTTAGTGTCACCCACTTGGTTTTCTCTTGGAGATAGATGTAAAAAAAGTCATTTTAACTGACATTAAAGGTGGTATTTGTACTAGTGAAAACATCCATTCCAACATACTCAAAAGGTATGTTGGAATTGGTGTAAAATTTTCAAATCTTTACGTAATAGTATACAAAAGACCAAAGAGTTGCAGTGAAAAAAGAGTTACATGACTATAATCAATTTTTATAAAAGTACATCATCATCTCTCATATAGGGTTTACATGGACATTACTACATAAGGATCTAGTAGTGGTAAATCTAAACCATATCAAGTTTGTCTCCAAACATCAACTTCATGAGTTAGGTCCATGAGGAAAGCCATGTACTCCTTATCCTAATCCTAGGTTTCTCCTCCATGCTCCTACTGCGCACTCTGATCTGAGGCCTTGTTCAACACCTTGTTCCAAACCTGGGTAGTTGGTAAATCCCCAACAAGAGAGGGAAAAAAAAGGTATGTGTCAAAATAATGAACAAGGACAAAAGATAAAGAAATAACATGGAAATAAAGGTTAAGATTTCATCATAAGATGAAGAGATGAAGAGTATGAGGCATAATAAAATAGATTCTTACCATAACAAGGAAATAGTAAAAGATTTTCTTGTATGATTAATATTAACTACCTTAACTAAGTAGGGTTGAGGCACCTACCTAACATCAACCAATAGGTGAGGGAGAGTAACACATAATAGTCACCTACAAAATATTTTATAATGGGGAGAGTAACACATTCCCCTGGGCAAAATAACACATGCCCTATCTATTGGTGGTTGTAAAAAATTACCACAACATTAGTGAAATAGTCTAATAAAATCAACATGCGAAGGAGAAACTATGGCAAGTAGAAGCATCATATAATCGAAACATGGTAGTGGGGTAGAAGACCCAAGAAATGAAATATCAAACTGATTTTGAGGCAAAATAGAAAAAGAAATAATCATAGTGAGATTAGGGTTCATGCAATGCCTCATTAGGGAAATTAAGGTTAGGTTTGCAAATATCCCAACTTAGGGTGTAAGGATACACATACCTCTTCTTTTTTAGTTTAGTTATCAACTT
Source organism: Alisma plantago-aquatica (assembly GCA_963693085.1). Lineage (NCBI taxonomy): Eukaryota > Viridiplantae > Streptophyta > Magnoliopsida > Alismatales > Alismataceae > Alisma > Alisma plantago-aquatica. Next base: position 345,602,701 of record OY856415.1, read on the forward strand.
TCACCACTTTTAGATGATCCCAAGTTCAACTTTGCCTATTTCAATTTATTAACATGTATTAGGGTACATAATGCATCTTAATGTAAAACACCCTAATTTTGGACCTTTTTATCAAAACTCAAATTTTGACTCTAAAATCTCACCAAGATTTATTAGGTTTTCCTGATCAAGAAAACATATTTTATGTTAATTTTGGAGTTAATATGTTAAAGTTACAATTTTGATGGATTTTATATGATTTATTAGATTCTCAAAAATCAACCTTTGAAAACATGGAAATAAGGCTTTGAAACTACTTTTATTATAAAGATCACTTTTTTACGATTCTAAAACATATTTTACTTTAATTTTTGACAAGTGGATTAAAACACATGAATTTTACAAATTTGGCAAATAAAAAAATTCCAATATTCCACATAAGCTAGAAATCTGTGAGAGAGAGGATGAGATAGGTCGGGCCCGTGTGGCCCAATCATGGGTGGCCAAGTCATAGGTCAAACCCGCATGGTTTCAGTTCACTGAGAAAATAGAAGGCAAGCAAAATAACATAATACCCCTCATGTGAGAAAACACAAAAAGGAGAAACAAGGAGGGAAAAAGCAGTATAACCATTGAGAGGTTTCTTCCTCCTCTGCTCGTGTGATGGCCACTTGAGCATCTTATCTGAGATTTGGGAAAATCTGTCATACATTATTAAACAAGAAATTGAAGATCGGGAAAGGAATTAGGAAAATAATTGAACTCGCCACCGCTATCAATTGGTGTGTTGTTATCCCTAAGAGACGAGGATAATAGCCGCAAGCCCGGGAATCAAAACTCGATTGGAAACAAAAAAGATGCGACCAACAAAAAAATTGAGAGAAGGAAAATGATCCTTGATGCGGCAGAACTAGAGCAAGTATTGGGTATTTATATGGTTGGGTTATGGGGTTTATGGAGGTGGTAGCTTCGAGAAGCTCAAAGAGAAAATTGGGTGGTTCACCAATAATGGAAACCAATGCTTGAGTAATGGCTCAATCTATGTGCATTCAAATACGGAACATGTTGCTGAAAGAATTTTGAGAAAAGATCAAGAAATGAGTGAGATCTCATGAATTTACCAAATCAAAATAAATTGATTTGTTTCCTTTTTGGTCGCGAGGAAGATGACTTATTGCACCCTGTTAGATCAAGATATGATGATCCATGATCCTCGTGATCTCAAAAGGCATGTGATATTTGATTCAAATCAAAAACCTCATCCTATTCAAAATCCAATTAAAGTAATATATTGAATTATTTTTCTTTTTCTGTCTTTTCTTTTGAGGGTGCAAACAAACTCTAAAATTAATGACATTTGAAACCTAGCCTATTTAGGACATATAGAATTTGAATATGGAATTAGATTTTTCTTTTGAGGCTTCTAAATGTTTTAGTTAATTATTTTACATTAAACCATAGTTTCTCTTTCCTATCACATTAGAGACATCTAGAAATCTTCAATTAATGTGAAACTTCATCCTCAAGTAAACTTAAACATATGGGACACGAATTAGCCATCAATTCTATCCTTTGAAGTTATTTATGAAATTATTTAACATTTTGGGCTTTTACATATTTTCTCTCTCCTAATCTACACATGTATATCAAAGATTATCCAATTTACATAAATATTCATCCAAAGGCTATTTTTAATGTGTAGATTATGAATCTATTCCACTTTTGGAGTCATGAAATATTTTATTTCATATTTCGAAGAAAACTCACCTTTTCTTTTATAAATAAAATAGATGTAGTTATTATTATCCCATATGAAACTTGGCCTTCAAGCCAAACCAAACCCAAGGAAAAAAAAACTCAAGTTATCTTTAACCAATTATTCTTCCTTTCATGAATTTTAGCCCATGATCCAATATTGCCACTATTTCTCATAGTAAATAATTCAACACCACATTAACATTTTAAAGCATTATTATTCATTCCTTTTTCTCTTCCTTGCTCCAAAAGGCTAAGGAATATTCTAGAACGAATTTATTTTATAAATTTGTCTGATAAGTGGTAAAGTTTCATTTTAGACCCCGATTAAAACATATATTGAGGTATTTGCACATAACCCATATATTGGCATAAATGGGGATCAAATTCACCCCAAACTACTAATAATTACACAAATTCAACATCAAGGACAAAAAGGATAGAAAAGATTGGAAAAACTTAGGAAAAGGACCAAAAAGAGAATACACACAGATCATAGTTTGTTACATCCCCATATCATCAAGATAGTCAAACCATGATAGAAAGCAAGAGAAAACCATATGTTCCACAATCACCATAAAAATTGTTACTAAGATTGGGGTTTAACAGTATAATCAAATCGTATATGATTATCACCTAAGATTAAGTTCTAGATTATGGTAACACCATATAGCATAATAGTATCACATCTTAAAGATTTAAAGCAATAGCATGCAAGCATGATTATGGTGCAACTAACAGAAGAAGGAAAAGAGTTATATAACCTGCCTTATGGAGATATCATGATCCAAATATCATGATATCAAAGAGAGAATAAACCTAAAGAACACCATGGTCAAAGAAAAGCTCAAGAAAGAGGTGAAAAATTATAGGTCGAAACAAAGAAGAAGAAAGGGGAAAGAGGAAAGATCCTTTTCACATAGGTACCACCATGGTTGCACCATAGTCTCTGACCTTAGTGAGTAGCCGATCCTCAAGAGAAGGCCACCATGGTTACACCATAGACTCACAGCCAAGAAGGGAGAAGAAGATAGGTTAGAGAGCCAAAACAAAATGTGACCAAAGAAAGAAATATATTAACCAAGAAGGGAGATCTCCAGAGGTCACCACAAGGAAGATGATCAAGTTCAAGGATCCCACATGCAAGGTTGATCGTCCACCAAAGCACCAATATCATACCTTTTTTGGTCCACAAAGCTTCAATGATGAGAACAATAGGGTGGATAATAAGGAGAACCAAAAAGAACACTTGCATGAATAGAAGAGGGGTTATATACACAAGGGAAGAGGGAGGTAAGGTAGTTATTAGGTTTCAACACCTAAAGGCATCAAAAGGCCGCATGTCCATCAAAGAAACAACCATGCAACCACTTCTCACATGCATATATCGAAGGGTGATACAACCAAGGTAGGGTATCAACCACCTTGCCTTCAAACCCAACTTGGTTAAAACAAAACATAGGGTACTAGCCGCAACACTACACTATATACATGTATCGGTCGTAACACACTCAAGACACAAGCAACCCTAGTGACCCCATAGCACCTTGGTCAAAGAAAACTCACCCAAAGAAGGTGTGTTGGTTGGAACACACTCAAGACACACCAACATGGTCAAAACACAGGTTGCAACACTCAACCAAGCTAAACATGGTCGACACCATGCTCCACCAAGCAAAACCCTAGAAAAACCTAATCTCACCATGTGATGTCACATCATCAACCATGGTCCAAGAAAGTCTCCCCATAGCCTCATCTTCTCTCTCATGATGCTAAGGCACAAGGGGCATACTTTACATGTGACAAATTGCAAGATAGCCCTCAAACAAGGGTAAATTGCAACTTGGTCCAAAATAAGGAGACATAGCTCAAAAATCAACCAAATAGGACCAAGCTGATAACATATGATTGTCACATGTTACAAAAGCATGTATAAATATTATATTAAGGTTCAAGCATATTATTAAGAAAATCAAGCACACTTAAGCACTAAGCTAGGTCAGGGGCCTTACATTTTCACTAAGGGAGTCAGTTGCAAAATGACTATATAGAATACCTCAATTTTAAAGACAAATTTTTAAACGATCAAATTACATTAAGGTGAATCAAATACTAAAAAATATAGGTTACTTCACTTGCCTTATTGGCTTTTCTTTTTATGTTTCCTTGCTTATCCCAAGCTCCAAAACTTTTTTGCCAACTTCTATGAGTCATTAAAACTAAGATCGTCATATAGTGTGATTCCGCTAGAGGTGCAACACACTAGCCGATTTGACCCGACTAGATGCCCCCCACGAGGTCGGAACACATGTGATGGGAATTTTCTTTTGAAACTTATAAACCTAACTTAACACCTACTCACACTAAAACACTACACCCGCAAGTGCATCGGGTTGTGTCGTAGTATAGGAAGGTGGCAAGTACAGGGTCAATCCACAGGGAAGAGAGGGGGTGCTAGAGCTAGGTTAGTTTGGCTAGGTTCCTACTGTGGAGACTAGGGTTAAGGGTTTAAAGGTGATTAGATTGTTAAACTACTGTGAACAAATGAGGAATTAATGACAAGAATGAAATATATGTTAACCCTAGACTAAATTAAGACTAAGCAGGAAAGAAAGGACTAATATAGGTATGAAAAGGCAAATTACACGAAGATAAGAAAGAGAGAAGTAAAAGAGCAATTAAAGAGCTACACTAGCATGAACAAGATAAGAACAAAGTGAGAAGCTAACTAAGCAAGGAATGAACTAACTAAGTTGAACAAGCACAAAACTAGGGTTTCAAACAGTAAAGAGAGGTATGGGATGTTTAGGGTATGAACTTATCACTTAAGTTGGAGGGCGACATATGAACATTATGATTCCATTTAGATTATCCAAACCAAACAACAAGTTAGAATCTAATGAATTAACCTAAGCTACTAAATGTCCATGGATATGCTAGGTTGTGCATAGGGGAACTAGTCCCTAACACCCCTACTACCCTTATGAGGCTGAATTGGGTTAGGGATTAGGTTCAAATCAATTAGAGTCTAATCAAGTCTAGGTTTATAGATTAGGCATTCATAGGGCAATTAGGGGTCGATGGTAGTAATGTGGAGGTGAAATTATGGCTTTGGACCCCAATTCCCCCACATTCTATCCTTGAGAAGGCTCCATGCTAATTGCACTAAAATTATCTAATATAGCTACTTAGATCTCTCACATAGGCTTAGGAAGATTGATTAGGATGTAGGAAGATGGGGGGGCAACCTAGGGATCCAAGAATTGGACCTAGGGGCATATCCCAAAATTCACACATATAAGCAATTTGCCTAAATTCCTAGGTGATTTCACACACAAACCAACAAGCAATCCATGGATAATGAGATAGAAATAGAATATAATCATTAACAAATGGAATTACAACATTTACATATCATTTTCCCCCAACATGGTATCAAAGCAACATAATTTCCCCCAAACAGCCCACCCAAGGGGCCTAGCTACTCATAACAAAGCAAAATACAAAAAGAAAGGAGATAGAGGAAGAAGTAGCCATGGAGCTCAGTATAGATGAGGAATATCCTCCCTCCAGTTGCTGCAAGGACGTCCTCCTTCTTCTCCTTGGATGGAATGGAGTGGGATGATGGTGGGAAGTGTGTGGAAGGCTTAGATATGGGGGGGTATGTGGTGGAAATGGTGAAATGGAGTGGATTTGAGGTGGAGGTGAAGTGGAATGGAGTGGAGGTGACAAGGGAGAGAAAATGGGACTCTAAGCAGCTAACGCCTCGACCCCCAGCCACCACTAGGGCTTATATAGGGATCTAGGGGGTCTAGGGTTAAGTTAGGGGTAAAATGGGTAAAGTAGAGAAAACTAGGTGGGTTTTGTGAGTAGCACGGTCGTGGTGGGTAGGATAGACCACGGACGTGGTGGATGGGGCATGGTCGTGGGTTTATTCCATCAAAGTTAGAGGGTTTTGGTTGATTTTGGGCTGAAATGGCCACGGCCGTAGTGGTCACCACGGTCGTGGTGGGTTGAGGGTAGAACGGTCGTGTTGCGTAGCACGGCCATGGTGGTATCTGGTAGCACGACTGTGTTGCGTGGCACAGCCATGGTGGGAGATGGTAGCACGGCCATGCTGCATGGCACGACCGTGGTGGGTGGTCGCAGCACCGTCGTGCTGAGTGGAATTGTCGTGGTAGAGTATTTTCTACAGCTGCTTCAAAATTGAGATTTTTCCTGTGATTTCTTCATTTGCAGCACGACCGTTCTGTGTTACCACGGCCGTGTTGGGGGCATTGCTTGCACTTTGAGCTTCAAACTTTGTTATCCATGGACTTCTTTACTTAGTCTTAACTCTTGGCCACTAGTGGTAGGTTGGGGGAGCTTTGGGTCCTTCTTTGGGCCCATCCATCTCTCTCGTCCATCCAAGTGTGGTCCAAGTACCTGAAAAACATGCAAATAATGTCCATAAGTGCATTTTACACAAATATGCATATTAAGGGAACTAACATGTAATCCAATAGGTATAGATGTGATTGAAATGTAAAATGCCACAAGATGAAGCCCTAAAATAGGGATGAATCACCACCACAAACTTGAAACATACTTGTCCTCAAGTATGCTCTAACTCAATCTCTCTACAAATTTTCCACAATCAAGAAATGACAAATGCAATATAAAAGATGATTGTTGTTGAATGGGATCAAAGATGACAAAGTGCATTAATTTCACCTCTCTCCTCTCCTACATTCACAATTCTACCATGAAAAGAGCACAAAGCATATGAACTTCAAATATAGCGCATAGAATACACAAGTTATCCATACTTCTTCCATAAAGTTTTGGGTAAACTGTTTCATGATGGTGTTAATCAAGGATGACTAGGAGTGTTGTTTCACATGCATGCATTCAGTCTTATATTTCAAATCATACCAAATGACCCACGTGGCTGCGTAAAAAGGCAAAGTGAGCTAAGTTTGATGCTTCTTAGCTCAATGGGTATGAAAGTGGAAGAAAGGGCTGCAGTAAGATTTTTGGAGTGTTTTTACACACTCATCTTTCCTTTATTTGAATGCTCTTAAACAGGAGCATCCTTTAATTTTATTTTTGCTTTTATTTTTATTTTCTTTTTCTTTTCTTTTTCTTTGCCCTTGGTGTAGATAGGGCATATGGTGGATGGAGTGAAGCGGGGAGATAAAGATATGGCCATCCTAAATTTTGGGAGGTGGCCAAGGCTGATTATGTGCACTAGGGCATCTTTTTATGAGGTGGAGGTGTATGAAGATGGTGGAAGAATAGTCGGGTCAAAGAGGGGTCATTGGTATGATTTTCCATATAAGACATCTTGCATGAAAATTAATCCAACACTTCATCTAAGATATCACACCACATGAATGAACAAGATGAAATTGATATATCATACAAGTGATTCTACAAACACTAAGCGTTCAAAGCTTGCTCAATTTCACAATTCAACCAATTCAATCATAATCCTAAGAGAGGTGATGGACATGTAAAAAGTCACCCATTGATACCACTTAGCAACAGACAATGGTAATTCACTTTGCATTTGTCAAAGGTCATCATTTTTACTTAAAACAGTAGAGATTGGGTCAAAACACATTTTATAGATAAGAAATTCCAAATTTGGGCAAAATTGGCCAAAGCGGTGCCAAGTTGCCTTCAATCACATCTAAACCCTATATTATTGAACTTAAAGCAGTAAATAAGCAAATCCTAACTAAAATATGAAAAAATGACCAAAAATCTACATGATATGCAATGCATGGCGAAATAGCAAAATTTTTCAAAATTACGCAAAAATAGCAAGGAAGCAAACTACATGGCATGCAAGTATGCAAAACAAGCACACAAAGTATGGATACACAAATATGATAGATGGTTATACTATTCAGTCATCTTGAGCAAAAACATAGAACAAGGAACATAGAAGAAAGTGGGGGTAAATAGGGGCTTACCGCCATACCACCCCAAACTTTTAAAGCATGTTGTCCTCAACATGAAATAGAAGCTCAGAATAGTAGGGTAGAGGGCATTGAGTCATGGTAGATAAAATCCAAGAGGGTGGAGAGATCCCAATGTGACCATTGAGCAGGGGATAGCCTCCACGGCCGTGGTGTGCACCGTGCCCATTTTGTAATGCATGCAACACAGCCGTGTTGTGTGGCACGGCCGTGCTGATATCCTTTACATAGCTTCTCTACTGATTTGCAATTTTCTCTTCATTTTTGTTCTCCTCCTTATCAATATCATCCATGCATCACTCTCCTTCCAATGTACCTGTCCTAAAATGACATAAACAACAAAAACATCAAGCATAAAGTGTGTGTGTTTTTTTTTTCTTGGAAAGTGTAAAAGCAAAGTAAAAGTATCAAAAATTGAAGTTTGGGTGAAAAAAATCCCAAACCTAGGTGGGTTGCCTCCCAAAAGTGCTAAGTTTCATGCCTTCAGTTGGGCTTGTTTTTCTTTCACCATCAACCATGGTCCAAAAACAAAATGTTTTCACCCCCATCATAAGCAATCCTCTCAAATGCTTTCCTTGATTGATCTTCCTCTCAAGGTTCATGCGAGCTTCGTAAGTCTTTTTCAGCAATTCTCTCTCCTTGGGGATCATCACCATAGATCTTAATCAACCTTAAGACCCTCAGAAATCTCATGCCATAGGTTTTCTCTCTCTTGAGGAATGGGTCTTCATAGGCACCAAAGAGAGGGGTTTCAATCACATCCATTTGCTCATGGGAAGTAGGGGGAGCATGTGATAGTTGTGGTGGTGGAATCAGTGTTGATGGCCGTTGGACTTTAGGTGGAGGAGGGCATTGAGGTTGGAAGGTGAATTGGTGGAAGGGTTGTGGTGATGGAGGTGGTAGAATGAATTGAGGTTGGAAGGTGAACTGGTAGGAGGGTTGTGGTAGTGGAGGTGGTGGTAGTGTGTAAGGCTTAGGATAGCCTTGGAGGTAGGGTAGTGGAGGGGGGAATTGAGGTTGGAAAGTGAAGTGGTGGGAAGGTTGTGGCAATGGAGGTGGTGGAGGTGTGTAAGGCTTAGGATAGCCTTGGAGGTAGGGTGGTGGAGGAAATGGATGGGTTTGTGCATTTTGGCCTTCCATCTTGTCTTCTCTGAGTGGCTTGTCACGTGCACAAGGGACAACCAAACAAAAGAAAGCAAGTTAGCAAACCAATATACACAAAGAATGCAAAGAATGATGAATAAAGAATAGCAATGATGAGGGCAGTAGGAAAAGTCAAAGCAAAACTAACTAGCTAGGTCGAGCGCCTCTAATCCCCTAAAACGGCGCCAGAAAGCTTGGTGTGTCTCTGCTAGAGGTACAACCATCTAGCCGATTTGACCCAACTAGATGCCCCCCACGAGGTCGGAACACACGTGATGGGAATTTGCTTTCAAAATTTATAAACCTAACTTAACACCTACTCACACTAAAACACTAAACCCGCAAGCACACGGGGTCATGTCATAGTATAGGAAGGTGTGAAGTACATGTTCGATCCACAGGGAAGAGAGGGGGTGCTAGAGCTAGGTTAGTTTGGCTAGGTTCCTACTGCGAAGACTAGGGTTAAGGGGTTAAAGGTGATTTGATTGTTAAACTACTGTGAACAAATGAGGAATTAAAGACAAGAATGAAATCTATGTTAACCCTAGACTAGATTAATACTAAGCAGGAAAGAAAGGACTAAGCTAGGTATGAAAAGGAAAATTACACTAAGGCAAGCAAGAGAGAAGTAAAAGAGCAATTAAAGAGCTACACTACCATGAACAAGACAAGAACAAAGCGAGAAGCTAACTAAGAAAGGAACTAACTAACTAAACTGAACAAGCACAAAACTAGGGTTTCAAGCAGTAAAGAGAGGTATGGGCTATTTAGGGTATGAACTTATCACTTAAGTTGGGGGCGACATATGAAAATTATGATTCCATTTAGATTATCCAAACCAAACAACAAGTTAGAGTCTAATGAATTAACCTAAGCTACTAACTGACCATGGATATGCTAGGTTGTGCACAGAGGAACTAGTCCCTAACACCCCCTACTACCCTTACGAGGCTCACTTGGGTTAGGGAATAGGTTCAAATCAATTAGAGTCTAATAAAGTCTAGGTTTCTAGATTAGGCATTCCTAGGGCAATTAGGGGCCGAGGGTAGTAATGTGGAGGTGAAATTAGGGCTTTGGACCCCAATTCCCCCACATTCTAGCCTTGAGAAGGCTCCACACTAATTGCACTAGAATTATCTAATCTAGCTACTTAGATCTCTCACTTAGGCTTAGGGAGATTGTTTAGGATGTAGGAATATGGGGGGCAACCTAGGGATCCAAGAATTGGACCTAGGGGCAAATCCCAAAATTCACACATATAAGCAATTTGCCTAAATTCCTAGGTGATTTCACACACAAACCAACAAGAAATCCATGGAAAATGAGATAGAAATAGAATATAATCATTAACAAATGGAATTACAACGTTTACATGTCATTTCCCCCCAACATGGTATCAAAGTAACATAATTTCCCCCAAACAGCCCACCCAAGGGGCCTAGCTACTCATAACAAAGCAAAATACAAAAAGAAAGGAGATAGAGGAATAAGTAGCCAGGGAGCTCGGTGTAGATGAGGAATCTCCTCCCTCCAGGTGCTGCAAGGACGTCCTCCTTCTCCTTGGATGGAATGGAGTGGGATGATGGTGGTAAGTGGATGGAAGGCTTAGATATGGGGGGTTATGTGGTGGAAATGGTGAAATAGAGTGGATTTGAGGTGGAGGTGACAAGGGAGTGAAAATGGGACTCTAAACAGCCAACCCCTCGACCCCCAGCCACCACTAGGGATTATATAGGGATCTAGGGGGTCTAGGGTTAAGTTAGGGGTAAAATGGGTAAAGTAGTAAAAACTAGGTGGGTTTTGTGAGTAGCACGGCCGTGGTGGGTAGGATAGACCACGGCCGTGGTGGATGGGGCACGTTTGTGGGTTTATTCCATCAAAGGTACTGGGTTTTGGTTGATTTTGGGCTGAAATGGCCACGACCGTGGTGGTCACCACGGCCGTGGTTGGTTGAGGGTAGCACGGTCGTGCTGTGTAGCATGGTCGTAGTGGTATCTCATAGCACGGCCATGCTGCGTGGCATGGCCGTGGTGGGAGATGGTAGCACGGCCGTGCTGCATGGCACAACCATGGTGGGTGGTCGTAGCACGGTCGTGCTGAGTGGCACGACCGTGGTAGAGTATGCTCTGCAGCTGCTTCAAAATTGAGATTTTTCCTGTGATTTCTTCATTTACAGCACGACCGTTATGTGTTACCACGGTCATGTTGGGGGCTTTGCTTGCACTTTGAGCTTAAAACTTCATTATCCATGGACTTATTTGGTTAATGTTGACTCTTGGACACTAGGGGTAGGTTGGGGGAGCTCTCGGGCCTTCTTTGGGCCCCTCCATCTCTCTCGTCCATCCAAGTGTGGTCCAAGTACCTAAAAAACATGCAAATAATGTCCATAAGTGAATTTTAGACAAATATGCATATTAAGGGAAATAACATGTAATCTAATAGGTATAGATGTGATTGAAATGCAAAATTCCACAAGATGAAGCCCTAAAATAGGGTTGAATCATCATTCCATTTAGATCTAAGAAAGTTCACAAATTTCTCATATTAATATCATGATGCCTTTAGAAGGAACCTTGTGTAAGTCATAGTGTGCTTCATAGTTTTTACGAGGACAGGATAGTTATTCAAATGTATGCATAGTTAGTTTTCTACCATAGTATTTGAAAATTTTTGAATAAAAACATCATTATGCATTGCTCTTTATAGTATTTCTTGAAAAGACCAATGTTTGTAAATGAATTTCATTCCAGGTATCCCTAAGTCAGAGAGGCTAGATTCCATTAAGGTGTTTTTGAATGAATCTACTATATTGTAGTCATATAGGACACTATTTCTTTTCTCAAATGGATTGGTTGTAGTTTTAAAATAACCTAAAGAGTTACATGGCGTAGTGAATATATTTCCCATGTCAACAAAGTGCTTCCACAACAAATTTATAATACTAGAGTGTGCACTAGAAGGAACAAAGTGACATAACGCTTATATCCTAATCTCCATGTTACAAATTGTTTAGGAGTATTGATAATGTTTATATTACATTACACATCATCCCAACACACCCATATACTGCCTAAAAAGCCCATTCCTTCAACTCTATGAGAATTCTTGGATTTCAAATTATCAATAGTGTGTGGATAGAAAATTTCCACTAATGTTTGATTTTAGGATAGATACCACCTTTAGTATGTGAAGAGAGACAAATACCTTGAGGGAACGAAATGCATCATTGTTGTCAATCCTTATAACATTTTAGAAAACAACATTTAACATAAAAACAATGGTTCAGGGGATATAACCTTGGGCCCTTTGAGTATAAGAAGACTTACACATGGCATCATTTTCCTTTTTTTCTTATTGTCCCTCCTATTGAGAACCATTAGGATTTGTATCTTGTACCTATTGATATACCCTAGGGCTCTTCCTTCACTATTTCATAAGGTCATTTGACCCTTGCAACCTTCACCTTGAACTAAATCCCTTTGATTTTTTGAGAAACAAGTATAGGATGGGATATGATGTTATATACATCTGTGTCACTTTAAGCAAGTGTGTTTTTCATGTTTCTTTCAATAGAAAAAAACTCTCAAACATTATATGTGGATTGAACTTGTTCAATGACTTCATTGATCTTTGCTTCCATGATTGTATCTCCTTCCACATGTGGATCATGTGGCACTTTCTATGCTATTATTGGTTTCTCAAGGATCACATTGTTTGTGATGTTACCCATTATAACTCTTTTTGGATCAATTTTTTCAATGTTCTTTTTCTTCTATACATTTTTTGTTTTCTTATTGTTTCCTATACTCATCATGCATGTTGTTGTGACACTTCTTGATCTTCTCCCTAAGGTATTTCCTCCTTGCCTAGATTGTGAATTTGTTGTTTCTTAGTGGAATACTGCATGGTATATCATTGGCCTTCTAATTCTTGTGGTATCTTCTTATTCAACTTTCTTTTGACTCCTGAAATTTCCACTAACCTTCCTTATTGTTCATTGTTCCCACTTTCCTAACCTTTTTGGCTTGTGTCTTAGATTTCTCTAATGTCATTTTGCTTTCCCTGTAATAGTTGGTCGAATGGCCATATCTTCTAAAAGTAGAGCAAAAATCTGGCTCGATCTCATACTTAATAGTGTATTTGAATACATTTGTTTGAATAGTTGGAATAAGGGTTCACGTGACATCCACCTTAGTGGCTAACCAAGCAAATTTACTCCTATCTGACCAATAGTATGACTATCAATTTGAATCCATCTTCCAATGGCCATCCTAGTGTATTCAATCATAAAAGGAATGTACAAATGGAGGTGTAAGTCCAGTACTCATACCCATGTAACCACATACCTCGATAAATCTTCAAATGATTTGAATGTAGAATTCCAATCCCACACATCCAAGAAGCACTAGAAAAGCATCCAAGGATCTCTCGTCAATACTAATTCATGGTCATTATTGCATGATAGTTGTATCACATAATGTTTGAGATCCATTTTTTACATGTTAAACTATCCAATAGGGTCCACATGAGCTTTATTCCCTCCCTCGTCATTAAGAATTTGACATCCATGCCCAATAGGTGTACAACTACTACATACTTACATGGTCTAGTAAGAATCTCCTCAACAACTTGATCAATTGATAACTTTGATTGTCCATCATAGCAAGAGTTATAGTGTACATCTGGCCTAAAATGATATTGGGTACACATCATTAAAATTGTGTTGAGTACACTATAGATGACATATTCAAACATTTAAGAGAACATATGTGCTTGGAAAAACTTAACAATGTAAAAATAAAGAAAGCAACAATATTGGATACTATCTTATTAACAATTAAGTTTGTTTTAGGTGCATTTCCATTGTACTAAACAAAATTATATTGTCATTAACAAGCTTCCCAAAGGAAGGTTTTGTGAGGGTCTTTTAAGACAAGGCTACTAATGACACTTGTTTCAACGTGAAGTACTACATGAATAGGTCAAGAGTTAACCCATGTTAATCAACATAATCCATCCTTGCTTGACAACTCAAGGAGGATTCCCAACCTTGTATCCCTACCCTGACAAAATAGGCATGTGCTCAAGTTTAGTATAATGAAAAAGTTTAATTATGTTTCAAGGTTTGTTCAAAATATTTTAAGAAAAATGAAAGTACGAATCATAGGTAATAAGTAGATCAAACAAGTATATAAAACCAAGAAGTTTAAGCATACATACATGAAAGAATGGTTAGTACCACAAGTATAGTCAATAGGAGGATGAAGTTCACCTTCATAAGATTAATCATTCATATAGAAAATCATACACAGTAAGCTTGACTACATCTTGGCAATTGAGTCAACCGAGTGATACTGATATTTTAAATAAGTGCAATGGTATTACCATCGGTAAGATTAGGTTAATTAATCATTATCATTGGGGTGGATGTGTCATTTAAGTCTAGCTACTTGTTTCTTTCAATATTATTTTCCATATCACAACTTGGCCATGCACTATAATGATCATGTTCTATCATACATAATGAAATTATTTAGCTCTTAAAGTGGAATTCCACTACCAAATCAAAGATCCAGCATCAGGTTTTCAAGATCTTATTTACATATAAATCGTGATAATCAAGTAAGATAAGCAACATGGGCATCACCATCATCAAACTACTCATTTAGGGGTATTTCCGTACAATATTTTAAGCATTAGAGCATAGATGAGATCCATTTGGGATAGATATCACAAATGTCATTAATCAACTTATATGAAGCCATAATGTAGCACAGATCATTATTAGAGAAAGATTCATACAAGATTATAGATCTAGATGTCAACATGTGCATTAGGTCAAAATTCAAGGTAACATTTGGGCACTTAGTCACATGAGGGCACAAGAGTGATACATATAGCATTTTGATGCACAAAGCATAACATTAACTATTGATTTGGTGATCATAAATAGATTTGAGTAGTATTAAGTTCACTTTGGGGAAAGTTTGGAGATTCAACATCAAGGTATCCATATGAAGCATGTTTCAAGGTTCAAAGCACAACATCAAATCAAAATAGGGTACTATTATAAGCAAGTTTGACTATTGGTTCAACATACATCAAAAACTATATATTTGGATCAAGCACAAGGATTTGAGACATATTCAATTCATATTAAGCATTAAGAAGTGATATGTAGCTTAAAAGGCTTTTTAGGTCATTTAAGCAACAGTAGACCACTTAAGGGTACAAAATATGGATGGAGTTGAAATCATTATTCATAAAGATACCAAAGATGTTTATGTTAGTCTAACCTAAAGTTTTAGGACATAAAAGACTATGATCATGCAGTTCAAAGCATAAACCATCATAAAATGATTTTGGAATATCAGTCTAAGATCAAGTATATCTATGTTCTGGAAGTATTTCTAATGGAATGATCTCATTTTCTGATCAAAATGATATATTAGAAGTCTATATTTGGAGCTAGTATGATAAAGATATGATTTTCAAATCTTTACCTTGATTTAGCTAATTTGGACCTTTGGATCTCAATTGAATGGCCAAGAGGATTCCTATGCGGGCGCTCCCTTTCTTGGGCCTTTGGCAAGGGGCCTAAAAGACCCGAGCCTAGTAAGGCCTCACCCCAGTCGCTCACATGCTACCATCATTGTTGGCCGCTTGTCGTGGGATTGTCAGCACCCTGCGGACGCTACGCATCGCCCATAACCACCATCTGACTTTGGTAGGGTAGGGCATGGGCCCGCATTCTATGGCCACTAGATTGGGGGGCCACTACTAGACCGTTGATTTAATAGTGGTTGTACCCCACGTATCTCCCTCACACCCTACTCTCACACACTACATGCACAGTGGAGGCAGTCATCGAGGGCTCCATTGATGGGCCCGCTCATGGCCACATCCTAGGTGGAGAAGGTGCCATCTCTATGAGGGAAGCTCTCATGGACGTGATGTACCCCTTGCCCAACAATGAGGACGAGTTGGAGGGCATGAGCCTTTGTGGGAGTTGGGTGGTGTCGTTAATGATGGGAGGATGGAATAAGAGCTAGAAGGTGCAAATTGATATAAAAGAGAAGGGAAATGGTGAGAATGGCTCAGATTGGCATTGAGAAAGTCATGCAAATAGTGTTTTGCTTGTCCTGACACAAGGTAAAAGACAACATGAGGGCCATAAGATCAACATCCATCATGAATCACAAGTCAGCCTACAAGGAGGAAGGGTGGATATCTGGTCCCAAAATTGAGCCCCCTCATTGGTCGAGAGGGGCTCCCACTGATATCTAATTTGTTCAAGTTAGTTCAAATGTGTGTTTCTTTGAAAATATTATAAAATTCATACCTCCCAAACTGTAACTCCATATTGAAGTGAAATCATCATTGTTGGTTCATAAATTTTCTCTACTTGATATATTAAAAGGTTGGATCCAAGATGGTAATAATAAGAGCATTCAAAATTCAACATGTATCTTCAAAAGTTAAATTATACAAACAACTATTGTAAATTAAGCATAAATTGACATTTACTCAAGTTCATTCATCAATTGAGGATAGTATGACTTGAAATCATCAAATTGGGAGTAAGGAAAGTTATTGAATATAATTTAACAATTTCTTTAGCCATACACGATAAATCTAACTTTTTGACAAAAAAAATTTAAAAGATAAGATGCGCACCAAAAGTATATATCCTCTTATGGCTCATTGTCCATAATAAACTTCTTGTGCGCTTTAACTGGCGTAAAAGGGGTCCCCTAGGCTCCTCTATATTGATCATACTTCCTTTCAATGCCTCTGTATAGCTTCCATATCTTCTTTGGGAAACTCCAGGATTGAAAGCTTCCATTTGGTCATGTTCCCACAATGGAAACTTAAAATATTTGACCTTATCCCACTTACGATTTCCATTCCTTTTAACAGTTGAGGATGCATTGACCCTTCCTTCAATGGTTGTTGCTGCAGCTTGGTTACTTGTACATTAATAAAAATGTGGATTGAAAGAAATAATAGACTTTCTAGAGGTTAAACATTTCGAGGCACATGTTATTTTGATGTATACTGCACTCTTCTCCATTCGATTTCCACTCTTTGTTGTAGGTGATGCAACCTCTTCCCGTAAGCCTAAAGACCCTTCTAAGGCTTCACTGTGTTTAGACAGAGCATTTCTCCTTTGTT
This sequence comes from Alisma plantago-aquatica, assembly GCA_963693085.1. Classification (NCBI taxonomy): domain Eukaryota; kingdom Viridiplantae; phylum Streptophyta; class Magnoliopsida; order Alismatales; family Alismataceae; genus Alisma; species Alisma plantago-aquatica. The sequence continues at coordinate 345,619,719 of OY856415.1, forward strand.
TCGGTTATAGAAGACAATATCGAGGATGATGTTTTGATATTGAGCCCAGCTCGCTTTCCATCTGGCATGCTCATGGGGCACCGGACACCTTTTGCTTACCTCTTAAGTATTGTTGTGGGTTGTTTATAGGGGAACCCGTCCCCCCATTGTGCAGGAGTTCCTGCAATAGTCCTTTTACATACTGATTTGTGCATGTTCTACTTGTAGGTTGTCTATGGGGATCTCACTCCTAATTATCCAGAATCTCTCATCTTTCTTTAGTTTGACTGGAACATTTGGCTCTCCTCCACAAGTGCATACGGCCACCTTTGGTGTCTCCTTTTACATTGTTTTCTGGTCCTCACTAGTCTATGTACTTGCATTCAGTATTGTCATAATCTTCAGAAAAGTATCATGTGAATTGTCGACATTTCATTCTTTTAATCACTACTAAAAAACATTCTATAGGTGATGATTAAGAACATCATCTTTGACCTGAAAGTTTACATGGATCAACATGATCAGCCTGATGAACGTCATCTATTAAGTGTAAGCTATACACTGTGTTAGCTTTTGCAAGTGATGTCATCTATATTGGTTCTCAGGTTTCCAGAAAGTGGCAAATAGATGACATTATAAGCCATAACCTGTTCCATGGAACGTGATTCAGGATACTGTCACCTATTAAAATGAAGGTGACATATATATGCCTCACCTATTCGTGATGGTGAATTACTATGGAATGACATATTACATTAAAAGATGAATCCAGGTTAGGGTTATAAAATATTTATTCGTTATCTTGACCACAAATTAGAAAATAACATTCACAACACCATTAGGAAGACAGAGGATGACAAAATATCAATTCCATTCCAACTATGTCAAGTTTACACAACATTCTTTACAAGGAATTTCAATTTCTCTTTACAACCAGCCATGGGCATTTTTAGAATAAAATTCTTGTTTCCCTGACTCCTTCCCGTAGCTTCCCCTTGCCTAGAGAATTACATATATGCTCATGTGTTCTTGCTCTAGTACAGGCGTGTACATGCATGCTTCGTTCTTCTGAAACTAGTAGGGGGTAGCACCCATGTTAGCGGTTGCAGCAGCAGCGGCATAGAACCCTCCTTATTTGAGCATCACCTCATGGTCCCGACCTCCATCCTGCAGGTACATTGATGTGAACAAGCTATACACTTCAAACAGAAAACCCACCAAATATACAACATATGAAAAGAAGCAAGCCTTTCTAAATCTTCCTAGACAATCCCAAATAGGTAAAAGCTTGGTGAGGTTTCGGTGAAAACTCCTGTAAATGGTACAACAAATTTTCTTAGATATCTATCTGGTTTTCAGGATACATACCTCTCTGATCATTCCAGGACGATAAAAAGCTGCCAAATTCTCTTTAATTTGCATATTCTGCAGCGAAAAAAATACACCCTCTGGAAACAACTGCATCTATAGCGATGGATTGTCCAAGAGCAAAAAGAAGCGTGCACTTTCACATAACAGTGGGTGCCCTGAGTTGACCAAGAAAGACGATGCTGAGGTGCAGAAGTCCCCCTCCTCCATGGAGTACTACCTGAAGAAGATAGGCAGAACGCTGCTCTCCAAAGGCTACCACAACTTCACCTTGGCACAGATTGAGGATATAAGTAGGGGTTTCAACGACAAACACCATGTAGACGGCAACGTCTATAAGGGCGCTATACGTTATCAAACATGGGAAACCAAAGTGGTTGTCAAGCGCGTATCCAGGGAATGGACAATGGGATTTCTAAATGACGTCCAGGTAGTGCCAATGCTTCATGATCCGCACGTGGTCACGCTGATCGGGTTTTGCAATGAGACAATGGAGATTTTCCTTGTTTATACAACTGTGAAGAGAAGGAAAACAAAAGGAGGCTTCTGTCGCTGTTGTTGCCTCTGCACATTATATATAAGACAACCACGGGATTCTTAAAACTTGAAATCTGTGCTGAAGGGAAGGGAAGTGAGATGGTGATGGGATTGGTGATTACCTGCTGGCGCATGCTATTCTTCTTCAGATTCTGATCAGGCATCAGTCCAAAGTGGATGTGAGGAAAATGGGCCCACTGCGAACCAAGCAAGATAGAGATGAAGCAAAAGTAACTATAGTTATTTCAGAAGAAGTAAAGACTTATATGTAATAAAGAAACTTTTATCCACGGAACCCTAATCCTAGGGGACCAGAAGAGGACGTTTTTGGAAACCAAAACCCTAGCTGGGGAGCTAGAAGAGGCAGCAGCTTAGCTTATGTACAGAGATCTAGGAATAGGCAGGCCTGAGAGGAGGAGGAGGAGGAGGAGGAGGAGGAGGAGGGGGGTGTGATTACATTTTTGGAAGCGGCGCTGAAGACCTCCCTGTGGGTGATGTCTGGATTTCCAGCTTTTATGCGTTGGATTTCGTCCCTGCAGCCATCATCAGAACATCGTGTAAAGCATATACATTTGACATCTTGTAAAAGAGGTTAGAATGTATGCAATAGATAGACGGATATTCCTCAACGTTGCTAGATAAAAATGAAATCCTCCGATCATAACAGAAGCACAATGAAGAATTGAGGAATTTCTATTCAATAAGATACTTACTTGATGAAGCGATTGTAGGCAGACGGGACCTGTGTGTTGACAAACATGAGTGATGTTGTGGCCGTGGAGGGGTCCTCTTCTTCTTAGGCTCAAAACTAGAATCTTTTGGGCACAAATTAATGGCCATAATAGGAAGACGTGCCTAATATTTGTCAGTAACTTGGGACTATTACTTGGCAGCCTAACCTTCATTGTTTCGCTCGCCTGCTAAGAGAAGGGGAGAGATCAATTTTGGTCATAAAATTTTATTTTTTCTTCCAAATAATGTAAATATGGAGTTCGCTGTAAATATGTGCTATTGTAAGTCTATTCAATTAAACTACAGTCCAGCTGAAAACAGGCGTTGTATCCATAGTTAGAAAGTCACAGACCACAAAAACAAAGGATGTGCATGTGCTTGTGAAGGTTAGCATCCATATGGGCAGCCAACTACATAATTTTTCTAGATCATTCATAGGTAGGACAAGGAAAGAAATTGTGAACCACCTAGCTAAGCAAGCAGCCATATCTAATGTACCATGTTTGCACATATGGTTTTTCTATATTCGTACATGTACTTGCTAAGAAAGATATGAAGGAGCAGAATTTTCTCTGGTTTGCTTTATAAAATTAACCTAGCATCACCTTATTGGAAATATGCTCACCTGACATATATCATTACTAGATGCAACAACCACAGCCTCTCATCATCCGCAACTTAGGCACCATGCAAACATAGCTCTGGGCCAGACCTATGTTATTGGATATGTTGCTTGGGCGCCGACAACAGAACTTGGAGGCTTCCTGTGGTGTTCGATGTGCAGAGTTCAGCAACAAGAAAACTTCTGTAAAGAAATATTGAGTAGAATACAGATTAATTACCATTCTAATTCCCAAAAAAATCACCCATCCACAATATTAGATATGGATGCAAAGTAGCTTTCCTGGTTTAATTTATTAAGCCAAATGGTATGATACTCATCTGATTAATATTATTCATATAACAAAAGACACCATCTCAACATCGTGGCATGGCTTCATAATATAGGAGGCATAATTAATTATCATGGAAGAGCCTCTATTTAGATTGATGTACATTCATCCCTTCATTAGCCAAGGCGAACATAATAACTAAGCATGTTCAAGAATAAGCACATTGTAAAGATAAAACTTTTCTAACTTTTGCAGTTGATAACCAACTAATGAGTTCAATTGTGAACTAGCTATCTAATAAAGTGGGGATGATGAGAAGATTGTCATTGTTGATTGAGACTATAATCTCATTCTTGTTGCAGTCATAATTACATAACAAATTTGGGCAGTATAACAAAAAAGGAGTGTGCAGGTTTTGTAAGAATCACAAGTCGCTTGACGAATAGGAAGCACAAACACTTCCTGGGAGTTTTTGTCGGGGTAACAGACACGTGCTCCATACGGACAGACAGTGAACATGGCCTAGGCATGTCCAGCTTTTTTTTTTTAGTTTTTGGCATGGACATAGCTGCGACACAACTTGGACACAGTCATCCCAGTCCAACTACGTCTAGGTCCAGTTAAGTAAACAAAACTAAACCCTTCCACAATTCTTGACTACCCCAATCCTCCCACCCAACAAGCTCAAAACCCTCTCTTCCCCTTTCCCTCTTCGTCTACCATGGTTTAAAAAGAAGGTTGTGCTGTCTGGACAGACAGGGTAATGAATAGAGTATATGAGGTATGAGGCAGTATGTGTTGTATTGGATTTTTTAAATATTAATTATGTATTTTATGTTGGCATATATGGAGACATGCATATATAAACTAAGTGAGATTAGCTTTGAGCCTAGTGTGCCTACTCACCCATGACAGGGCCCATATACCTACCTATCCCTAAGACCTAACTAAGAGACGAACATTATGTAGACAGCCAGACACCCAACCCGATAACCTTTGTCTTTCCACTCCACTTTCCTCCCACCTTCCTACAAAGCTCTTGATGTCCTACGGCCAAAGGAGCACCCATCGCACCACTGTCATCCATGGCCAAGATGACTAGCTAAACGCATCCCATATACCTATCCTTAAGCCATAACTATGAAACACAAAATTATGTAGACAGCTAGACACCCAACATGATAACCTCAGTTTCTGGACTCCTCTCCCCTCCCGACTTTCCTGCAAAACTCTTGATGGCCTAGGGCTAAATGAGCACCCATTTTCCCACCATAAACCACTACTGCAATGACTAGCTGGACCCAACCCAAGACCTATCCCTAAGCCCTAAATAAGAAACAAGACACAAACATATGTCTATCTATAATAACATCAAATGTGTCCAACGTCATGTCCGTGTCCTCAATTTTTGAAAATTGTCATGTTCCATGTCTATGTTTGTGTTCATGCTTCCTAGGGAGTAGCTCCTCATTACCCACTGAAATGGTAGGATAAACAATATGTACTTGTTTAGGAAGAATATATAAGGTCTCATTCAAAGAGACCTTGTAGAAAGTATCTAACTGTTCATTTTTAGTTTCTAAGTCAGTCATATCATTGCACATGCTTAAATCATTATCTACAGAGATATGAAAGAATGAAGAAATAGATACTTTAGTATATAGAAGAAAAGACATGGTTATTTTGAGATGCATAAATTTAATGTAAGAGACATTACTGATGTCATACAGCACAGGATAGAATCATTACCTTTTTCTGTCATCATTTAGGATGGAGGGATCATTTTTCAGCTCCTGCATGCCACCATTTAATATATGCACCATTATATTCTTCTGAATGCAACTATTTAACATATATGGTATAATCCAAATTCTATTGGCTACAATATTTTGCCCGTTGATCATAAACCAAAGACTATACAAATTGAGCAAGAGTCATTACTCATTCACATAAGACAAACTAACTCCTCTTCTACACTACGACATTTTAGAATTTCTTCTTATAATGATTTTTTTTCTAGACAGATAATTCCTAAACTTAATAAAAGATAGAAAGAGAAGACACTATTTCGTCTATTCATCATTCCAGAGGTATAAAATTTCTAGACTCCAAAACTACTAGAGCAAGATTTAGTAGGCTTGTGCATACACAAAAATCAAAATTGTTTAAGAGGGTACAAATAAATATTATGAATAATAATCATAAATCATAACATATTTGTCACTTGTTAGTTTACAAACGTTGTTTATATACCTTACTAAAACGAATATATGAAATGATGATCTATATCTATTTAAAGAGATTTCACATGCTCAACTGATTGTGTGTTTGAGAAATACAAACCCATGACCTAAGATTGGCATCTAATCTGAAAGGGAATCATATAAAGCAACAACCTTGTAAACAACATTGACAATTAACTTGAACATCAGGCCCGCCAGTTTGGCACTAGTCCTGATCATCAATATATTTTCAAATTTGATGAGTTGAACACCATTACATACCGTGATGGTAACAATAGCAGTTTGTAGTAACAATTTTGTTATTAATCGGAGAAAAAACCATTACAATGGAATTGTAAAAGTTAAGCTACTAACTATTACGAAGTATAAGTGGTCACCTACTATTATTGATGAATATGTCCTTCCTGACCTGACCTTTGTTGCTTGATACACCAACCTTCCAAGCCCTACCACCCCAGTCAGCCACTGCATCATCAAATCCACCAGAATCTGTTCCTTTGCGCCAATAGAAGCATTCTATACCTCTCTTTTTAAGGTAAGGAAATTGAGTAATTGGAGGAAGTGAGAAATCAAAGCCAAGGAGTCAGTTCGGCGGCTCACAAGAAGTGCACGAGACATCAGCGACTTACAATCAACAGAGGAGTTAGTTGTCAGCGTTGTGTTCGACCTTGGGCGGAGCAGATGCCTGTGAAGAGTCGTAGACGGAAGGCAACGATTGCAGAGTCTCTGGATGGGGGGAGACGAAGTGACAATGGGAAGTAGAGAGAGAGAGGAGGGGTGCGCGTAGAAGCAAGGAGTCAGAGACCATATTGCCGGCGGATCGCGGATCAAAGAGTCCATTAGCGGATCGCAGATCAATGAAAAAAATTGACAACAAAACACCAATACGCCCATTTTAGAATGTTTAAACTAGAATCATCATTACAGACATATGTAAATCAAAGGAAAAGATGACCAAGTCCAACTGAAAGATCCATCCATGAGTTAGCTCTGGGTAAGCTTCAAGGACCACCACCAGCTCTTCAAATCAGGATTGTCACTACTACCACCACCACCTATATAAGAGTATCGATGGCCAGAGTTTGCTCCTCACCAGCTGCATTCACTCCCCTCTCCTCCTCCTCCATTAGTTCAGATAGTGGTAACACACGTCTCCTTTCCAAGCCTATCAATTTGTACACAGAAATAAATGAATTCATTTGCCAATCGAGAGTGGAAGTAGTAGCAAAAGCTGTTGTGACCACTCTTGTGCCTTCCGCATTTGCTCCTTCTCCTGTGTCCAGTACTCATCTGCCAACTCTTCCCCCAGTTTCCACTCCTAACACTCTCTCATCTACCGTTCGTCTCTCTCCTTCTCCTCTTGGTTCTCATACAGCTCGCCATTGCCCACATTTTTCGGTAGAGAAAGGTGGGATAGAGTGATTACCACAAGAAGCAACAGCAATAGCAACAACAAGAGAAGCAGCTAGCAGATCGGGTTAGCTCCGATCTGAAGGAAGCAAGGTACCCAGAACTGGGCTCATGCAGAATAAGATGCCGCAACAGCAAGGGGTTGGGTTCCCAGACGGGGTCAGAGCAGGGACATCACCTCACCGTCCTGCTCTACTCCTTTCACTCACTTACTACCTCCTCGCCGCTTTCCTCCTCTACAAGGCACTCTATTGGCTCTACACCCTCGCCCGCCGCTCTGGCTCCTCCTCCACCAGGCCCGCCGTTGACGGCGAGTGCTACATTGTACCTCGACGAAGGGGCGGAGAAGGTGATGGAGGTCTGACGATTCTAGTTTAAACATTCTAGAAGATCATGTACCTCGACAAAGGGGCGGAGAAGGTGATGGAGGTCCGACGACCAGCGGCTGATATGAGACCTGAGGGAAAGGAGTTGGGGGGACCCAGCACAGGTGAAGGAGAGGAGAAGGCCGTCTGCTGGTCTTCAGCTTGAAGGTGACGAAGGCCGTCTTCAATTTGCTCGGTCTGCGACTGTGTCTGGCGGCGAGATTCCAGCTAGCTCGGTGTGCGGTGGTGTGTGATGATGCCAGGCCATCAGTCGAAGCAGGAGGTCCAGACGAGCTATGGGGTAGCGGATCTCCTCGGCGGAGGCATGTAATCGATGGATTCGAGGACTGGACGGAGAACATGATGGCTAGGGTTTGCATCGTCGCATCGCTCAGCGGTGGAGAGCCTAAGAGAGGGAGAGGGGGTTTCAGTTCTGCAGAGGGGGTTGGGATCTCCGTCTGGAGTATGCTAGCGGAGGGGGGATCAGATCGCCGACGCGAGTAGTTAGGGGAGGGTGACTGGATCGCTGTTCGTTGGGCGAGGAGGATAGAATCGTGGAGGCGAGGAGTCGACCTTAGCGAGGAAGAGAGACCGCGTGATCAGGGGTGCGTAATGGGGAGAGTGGCTACAACCATGGCATGGGAGCCTTGACTTGTGAAATTGTGAAATTTTCTCAAAGTAATTTTACAAATACATTTAGATCCTATTGACCTAGGATTGAGTTAGGAACCGTCTTTTTCTTCTTTAATCTGGAGTCCGAACAATTTAGATCTTATTATCAATCTCTAGAGACCCATTCAACTTCAAAAATTCATTTACTTTTTTACTATATTATATACTTCTTTATAATTGTATTTATTGAAATAAAAGCACTTGTGCATCACATATCGATTCAAAATCTAATACATCTAATTTTGAAATGTTTTGTTATATATATATATATATATATATATATATATATATATATATATATATATATATATATATATATATATATATATATATATATATATATATATATATATATATATATATATATATATAGCATATGTGTATATTAGAATATGAGGTGAAGATTCTTCTTAGATTGGTTCACTAACTTCAACATTAATATTTCCTCCCTCTTTTCCTGAATAGATTGCAATTGTACATTCCTTCCCTCCGTGTTGGCAAGCAGAAACTAAAGCATCCCCAGTATGATCTCTTTATACTTATAACTTGATAGAACTCACCCTTTAAGAATCAATTTTATCTTAATTTGATCAAGTTTACGCCTCTCTATTAATATGTATTTGAGGATATTTAGCACAAGTAAGGCATCTTTACAATTGCCTTCACAATGGCATATTTGTGAAATGATCCTTCTTGTTAGAGAACCTATACGGGAAAGGGAGGGTTGGGTTGCTTGGAGTGGTGCACTCATATGTGATTGACTATCCCAACATAGGTAAGGTCATTATTATAGAAGCTTTATTTAAAATATATAGAAGGCATTTGGAAGAAATTTTAATTAATATAGAAGCTTATTTGTAGGAATATTAATTTGATGGAAGTTATTTACTTACAAGGAAATACATTTTAGTGGGTTTCCTAACTAAAAGTTTTAGGTAAACATATTTTTTAATCATTTGTATTTCTATAAAATAAATCTACATATGTTATTATTTGATTGATTATGAAATATGTTATTATTTGATTGACTATGAACTTCTTAAATATAATGTAGAAATCTAGAAGCAATCAGTAATCACATTTTTACAAATGATACACCATACTTTTCATGCAATATTAGTTGAATCTGGTAAGTAATCAATTTTATTTTGTAGGATTCATTACATGAGCTATTAAGGTAATTCATCACCATATCTCATCTCAGAACCACTACATCTGACTGTTTAATGTGACATTATCAGTGGAGTTTCTTTGATCTAAAAAATTGATAGCATATTTGCTAAATTAAAAAAAATCATCGAATATATCACCCTGCAAATAACCATTATATTATACAAATCATGCTTAAAAAGCAGAAGCAAGATACATGAATAGATCTAACAGATAAAGCTCATGTATTTTATCTGAATAGTTGTTGTCGCCACTTTTATAAAGAACAGATGCACATACATTTAGTTAATTCCATGTAACTCCTTCAACTTGTAATGTTTATAAAAAGTGCATGCACACATGTTTCATTAAGACTATCTTACTCCCTCAACATAGAAGTGTTATAACTAAAATTACCAAAATATAAATCTAAAACTATTTTTTTTATTGGAAAAGTGATAGGAATCTCATCATAGAGGATTGAAATTTCCATTGAGAACCAAGTAGGACGTCTTTTAATAGGATGAGGAAGTGTCCTTTCATTACAATTCACTAGCGCTACACCAAAGATGAGTTTCGAGGCACATCATGAGAGTACCTTCTCACAACAATTGAGGGAAATCCATAGAACCATAATGCTAAGGTGACCTGAGAGGAGGGCCTTTCATGTCATACGAGGAAGTTCCCTCTCACAAAGAGTCACCTAAGTTGCATTGAGGATGATCTAGTTTTGATCTAAAATAATGACATAGATCTAGGGCCCATATCACAACAATATCATCTCATAATATGTCCTTAAAAATGCTTTTAGGAGGGCTATGATCCATATCTTGATAGTGTCCTCTCATAATAAGTCCCTAAAAATACATTCTGTGAGGAGCCAAAGCCAATATTAGAGTCCTCTCACATCATGTCCTAGGAAATGGATTTGGGAGGAGACAAATCCCATATCATGATAGTGTCCTCTCACAACAAGTCCTTAGATTTTTTAGAATTATGGTGCTCATTTGTACTTGCAACACTCACTTGTGATGCTTGCAAAAGTTGTAGCACTGGCTTGTGGAACTTGTGACATTCGGCTTTAAAATTGTGAAAATTGAGATATATATAAATATATACATATATACATATATATCTAAAATAAGAAAAAGAAGATGATGATCATCATGAGAAGAAACCAGAATTTTGATTGTGGTACTCACTTGCAGAGCTTGCAACACTCACATGTTGGGCTAACAACCTAGCTTGTGGTGCTTGTAACACTCGCTTGTAGACTGGTAGCACTCACTTATAGGGCTTGCAACACTCACTTGTGGGGCTTGAAACACTTACTTATGGGGTTTGAAACACTTGCCACCATGGCCCATATCATGACATTGTCATCTTAGAGCAACCCCCTAAAATGCATTTGCGAGGAGCCAAGACCCATATCATGAGAGTGTGCTCTTATAGAAATTCCATAGATTTACAATTGTTGGGATCCATGACCCATATTATGACATTTTCCTCTCATAGAAAGTCCCTAGAAATGCATTTTTGAGGTGCCATGGCCCATATCTTAACAATGTCCTCTCATTGTATGCCCTCAGATATGCATTTGAGGGGAATATCTTGATAGTGTCCACTCACAAGTCCTTGGAAATGCATATGGGAGGATCCAGGGCCAATATCATGAGAGTCACCTCTCCCAACAAGTTGCCAAATTTTGATTTTGGGAGGAGCCATTGGCCATATCATGATAGTGTCCTACACAAGAAGTCCCTAGAAATCCATTTGTAAGGTGCCATGGCCCATATCTTAAACATTTCCTCTCATTGTATGTACTCAGATATGCATTTAAGGAAATATCGTGAAAAAGTTCACTCACAACAAGTCCTTGAAAAATACATATGGGAGGAGCCAGGGCCATACCATGAGAGTCACCTCTCACAACAAGTTCCCAAAATTTGATTTGGGAGGAGCCATCAGTCATATCATGATAGTGTACTACCACAAGAAGTCCCTTGAAATGCATTTGATGAAACGTCAGGGCCCACATCCTTACTGTGTCCTCTCAAAACAAGTACCTAAATATGCATTTTGAGGAATATGTGCCTAGATCATTAGAATGTCCTATAATGAAAGACTCCCAAAATGATTTAGAATGACTCTCACCAACAATTTCACTCACATGTCTCCTTTATGCATTTTCAAATAAATGTTTTGATATATCCCCATGAAAATGAATCTGGGAGGAGCCAAAGACCATATCATGACAATATCGTCTCACAACAAGTCCCTTGAAATGCCTTTGTGATGAGCTAGGTCCCACATCATGACAGTTTCCTCTCACAACAAATCCCTAAAATTTCATTTCAGAGGAGTTGGGACCGGCCCATATCATGAGAATGTCCTCTCATGACAAGTCTTGTAAAATGTATTTGCGAGGAGCCATGACCCATATCAAAATAGTTTACTCTTAGAGAAAGTTCATAACAATGCTTCTGCGGGGAGCCAAGGTCCATATCATGATCGTGTCCTCTATTAGCAAGTTCATGAAAATTGCTTCTAGGACGAACTAGGACCATATCATGATAATGTTCTCTCAAAATAAGTCCCTCGAAATACTCTGATCTTAGATGTGTACAAATGTATCACCCTCTTAAATGTTCATCAAGGAGACATATATGAGTATTAACACAAGCAAAGCATGGTCATTGGGGTGCTTGTGGAAGCCATCGCCCAATTGCAACAATTGTTGCTTGGCGGGTGGTCTACGCTAGGGGTAGGCAAAAAATCAACAAGTGTCCTCTCACCACAAATCCCTAGAATTCATGATAGTGTCCTCTCACAACAAGCCCCTAAAAATTCATTTCAGTGGATTAGGGTCACATATCATTATAAATGTCATCTCAAAACAAGTCCCTTAGTATCATCTAGAGGAGAGAGAGAGAAGGGGGCGCCTTGTTTAAGTCTTAGTTAAGTAATAACACTCTTGGTGATGTTAGAACCTATTAGTATATAGACTTTCCTGCATTTTTACTTAGTCTATTTTTCTCTTTTACTTGTTATTTCTATGTCTTGTTTTATCCCACATTGGTTATATCTAAACCTATTAGCATATGCCTTTCTATTCTTCGGCTAGTTCTGCGCTCACTTCGGATTTACTAGTGGACACGCCTTTACCTGTGGTGGATGATTTGCCTGATAATTCTGATGCTCCGATTGAAAAGCCACCTCTGAAAGTTTATCACAGAAGACCGAAGCCGACAGCTCCCTCTATGGCCTCTCCATCGTCCTCATCCTCCGTGCCAGATCAAACACCTCTGCAGGTATTTTCTGATCTTGATATTCCTATTAGTCTGAGAAAGGGGACAAGAACGTGCACTATGCATCCGATTGGGAATTTTTGTTCTACTGCTCATCTGGGTGTTAATTTTGCTAACTTCACTGTGGCTCTTTCTGCTATATCTGTTCCTAAAAATGCTTCTCAGGCTCTTAGACATCATGCATGGCGTCAGGCTATGGAAGAAGAAATGAAGGCCCTTACAGAACGTAATACATGGGCCCTTGTTGATCCACCTGCTGCTTGCTCTCCAGTTGGTTTCCGATGGGTCTTCACAGTCAAATACCAGCCAGACGGTACTCTTGAATGGATGAAGGCGAGACTTGTGGCAAAGGGGTATACACAGACCTATGGGGTCGACTACTTCGAGACTTTCTCTCCAGTGGCACGCCTGAACTCTGTGAGAATTCTGATTTCTGTTGCTATAAATTCTGACTGGCCTCTGTATCAGCTTGATGTCAAGAATGCTTTCCTGTATGGTGACCTTCATGAAGAAGTATACATGTCACAACCCCCCAGTTTTGTGTGTCAGGGGGGGTCCTCTAAAGTCTGCAGGCTGAAAAAGGCTATTTATGGCTTGAAACAGAGCCCCAGAGCTTGGTTTGACAAGCTCAACACTATTCTTCAGAAATTCTCTTTCCGGTGCTCCCAGTATGATCATTCTGTTTTTGTGAAAAATACTACTGCGGTATTGTTGTCCTTATTGTTTATTTCGACGACATTATTCTTTCCGGAAGTTATCTTGTTGGTATTCAGTCAACAAAGTGCTATCTGGAGAAACACTTTGTCACCAAGGATCTCGGCTCACTACGGTATTTTCTTGGGATAGAGGTGTCCTAGTCTTCTTCTGGTCTCTGCTTATCTCAGCGGAAGTATGTTCTGAATCTCCTATCTGAAACTGGTCTTCTAGGTGCTAAACATGCTAGCACACCTCTGGATCCGAACACCGACTGGGATGATGAGGATTCTCCTGCTTATCCTGACAATCAGCAATATCGAAGAATGGTTGGTAAACTCATCTATCTTACTGTTACACGGGCTGATATTACTGCTGCAGTTGGACTGGTTAGTCGATACTTGGATAAACCTCGGCAATACCATTGGGATGTTGTCTGCCATATTCTGAAATATCTGAAAAGTTCTCCTGGAAAAGGTCTGCTTTACAAGAAACATGGGCATTGCAAACTCCTTGGCTATTCTGACTCTGATTATGCTGGTAGCAAGGTTGACCGTCGGTCTACTTCTGGCTACTGTACCTTTGTGGGAGGTAACCTTGTCACTTGGCGAAGCAAGAAGCAGTCTGTAGTTGCTCGATGTAGTGCTGAAGCTGAGTATCGTGCCATGTCACATACTACTTGTGAACTGTTCTGGATTAGGAGCTTGCTGAAGGACTTTGTCATTTCTGATTCGTCTCCTATTCCAATGTATTGTGACAACAAAGCAACTACCTTCATTGCTAGTAATCCTACTTTCCATGAGCGGACCAAGCACATTGAGGTGGATTGTCATTTTGTTCGTGAAGCTGTTCTATCGGGCCAAATCTCTACTCCCTATATTCATACATCTGATCAGGTGGCTGACATCTTCACAAAGATTCTACCAAGGACGAGGTTCACTGCTATGACATCCAAGCTGGGCATGCTAGACATCTACGCTCCAGCTTGAGGGGGAGTATTAGTATATAGACTTTCCTGTGTTTTTACTTAGTCTATTTTTCTCTTACTTGTTATTTCTATGTCTTGTTTTATCCCACATTGGTTATATCTAAACCATGTGTCTTTCTCTTGTCTTATAAATGAGAACTCCTGTACTCTGTTTTAGATCATCTCAATAATAAGACAATTAGTCTCATATTCTAGAGAACCATAGAATGTTGAGTACCTTGAACCCTAGATGAGGTTGTGTCGAGTTTTGAAGGGAAAATGGGGGTTCCTATTAGTTTATAAACCATAGAGGATGTCCTATATCAGTTTTGGGAACTTTTGGAAGCATCCATGTCAGGTTAAGAACCTCAAATAGGTGAAGCCTATCAGTTTGAGACTTCCTTGCAAAAGTGGTATTGGTTTGTACACAAAGTGATGACAAATTGTGATATCTTGTCAAGGAAGGTACCCAATAATCGATACCTTACCCTTGGATTATCTACAAGAGTTTTGCATGTCAAGATAAATGTCATCTCACAGTAAGTCCTTAAAAATGCATTTGGGAGGTGTCAGGTATCATATCATGAGAACATCTTCTCACAACAAGTCCATGAAAATGTATTTGGGAGGTGTCAGGACCCATATCATGACAAATGGTATCTCACAACACATCCCTAAAAATGCATTTGGGAGGTGCTACAACCCATATCATGATAGTGTCCTTTCACAACATGTCACTTCAAATGGATTAAGGAGGTGTCGTGGCCCATATACTGATAGTGTCCTCTCATAATAAGTCCCTAAAAATGCATTTGGGTGAAGTTTGGGCCCATATCAGGACAAGGTCCTCTCACGCCAAGTCCTTGAAAATATATTTAGGAGGTGTCATGGCACATATGATGACAATGTCAAGAGAGTGTCCCCTCACAAAAACTCCATAGAAATGTTTTTTTGAGGAGCCATGGCCCGTATCGTGACATTTTCCTCTCACAACAAGTCCCTAAAAATACCTTCGCTGAAGTGCCCTAGACCAAATCCTAACAAGGTCATCTCACAGTAAGTCCCTAAAAATACATTTAGGAGGAATATTGTGGTAATGTACACTCACATCAAGTCCCTAGATATGCACACATGGAGATACAAGGCCCAGATCATGAGATTGTTCTCTGAGAACAAGTCCCCATAAATGTAGTTAGGAGGAGTCATGACCCATAACATGATAGTATCATCTCACACCAAGCCCATTGAAATGCATTTGTGAGGATGTTGGGCCCATATCATGACAATATAATCTCCAAAAAGTTTTTTGAAATGAATTTATGAGGATCTTGGGCCCATATCATGATAGTGGCCTCTCACAACAAGTCCTTGAAACTGCATTTGTGAGTATCCATGCGCATATCAAGGAATCCTCTCAGGAAAGTCCCCCAAAATGCATGTGCGAGGAGCTACAACCCATAACATGACAATGTCCTCTTAGACATGTCCATTAAAATGCTTAAAGGAGGGGCTAGGGCCTATGTCATGACATTGTCTTCTCACAAAAAAGTTCTTGATATGTGTATACATGTATTATCCTCTTAGCTATTCATCAACGGACATCTATGAGTTTGGGGACAATTAAAGCCTGGTTGATTGGGTGCATACCATGACAAGTATAAAAATTAATTTATGAGCTTCCAAGGCCCATATCATGACAAGTATCCTCTCACAAAAAGTCTCTAAAATGTATTTCGGAGGTTCTAGGTCCCATATCATGATAGTTTCCTCTCATAACAAGTCCCTGAAGATACATTTAGGAGGTGTCAAGGCCTATATCATGACAAATGTCATCTCACATCAAGTGCATAAAAATGTATTCGGGAGGATCCCTGACCCATATCATTATAGTGTCCACGCATGAGAAGTTCCTAAAAATGCATTACGGAGGAGCCATGGCCCATATATTGACAATATCCCCTCACATCAAGTCCCTAAAAATGCATTTGAGTGGATTTTAGGCCCATATCATGACGTTGTCTTCTCACACAAAGTCCTTGAAAATACATTTGGGAGGTTCTAGGGTACATATTATACCAATGTCATCTCAAAATAATTCCTTAAAAATGCAATTAGAAGGAACCAAGTCCCATATCATCATTGTGTCCTCTAACTGCAATTCCTTGGAAATGTATTAGGGAGAATCTAGGGCTCCGTCTCTTGACATTGTCTCCACAACATGTATCTAAAAATGCATTTGGGAGGAGCTGGGGACCATATCATGACCGTATAGAAACTTTTTTCCATGTCCCAAAAAATGCATTTGGGAAGAGCCATGGCCCATATCATGACAATGTTCTATCAGAACAAGTCATTGAAATGCATTTGGTGAGGAGTCGAGGCCCAGACCATGAAGTGTCCTCTTACAACAAGTCCTTGAAAATGCATATGTGAGGAGCGTGGACCCATATCATGACAAGAATGTTATCTTAAAGAAAACGCCCCGAAATGCATTTGTGAGGAGTGTGGACCCATATCATGACAGTGTCCTCTCACAACAAGTCCACAGAAATGCTTTTAGGAGGATCTAGGGCCCATATCATGAAAATTGTTTGTAGCAACTGTTGTAGAAGTGGGTGGTCCACACAAGCCACTATCATTGATAAGTTTGCCTCACAAGATAGGCCCATTGGCCTTAGAATGATCACAAACGATATGTATATAAGTTTGTGGATGATCGTCATGTGAATATCCCTTTATGAATAATTCTCAAAATTACTTAGAATGACTCTCAACACCAATTCTCTTACATGTATTCTTTATGTATTGTCAAATAAATGTATTGATTTATCACTGTAAAAATACATTTAGGAGGAGCGATGGGCCATATCATGATGAGTACTCTCATAATAGGTCCCTTGAAATTAATCGGTGAGGATTTGGGGCCTATATCATGATAGCGTCCTCTCACAACAAGTACTTGAAAATGCTTTTGTGAGGAGATGGGACCCATATCATGAAAATGTCCTCTCACAGAAAGTCCCCTAATGTAACATCCCTGACCTGGGTTATGAGTTAACCCTAGGTGTTTTGCCTAAATATGTAATTAAATCCTTGTGATTTACTCTGAGCATGTAATTAAATTCCCAGAAACGTATATTTCAGTATTTTCTCCTCTTTATTTTAAAGTTGTAGCATTGTTTTGATATACAGGGACCTATGTGCAATTTACCCAGTTAAAAGGGTTAGCTTGCAATTTGCACATGATGAGATGTTCCTCTGATGTTGAGACATCATGAGAATCTCTTTGGAAAAGTTTGAGGGATTTCCCAAGCTAGGGCACCAAGGTGCAGCTGTGGAAGCAATCCCAGTGCTTGAAAACCTTAATTTGGGGTAAAATGCAATTTACCCAAATTAAGGGATACAAATTGTGAAATATGTCATCTAATGTATCTTTTTAGACTCTTGCCATCATTTAGAGAAGAAATGATGAGGAATTCACCTCAATTGAATTATCAAGTTATGAGATATGCCTTGTGATTGAATAATCAGGGTATATGTGCAATATCCCTTTAAGTATGAACTTTATTATTAGATTGTTCTTCCTTGCCTTATTTTCCTAAGACCTTAAGAGAAGGTTTGTCCTTAGAATAAAGAGGAAGGGACGATCAAGTAAAGAAGGAGGGACCTAATTGGAATTAAGGACAACTTATGAACTAATGGTGAAAATCCTACCCCATGTATATAAGCTCTCCTTCCCTTAGTTGCAAAGGAACTTACCCTTCGTTCCCTTACTGTTTCATTTCACCAAATACGACCAAGGACTGCCTTGGAGCTAAGGAGGACGACCAAGGAGTGCAAGGTAGGTCTAAACCCCTCTTCTTGCCTAATTCCATGGTTAGAACTCGAATTCAAGGTCATCTTCATGGCTAACTCTTGAAACCCTACCTTTCTAGCCGTCTCTTTTCATCCTTCCTTGGAGTTTTCACCTTGGCCAACTTGTAAGAACTCAAGGACGCCATTAGAGCTTGGAGCTTGAAAGCTTGGAGCTCAAGAAGCAAGCTTTAGGCGGGTTTTATAACTCTAAACCTATGCTTTACTATGTGCATCTTTATATGCGTTTTAATGATAGCTCTTAGTATTTCCCTACTTTTCCCTGTTATTTTACAAGCAAACCCATGGGATATTCGTACTGTTTTTGATCTAGGAGATGAAGGCGTGATTTCCAAGAAAAACCCACCGCTTTTCTTTTCCTTAAACGGTTCTAACAGTTTGCTCTCTCGGACTCAAGACCGCGAGGTGAGCAAACGGTCTCGAGACCGCGACAGGGAAAACGGTCTTAAGACCGTTTGGCCCCGTTGCCCTAGCGTGGAACGTATAAGTAATATGTTCCTAATTATATAGGCTAATTACCCTCAAAATTTGGGAGGCTAACTCCAAAGGAATCGGGAGATATGACCTTTTTAAGTAACAACTTTATTTGAATTTATTCCTGATTCTCAAACGGTCTGAAATTGCCTTTTTGGGCAAACGGTCTCAAGACCGTGTAAGGTCGTTGACTAAGCGTTGACCGTATGAGATTACTGTTCAAAATTATGTTAATAGACAACTCACCAAGTTTGATGGTCTAATTCCAAACGGGCTAAGAGTTGAAGGGTGAATACTAGGGCTAACCCTAGATACAATCAGTACTGAAATTATGGTGACCTAATTAGGGTTTTTAGGGTTGATTGACCTAAACGGTCTCAAGACCGTTTGGGGTCACCAAACGGTCTCAAGACCGCGAGGGCAATCAACCAAGACCGTTTGGAGGTCTGGGGTCAAGGATAGTTTACCAATTGAAGGTACAATTACACCAAATTACATTGCAATTAAATATTGACATGATCATCAACTCAATGGGTCAGACCTTGATGAATTTACACTAGAATCCAAAAATTGGATGGGCAAACGGTCTCAAGACCGTTTGGAACTCATCCAAACGGTCTCAAGACCGAGAGGAAAATCACCCAAGACCGTTTGAAGGTCTAGGGTTGAGTAATTTGACCAATTGAGGACCCAATTGCAAATAAGTTATCAATTTAATCAAAATTCTATTTTGTGGTTCAATCATGGTTTAACCCCTATCAAATCACCTTATACTTTGATGAAATCTTGGGAAAACGGTCTTAAGACCATGTGGAGTCCACCCACATGACCTCAAGACCGTTTGGGCCAAGTTTGGGCCCAATTGGAGCTCAATTGAAGGGTTCAACCTTGTGTTGATGCACACTGTTGAGTGTTGATGGGTGAACATTGATAGACCCTAATTGAATCGATTTCAACCATAATTGGTTAACCATTATGGGTCAATTGAATGACCAAGTGATCAAGCATAATCTTAATTGACTAAATCCATAAGTGGTCAACATATCTTTGACCATTTGAGGGCTTCAATATGGGTTGACATTATCGGTTGCATCTTTGAGCCTTGTTGAAGGACCAAGCGGCTGAGACCATGAGAGCCTCGCGGTCTCAAGACCGTGAGAGGGCTCGCGGTCTCAAGACCGTGAGGGGGCTCACGGTCTCAAGACCGAGAGGAGGCTCGCGGTCTCAAGACCGCGAAGGGCCTCGCGGTCCTGAGGTCAAAGAAGGGCAAACGGTCTTCATGACCCTCGCGGTCTCAACTCAAATTGGTCTTCGCGGTCTCAACTTTAACTTGAACCAATGGGAGGCTTCGCGGTCTTGAACCCTTGAAGAGGCTCGCGGTCTTGAAGCCTAAGGGGGCTCGCGGTCTTGGAGTTAGAAAGAGGCTCGCGGTCTTGGAAAGTCAAAGTGGGCAAACGGTCAACACTTTCAACCAATCTCAACCCAATTGATGATTAATGATTGAAATCAACCAATATGATTCAAGGTTGACCTCATTCAATCATTTGATGATGTAAATGGTTCAATGTTGCCCAAATCAAACCCTAATGATAATCTAGGATAGTAAGGGGTTATTTTACTAAGGTTTTTGACCATGATGATGATCAATGGGGTGAATTACCAAAATACCCCTGAAGGGTCAATTAAGTTATACCTTGCTCAATTCAAACCCTAATTACATAAGAATGATGTTTTTAGTCATAATGACTCTATCCAACTTGATCTAATCTAATGTTACCATCAACCATTAGTATGATGAAAGAGAGTACTCTAGAGAGAGAAAGTACCCTAGAGAGAGAAAGTAACTCTAATCACATAATGGTGATGCTTTTGGCTATGATAGCCTATGATGACTCAATCTAACCTGTTTTAGAGTGATGTTGACATCACCTAACATTATGATGAGAGAGAAAGTACTTCTAGAGAGAGAAAGTACTTCTAGAAAGAGAAAGTACCCTTTTTAAAGTGCAAACTCAACTAAAGCATCTCCAATGCACATGAGTGAGTATAATTAGGGTATGATCCACCTGTGTGAGGTCATAGAAACCCTAATTATGATAAATGATGAACCTTTAACCAATCCAAGAGCATCAATGAAGATGTTACTCATACATGATGATGTTATGAGTTTAATTCACCTCGATGTGAATAGTAAACCCTAATTCAAGGGTGATGACATGTAATGTGAATAGTAAACCCTAATTCAAGGGTGATGACATATAATGTGAATAGTAAACCCTAATTCAAGGGTAATGGCATGCTTTTGAGTATTAAACTCTATTTGATTTGAATTAGAGATTTAACTCTTATGACAAGAGTAGGAAGTACATTCCATATTGTTTCATTACCTTTATCATATGTATTAACCATGCAGGTTCTGATATGAAGGTAATCATATCCAGGTATGGATGTTGATGTTATATTCATTAAAGGCATGTTGTTATCCTTATGAATAAGTAAAGTAATCTGATGCCTTGCCAGTGGCATCCTATGCTGATACTGGGCTATGAGAGCCATGAATACCATCAAGGTCATGCCTTAGAGATGACTTGTGATGAGGATAATGAGAAATGATGATTGATATGAGTTAGGCATGTTACATTTAGTATTCTTCTTTTATAGCTGCTATGCTATTGTTATTGTTTGCAGAACAATGTATGCTGTTAAAGAATACTGAATGTACCTAACTAATCAAGTATAATGTAGAGCCCTGATCATAGATCCATCATTGTCAAAAATTAAATGATGGTGAAACGGGTTTTCCTCAGGGAACTCCTGGAGCACATACTTTTGAGTATGTGGGGTACATGGATGTGTAGAACCTTACATCCTAGTGTAGGAAAGTGATGTAGATGTGGAATCCATCCATCCTTCACTATAGTTCCATACCGTATCAGTGGTAGGTAAACATGAAACCTCCTGATGACGAAGAAAGCACAGATATCCGTATCAGTGGTAGGTAAATATGAAACCTCCTGATGACGAAGAGAGTACAGAACGCCACTGTGACTCTAGAATAGCGAAGGACCAATTTACCCTGGTGAGCTATAGTAGTAGAGACACGAGATGTCCTACAAGTGATCCTCTTACTGACTGAGGAAGGTGAAGGTCATGAGAATACGGCTCTCTTAATGACCTATGTATGATACTTATGCGGCTTCTCAGCGATCAGTTGGAGTATGAGTGGTAAGCCTCATCTCCACAGGGCATAATGTTGTTTGTAAAACATAATCAACCATATAGTATAACTTGTTAGAGATAACTCCAAGTTAGTTGATTGATGTTACATTGCAATAGTGTTTATATTCTCCATATCTCCTAAATGGTTGAGATCTTGTTATACCTGCAACTGTTATAGAATGCTTTGAAGGCTTTACTGTTTAAGATATTCTTTGAAGTTATAATAAAGCTTCTGGCGAAGAGTTATAACTCTCGCTGGGACAATTATGTATAATTGTCTCACCCCGTAGGCTTCAACTTTTTAGGTGGACGTCGGAGACGAAGGAACCAGCCTACAGGTGACCAGTCTCAGCAGCAGCAGCACCAGGGGCAGCAGTAATCTCAGGTGGAGATTTGTCCTGCCATGTGGTGTAGTTAGAGTCAGTCCTATGTGTCCTCTGTACTCTCAGGTCTTGGAGTCTTTTGTATAGTGATCTTGAGATTTTGTATCTTGATGTATATAATTACTCGAGAAGTAATTATCCTGAGATGTAAACAGTTTATCTCTCTTTATGAAAGAGGCTTCTATGGATTCAAGCTCTTGTCTCGAAAAGTTTTAATTTCCCATGATTTTTGTCTTCCGCTGATTACCGATTTGCTTCCGCTAAGTTTTAATCGTGTTTATGTCATGGTTTGGAGATCAGAGCCCACAACTAGTGGTATCAGAGCTCCAGGTTCAGTTGAGTCTACAGAGGCATAGGACTTAGGATGTCGAGTCTACCTTTAGTACTCCTTCCTTATCTAATAGAATCTTCTGCTCCTCAGGAGAAGAAGATACATAAGAATGTCAGAACATCGTGATGAGCACGTGGCAGAGAGTAGTGCTAGTGCACCTCGAGGCGGTGCAAGAGTTCCAAGAATAGAACAACCTGCACCTGAGTCGCCAAGAGAGCCACCCCAGTTCGACCCAGCTGACATGAGTGATCCAGCTGTACAGACGATGTTCGGGCAGTTTATGACTGCCATGACACATATAACCGATAGGATGCCCATTCCTGCACCTAGGGCACCTGTCCAGCCTGAAGCACAAGGTATCGGTAAGACATTCGAACGACTTTGTCGTGTCGGAGCTACCGAGTACTTCGGAACTGCCGACCCTGCAGATGCTGACTTATGGTTGACATAGTTGGAGAAGGCTTTCAGGATTCTTATGATTCCAGAAGCTGAGAAGGTTAGACATGCTGTCTATCTTCTCAAAGGCAGTGCTGGTCACTGGTGGAACATGGAAGAGCAGAAGAGACCTGGAGTAGAGTTCTCATGGGAAGAGTTTCGTCGGGAATTTATCAATAGATATTTTCCAAAGACCTTCCTAGATGAGAAGATCTCTCAGTTTGAGAAACTAAGGCAGGGTATGATGAACATTAGTGAGTATGAAGCTAAGTTCATGGAGTTATTGCGGTTCTGTCCGCACATGGCTGCTACGGATGAGGAAAGAATCAGAAGATTCGAGAAGGGTTTGAATTCTGATATGTCAACCCCTGTGTCTGCCTTAGAAAACAGAGAGAGATTCTCTACCTTCGTTGAGTCAGTCCGAAGGATAGAGAGATCTGTGGTTGAGAAAAGACAAACCCATAAAAGATATCCACAGTTCCAGGGTTCTTCATCTAGGGATTCCAAGAAACCTAGATTCTCTGCACCTAACCCTCCACCACCCAGATCGAGTTTTCAAACTCAATGGACACCAAGCAGAGGTAGAGGGCGGAGTCAACCGCTTCAAGGGACGCACAGTTCTGCATCAGTGTCAGTTACTGGGCCACCCAGACCACAGCAACAGGAGAAGAGTTGCTACAACTGTGGTAAGGTGGGACACTTGATGAAGGATTGACGTTCTAGGCCTATCGGTGTGACACAAAAACCCCCGAGACAGAATCAACAGGGATCTCAGAATAGACAACATCAAGGAGCAGCTCGAGGACGTGGACAAGCGTCTCAAGCTGGATCATCAGCACCACCTCAACACCAGGCGACTGCGAGGTTCTATGCTATGAACCCACCTGAGGCAGTGGTCAATCCACGGGTAGTGGCAGGTCAGATGAAACTTTTATATTCTGATATGTCTATATCCTGTGTTGTATCCGTTCTGATTGATCCGGGTGCTACGCACTCTTTCATCACTCGTGAAGTGATTCGTAACTGTAATGTGACTGTTAGTCATAGAGCAAATAGTTTGTTGTTAGAGACTCCGTTGAGTGGGTCTGCCGTTTTGCAGGAGGTATGTTCTCCCTGCATCCTTTTCTTTTCTGACCATCGCATTCAAGTGGATCTTATACCACTTGATATGTAGGGATTTGATATAATCCTTGGGATGGATACCTTAGAAAGGTATAGAGTTGTCTTGGATTGTGAGTCCAAGTTGGCTGTGTTTGCTGATGAAAGCAACACATGGATCTTTCAAGGCGAAAGAAAGATTCTGCCTACCTATCTTGTATCAGCTATGGTTGCTGATAAGCTGTTGAGGCAAGGATGTTATGCATTCTTAGCCCATGTGGTAGATGTTACCAAGGAAAGGACCAATCCTGCTGAAGTTCCCATAGTCAGGGAATTCGAGGATGTGTTTCCTGAAGAACTTCCTGGTATACCACCACCTCAGGAGATTGATTTTGAAATCAATCTGATCCCAGATACGAAACCCATAGCTCAAACTCCATATAGGGTGGCACCTGCTGAGATGGCAGAACTCAAGAAACAGCTTCAAGAGTTACTTGAGAGAGGTTTTATCCGACCGAGTACTTCACCTTGGGGTGCTCCGGTCTTGTTTGTTAAAAAGAAAGATGGGTCAATACGGTTATGCATCGACTACAGACAACTCAATAAAGTAACAATAAAGAATAAGTATCCTCTGCCGAGGATTGATGATCTCTTTGACCAGTTGCGTGGTGCAACAGTCTTTTCAAAGATAGACTTGAGGTCTGGATATCACCAACTTCGTATTAAGGATAGTGACATATCCAAGTCTGCCTTTAGGACAAGAAATGGTCACTATGAGTTCACGGTTATGTCGTTTGGACTAACCAATGCACCAGCTGCATTTATGGAACTCATGAATAGAGTTTTTCGACCTTTCCTTGATCAGTGTGTTGTCGTCTTCATAGATGACATTCTGATCTATAGTAAGGATGCTCAGCAGCATGAGAAGCATCTTTGCCAAGCTTTGACCTTGCTAAGAGAACATAAGCTGTATGCTAAGTTTAGCAAGTGTGAGTTCTGGCTGCCGGAGGTATCTTTTCTTGGACATGTAATATCCGCCTCGGGAATTCGTGTTGACCCTGCAAAGGTAGAATCTGTTCTACAATGGGAACAACCAAAGACACCGACGGAGATTTGAAGTTTCTTGGGATTAGCTGGCTATTATCGAAGGTTCATTAAGAACTTTAGTTCTATAGCTTTACCTTTGACCAAGTTAACCCGGAAAGATGTTCCTTTTTCTTGGAGTGATAAATGTCAACAATCTTTCCAGTTGTTGAAGGAGAGGTTGACAAGTGCACCTGTATTAGTGCTACCTGAACAAGGAAAAGGGTATGTAGTTTTCTGTGATGCTTCCAAAAATGGACTAGGATGTGTGTTGATGCAGGATAAACAAGTGATTTCTTTTGCTTCCCGACAGCTTAAGAAACACGAGGAGAATTATCCAACACACGATCTGGAGTTAGCAGCTGTGGTTCATGCTTTGAAGATCTAGAGACATTATCTCTACGGAGAGACATTCCAGATTTTCACAGACCACAAAAACCTTAAGTATATCTTCTCTCAGCATGAGCTCAACATGAGGCAACGTCGCTGGATGGAGTTAATCAAGGACTACGACTGTACAATTGATTACCATCCAAGTAAGGCCAATGTTGTTGCAGATGCCTTGAGTAGGAAATCAGCAACATCAACCATGAATAGAGCACAACTAAACTCTTTAGTATGCTCTAGGAGAGATATGCTTATCTCTTTAAGGCAAGACAATGTACAGTTGAAGGTGTCATTGCTAGCCGGTTTGTTAGCTGAGATGCATATTAAACCTACCCTAAGAGAGCAGATTAAAGAAGCACAGCTAGGTGATGCTGTAGTTCAACATATAAGATCTGAGTATGGAAATGAGAATCAAGATGGGTTTCATGACTCAAAAGATCAAGTAGCTTGTTATAATGGAAGAATGATAGTGCCGGATGTGGACAACTTAAGGAAGTTAGTCCTGGAAGAAGCCCATTCTTCCATGTATGTTATGCATCCAGGGAGCACCAAGATGTATCGGAATTTGAAGGATCTGTATTGGTGGCCTGGGATGAAGAAGGACGTTGCAGAGTTTGTTCTGAGGTGTCCTGTGTGTCAGCAAGTTAAAGCTGAACACCAGAAGCCTGCAGGAACAATGCAACCTTTACCCATATCACAGTGGAAGTGGGACCATGTGACCATGGACTTTGTTGTTGGCCTACCCAGGACAAGAAAAGGACATGATTCCATTTGGGTAATTGTTGATAGGTTGACTAAGACAGCACATTTCTTACCTGTCAAAACAACCTATTCTGCTGAAAGGTTATCAGAGTTGTATGTTCAAGAGATAGTGCGGTTGCACGGAGTTCCTGTCACAATAGTTTCGGACAGAGGTCCTCAGTTTACAAGTCGTTTTTGGGAACAGTTGCACAGAGCATTAGGCACTAAGCTAAAGTTTAGTACGGCCTTTCATCCACAGACTGATGGACAGTCGGAAAGGACCATACAAACCTTAGAAGACCTGTTGTGAGCATGTGTTCTCCAGTTCACCGGAAGTTGGGATCTACACCTAAGCCTGATAGAGTTTGCCTATAACAATAGCTATCAGCATAGTATTGATATGGCACTTTATGAAGCCTTATATGGTAGACGTTGTAGATCACCCTTGTGTTGGTTTGAGACTGGTGAGCACCAGTTGTTAGGTCCTGACCTGGTACAGCAAACCACGGAAAAGATTAAAGTTATACAACATAAGATTAAGACTGCTCAGGATAGGCAAAAATCTTATGCTGACAAACGTCGTAGACCCTTAGAGTTCCAGGTTGGAGACAGAGTGTATCTTAAGGTCTCACCTTGGAAAGGGGTCCTTCGTTTTGGAAGGAAAGGGAAGTTAACTCCTAGATATATGGGGCCTTATCCAATCATTGAACGGATTGGAAAGGTAGCATATAAACTAGAGCTTCCCCCAGAATTACAGAGGTTACATCCTGTGTTTCACATTTCTATGTTGAAGAAATGTCACCCAGACACCGAGTCAGTTCTACAACCTATGGAGGTAGAATTGAATGATGACATATCCTATGAGGAGGGACCAGTGTCAATCCTTGATAAACGAATTAAAAAGTTAAAGAAGAAAGATATAAGTCTTGTGAAAGTCCTCTGGACCCATCGTGGTATTGAAGAAGCCACTTGGGAGTCAGAGGATGAGATGAGAAGGAAGTATCCTGCCCTTTTCTCGTAGTATGTTTTATCGATTTCGGGGACGAAATCCTTGAAAGGGGTGGATAATTTGTAACATCCCTGACCTGGGTTATGAGTTAACCCTAGGTGTTTTGCCTAAATATGTAATTAAATCCTTGTGATTTACTCTGAGCATGTAATTAAATTCCCAGAAACGTATATTTCAGTATTTTCTCCTCTTTATTTTAAAGTTGTAGCATTGTTTTGATATACAGGGACCTATGTGCAATTTACCCAGTTAAAAGGGTTAGCTTGCAATTTGCACATGATGAGATGTTCCTCTGATGTTGAGACATCATGAGAATCTCTTTGGAAAAGTTTGAGGGATTTCCCAAGCTAGGGCACCAAGGTGCAGCTGTGGAAGCAATCCCAGTGCTTGAAAACCTTAATTTGGGGTAAAATGCAATTTACCCAAATTAAGGGATACAAATTGTGAAATATGTCATCTAATGTATCTTTTTAGACTCTTGCCATCATTTAGAGAAGAAATGATGAGGAATTCACCTCAATTGAATTATCAAGTTATGAGATATGCCTTGTGATTGAATAATCAGGGTATATGTGCAATATCCCTTTAAGTATGAACTTTATTATTAGATTGTTCTTCCTTGCCTTATTTTCCTAAGACCTTAGGAGAAGGTTTGTCCTTAGAATAAAGAGGAAGGGACGATCAAGTAAAGAAGGAGGGACCTAATTGGAATTAAGGACAACTTATGAACTAATGGTGAAAATCCTACCCCATGTATATAAGCTCTCCTCCCCTTAGTTGCAAAGGAACTTACCCTTCGTTCCCTTACTGTTTCATTTCACCAAAGACGACCAAGGACTGCCTTGGAGCTAAGGAGGACGACCAAGGAGTGCAAGGTAGGTCTAAACCCCTCTTCTTGCCTAATTCCATGGTTAGAACTCGAATTCAAGGTCATCTTCATGGCTAACTCTTGAAACCCTACCTTTCTAGCCGTCTCTTTTCATCCTTCCTTGGAGTTTTCACCTTGGCCAACCTGTAAGAACTCAAGGACGCCATTAGAGCTTGGAGCTTGAAAGCTTGGAGCTCAAGAAGCAAGCTTTAGGCGGGTTTTATAACTCTAAACCTATGCTTTACTATGTGCATCTTTATATGCGTTTTAATGATAGCTCTTAGTATTTCCCTACTTTTCCCTGCTATTTTACAAGCAAACCCATGGGATATTCGTACTGTTCTTGAGCTAGGAGATGAAGGCGTGATTTCCAAGAAAAACCCACCGCTTTTCTTTTCCTTAAACGGTCCTAACAGTTTGCTCTCTCGGACTCAAGACCGCGAGGTGAGCAAACGGTCTCGAGACCGCGACAGGGCAAACGGTCTTAATACCGTTTGGCCCCGTTGACCGAGCGTGGACCGTATAAGAAATCTGTTCCTAATTATATAGGCTAATTACCCTCAAAATGTGGGAGGCTAACTCCAAAGGAATCGGGAGATATGACCTTTTTAAGTAACAACTTTATTTGAATTTATTCCTGATTCTCAAACGGTCTGAAATTGCCTTTTTGGGCAAACGGTCTCAAGACCGTGTAAGGTCGTTGACTAAGCGTTGACCGTATGAGATTACTGTTCAAAATTATGTTAATTGACAACTCACCAAGTTTGATGGTCTAATTCCAAACGGGCTAAGAGTTGAAGGGTGAATACTAGGGCTAACCCTAGATAAAATCAGTACTGAAATTATGGTGACCTAATTAGGGTTTTTAGGGTTGATTGACCTAAACGGTCTCAAGACCGTTTGGGGGTCACCAAACGGTCTCAAGACCGCGAGGGCAATCAACCAAGACCGTTTGGAGGTCTGGGGTCAAGGATAGTTTACCAATTGAATGTACAATTACACCAAATTACATTGCAATTAAATATTGACATGATCATCAACTCAATGGGTCAGACCTTGATGAATTTACACTAGAATCCAAAAATTGGATGGGCAAACGGTCTCAAGACCGTTTGGAACTCATCCAAACGGTCTCAAGACCGAGAGGACAATCACCCAAGACCGTTTGAAGGTCTAGGGTTGAGTAATTTGACCAATTGAGGACCCAATTGCAAATAAGTTATCAATTTAATCAAAATTCTATTTTGTGGTTCAATCATGGTTCAACCCCTATCAAATCACCTTATACTTTGATGAAATCTTGGGAAAAAGGTCTTAAGACCATGTGGGGTCCACCCACATGACCTCAAGACCGTTTGGGCCAAGTTTGGGCCCAATTGGAGCTCAATTGAAGGGTTCAACCTTGTGTTGATGCACACTGTTGAGTGTTGATGGGTGAACATTGATAGACCCTAATTGAATCGATTTCAACCATAATTGGTTAACCATTATGGGTCAATTGAATGACCAAGTGATCAAGCATAATCTTAATTGACTAAATCCATAAGTGGTCAACATAGCTTTGACCATTTGAGGGCTTCAATATGGGTTGACATTATCGGTTGCATCTTTGAGCCTTGTTGAAGGACCAAGCGGCTGAGACCATGAGAGCCTCGCGGTCTCAAGACCGTGAGAGGGCTCACGGTCTCAAGACCATGAGGGGGCTCACGGTCTCAAGACCGAGAGGAGGCTCGCGGTCCTGAGGTCAAAGAAGGGCAAACGGTCTTCATGACCCTCGCGGTCTCAACTCAAATTGGTCTTCGCGGTCTCAACTTTAACTTGAACCAATGGGAGGCTTCGCGGTCTTGAACCCTTGAAGAGGCTCGCGGTCTTGAAGCCTAAGGGGGCTCGCGGTCTTGGATTTAGAAAGAGGCTCGCGGTCTTGGAAAGTCAAAGTGGGCAAACGGTCAACACTTTCAACCAATCTCAACCCAATTGATGATTAATGATTGAAATCAACCAATATGATTCAAGGTTGACCTCATTCAATCATTTGATGATGTAAATGGTTCAATGTTGCCCAAATCAAACCCTAATGATAATCTAGGATAGTAAGGGGTTATTTGACTAAGGTTTTTGACCATGATGATGATCAATGGGGTGAATTACCAAAATACCCCTGAAGGGTCAATTAAGTTATACCTTGCTCAATTCAAACCCTAATTACATGAGAATGATGTTTTTAGTCATAATGACTCTATCCAACTTGATCTAATCTAATGTTACCATCAACCATTAGTATGATGAAAGAGAGTACTCTAGAGAGAGAAAGTACCCTAGAGAGAGAAAGTAACTCTAATCACATAATGGTGATGCTTTTGGCTATGATAGCCTATGATGACTCAATCTAACCTGTTTTAGAGTGATGTTGACATCACCTAACATTATGATGAGAGAGAAAGTACTTCTAGAGAGAGAAAGTACTTCTAGAAAGAGAAAGTACCCTTTTTAAAGTGCAAACTCAACTAAAGCATCTCCAATGCACATGAGTGAGTATAATTAGGGTATGATCCACCTGTGTGAGGTCATAGAAACCCTAATTATGATAAATGATGAACCTTTAACCAATCCAAGAGCATCAATGAAGATATTACTCATACATGATGATGTTATGAGTTTAATTCACCTCGATGTGAATAGTAAACCCTAATTCAAGGGTGATGACATGTAATGTGAATAGTAAACCCTAATTCAAGGGTGATGACATATAATGTGAATAGTAAACCCTAATTCAAGGGTAATGGCATGCTTTTGAGTATTAAACTCTATTTGATTTGAATTAGAGATTTAACTCTTATGCAAGAGTAGGAAGTACATTCCTTATTGTTGCATTACCTTTATCAGATGTATTAACCATGCAGGTTCTGATATGAAGGTAATCATATCCAGGTATGGATGTTGATGTTATATTCATTAAAGGCATGTTGTTAGCCTTATGAATAAGTAAAGTAATCTGATGCCTTGCCAGTGGCATCCTATGCTGATACTGGGCTATGAGAGCCATGAATACCATCAAGGTCATGCCTTAGAGATGACTTGTGATGAGGATAATGAGAAATGATGATTGATATGAGTTAGGTCTGTTACATTTAGTATTCTTCTTTTATAGCTGCTATGCTATTGTTATTGTTTGCAGAACAATTTATGCTGTTAAAGAATACTGAATGTACCTAACTAATCAAGTATAATGTAGAGCCCTGATCATAGATCCATCATTGTCAGAAATTAAATGATGGTGAAACGGGTTTTCCTCAGGGAACTCTTGGAGCACATACTTCTGAGTATGTGGGGTACATGGATGTGTAGAACCTTACATCCTAGTGTAGGAAAGTGATGTAGATGTGGAATCCATCCATCCTTCACTATAGTTCCATACCGTATCAGTGGTAGGTAAACATGAAACCTCCTGATGACGAAGAAAGCACAGATATCTGTATCAGTGGTAGGTAAATATGAAACCTCCTGATGACGAAGAGAGTACAGAACGCCACTGTGACTCTAGAATAGCGAAGGACCAGTTTACCCTGGTGAGCTATAGTAGTAGAGACACAAGATGTCCTACAAGCGATCCTCTTACTGACTGAGGAAGGTGAAGGTCATGAGAATCCGGCTCTCTTAATGACCTATGTATGATACTGATGTGGCTTCTCAGCGATCAGTTGGAGTATGAGTGGTAAGCCTCATCTCCACAGGGCATAATGTTGTTTGTAAAACATAATCAACCATATAGTATAACTTGTTAGAGATAACTCCAAGTTAGTTGATTGATGTTACATTGCAATAGTGTTTATATTCTCCATATCTCCTAAATGGTTGAGATCTTGTTATACCTGCAACTGTTATAGAATGCTTTGAAGGCTTTACTGTTTAAGATATTCTTTGAAGTTATAATAAAGCTTCTGGCGAAGAGTTATAACTCTCGCTGGGACAATTATGTATAATTGTCTCACCCCGTAGGCTTCAACTTTTTAGGTGGACGTCGGAGACGAAGGAACCAGCCTACAGGTGACCAGTCTCAGCAGCAGCAGCACCAGGGGCAGCAGTAATCTCAGGTGGAGATTTGTCCTGCCATGTGGTGTAGTTAGAGTCAGTCCTATGTGTCCTATGTACTCTCAGGTCTTGGAGTCTTTTGTATAGTGATCTTGAGATTTTGTATCTTGATGTATATAATTACTCGAGAAGTAATTATCCTGAGATGTAAACAGTTTATCTCTCTTTATGAAAGAGGCTTCTATGGATTCAAGCTCTTGTCTCGAAAAGTTTTAATTTCCCATGATTTTTGTCTTCCGCTGATTACCGATTCGCTTCCGCTAAGTTTTAATCGTGTTTATGTCATGGTTTGGAGATCAGAGCCCACACCTAAAATGCATTTGAGAGGAGACAAAACCCATATTTTGACAGTTTCCTCTCATAACAAGTCTAAAAAAATGCTTTTTGGAGGAGCAATAACTCATATCATGACAATGTCTTGTCACAGCAAGTCCATGTAAATGTTTTTGTTGAATACATGTATATATGTATTGTCCTCTCAAACAATCATAAGGGAGACATGTATGAGTTTGGAGATGAACGGAGCATGATCGGTTGAGTGCTTCTGGCAATCACTGCCTAATTGTAATAATTGATACCGGGGGTGGGCGATTTACACAAGCTATTGTCAGGGAGCAATTTACGTCATAAGACACCTTAGCCATAGACTGGTTATAAAAGAGATGTGTATGCGTTTTGGGATAGTTTTCATGCCAATGTACCTTTATGAATGACTCTTATAATGACTAAGAATGATTCTCAACAACAATCTCTCTTACACATCTCCTTTATGAATTGTCAAATGAATGTATTGATATATCCTCACAAAAATGTATTTGGGAGGTGTTGTGGTCCAAATCATGATAGTGTTCTCCCACTGTAAGTCCCTTTAAATGCATTTTTGAGGAATTGAGGCCGATATCATGACAATATCTCTCACAACAAGTCCCTAAAAATGTATTTGTGAGGAGTTGGGGCACATATCATGAGAATGTCGTCACACAACAAGTCCCCTAAAATGCATATGCAAGGAGCCAAGGCCCATATCATGGCATTGCCCTCTCATAGTAAGTCTGTGAAAATGCTTTTGGGAGGAGCTATGACCCATATCATGACACAGTCCTCTCATAGCAAGTCCTTGAAAATGCTTTGTTCAAATATATGCGTAAATGTATTATCCTATCAACTGTTCATAAAGGAGACGTGTATGAGTTTGGGGATAATGGAAGAACATTAGGTTTGGTGCTTGTGGCAACCACCACCTATTTGCAGCAATAGCTGATGAGGGTGGGTGGTCTATACAAGCTGCCAAGGAGTAGTTTTCCTAGTAAGACAAAGGCCTATTAGCCTAATAATGTTAGAAAAAAAAACATGTATGACTGAAAACTCATACAAGTATGGCCAGCTCAAGTTCTATAACATGTGATCGTGGTTCCAAAGATGTTGCGAGGTGGTAGTCGTCACTGCCTATATAGATTTATGGGATTTCAAGAAATTACTTGTTGATTCAATTCATTGAATTCGGTCTCGCAGTGTTGTGTTGCAGTTCACTGCCTGAATTAGTTTTACTTTTAACCAAACAAGTTCTAAATTTACTTTATAGATATTCCAGTATAGTAACATTGATCACACCACTTCACTAGGGGTGAACATGTGGTAAACTTCTTGGTTAATTGTTAATTTAGTTCAATAAATCAGTTGATTTACTGTTTCACAATTTAAATATTAACTAATTGAAATAATTGGAAGATATAAAAAAGACAACTACTTTTAACATGGTATAAGAGCATGAAATATAGCCATCTTAGAAGATCCTCCTTTTCAAACTGTTGACACTGCCGTCTCTCCTCTCATCCTTGTTCATCATCACCTTTCTTCTCCATCATTGTTGCTCACAACTAGGGGCATCTAGTCTCCTTTCTATCCCTATTCTCTTCTCTAACTAGAGGATCTAAGGGCATTGCATGTGGCTTTTTTGACAGTCTTATGCCCTGAAGATAATTTTCTTGGGAAGTCGTATTTCATTTTTTTGTGATCGTTTATGACCATATATTATTAGGACCTCCCTAATTATTATTTAATATGATTCATATCTTCAACATATCTTTGTTTTTCTCGGTGATCCATAAGGTTCACCACCTGTTCTGGGTCATTTTTTACCCTAATATGTTGTTTCGATGCCTCACACAGCAAGTCGTTGATCCGACAAATTATGTTGTCATCATCTATTGCATGAGTCTTATGTTGTGAACTCTGCTACAATCGACATGGCGTATCAACATCTATGCGTGTCATTGACTTCCTAAACCTATTGCTTCCTTATCTCTGCTGCTCCATTATACATTGTATTGGTATATTATGGCTTCATCTTCTTCTTTTATTGAGGTCCCCAAGACACACTCTAAGTGTGTAACTTATGTGAAGTTTAATAGCTCCAATTATATCCTATAGAAATGCTCCTTTCAGATCTATGTGCATTCTTCAGGAAAGTTAGAGCATCTCACTGATGCACTTCCACCTAAAGAAGAGACATCTGATGAAAAAGAAGCAAAAGAAGAGACATCTAACACAACGAACAGCAAGGTTCTAACCTGGAGAAAGCTAGTAGGAAGGATAACAAAGAAATAGACGGAGGAAAGAAGGAAATTCTTACACTTTTAGGTCAAGATCACTAGAAGGAAGATTTTTCAATCCTAAAATGAAGTCAATTTCAACCTTACAGCCTTTCTCCAAGAAGATCCCCACTTTCTTCTTCCTTGGGTAGAAAAATTCACAGCTGAACAGAGGGAGGATGAGGTTGGGAGTAGGAGAGAGGTGGTGGAGAGGAAATGGCTCGTTTTGGTGCTTGTGGATAAGTATATGACACTTTAATATAAAGAAAAAGAAAAAGTTGAAATTCTAGTATATATCCAAGTGTCTATGGTTTTAAATTATTAAGAATATATAAGCACGCACACAAGTAGATCTCCCACCATCCCTCTAGACCTTCTTAGCTTTCCTTTGTTGAAATTCCCAGCCAATCACATAATTCCTTAGTTGATAGCTACTAAAGGTAGCTCATCCGTGAAGGGGAAAACCCTCAAATACCCTTGGAGCAAACACCTTCAAACTAAGGTTTAAATAGGCGCCCCATGGCTCAACAAGCTCAAGAATGATGATAGAATATCCAAGGAACATAATGCAAGTGATAAACTGCAAAGAAAACCTCTCAATTGGGTAAATTGTAGAAAAGTCCAAAATGTGTATAAAATTGCATAACTTGTTCAAACAATGTCCAAATTTGAAACTTAAGCTTGTCTTATGATTTTCAAAGCATATCACAAGGTTATATTAGGGTTCTAAGCATTCAAATATAATAATTAAGCTTGTTCAACTCATTAAGCAAGTTTAGGGGCCTTACAAAAAGGAAGGACCAATTTGAGGTGCTCATCAAGGATTTTGGCCATCACTTTGTAGTGGACATTGCAGCAAGCGATGGGCCTAAAATTGGCTAGAGTAGCAGTAGTTTTCTTTTTTGGGATGAGAGTTAGGAAAGAATGGTTGGCTTGCCTAAGCATGCTGCCTCCATTCATGATCCAGTTGATGTTGTTCAGAAGATCGTTTTTTATTGTTTGCCATGCTTCTCTGTAGAAGTGGGCGTTGAAGCCATCGGGGCATGGGGACTTGTTTACCCAGATGCTCCATATAAGATCCTTAAGCTCTTCCATGTTGACTTCCCTGCAAAGTATATTATTATGTGTATTGGTTAGTTTATACCTCCAGTCGAGATGTTCATTCTGGAAGACAGAAACCATCTCTTGATGTTTGTTGAAGAGAACTTTATAGAAATCAGTAGCTTGGATCTCCAGATCTTCTTATCTATTCACGATGATGCCATCCTCATTGATGAGCTCAGCTATAGTGTTTTGGGCTTCACCTTTCCTGATAGCATTGTTCTTTACCTTCATTATTCCATGTGAAGATGATGTCCCCATTCATTGGGTGTTTGCAAAGATCAGCCATGTTAATTGTGTGGTTGAAAGCTTTTATCGCAGGTTCATGAGCCAGACGTCCACCCTTCTTTTCTTCTTAGAGCCTAATATTGTTGAAATCCCCCATCAGTAGCCAGGGCTCGTTGATGGAGTTTGAGAGAAGTTTGATATATATATATATATATATATATATATATTCTCTTCTTGGGTCTCCTAGAACAATCAATTATAAGTAATTTCCTTCATCATTGTTAGTTTCCTTATTTATATTACAAAAAGATATAAATATTTGTGATATTATCTTCTATAGAAATATAGTTATGCTAGTTGATCATATGTCAAATAAAAGGAAAGACTATATGGATGGAAAACATGACAATATTTATGTTATAACATTTAATTTTATAAAAATATATTATGGGTGGTAAAAGCATTTTTTAATATTTTGCATGGTTGATCGTGATTACTTAATAAAAATAAATCTACTAAATGATTTTCTCATGTCAACTGGTCTCACTTAGGTAATTAATATTTTGAAGCCAATGATAATTTTTTTATTCTACTCCAGGTAGCTTTGATTCTTCTCTGTTGATAATACTTTTTTTCAAATTGAAAATTTTAACATTTAATGTCAAGATTTATATTATGGGCGGTGAATGAGTCTGGAAGTGAATGAGTCAGAGGGGAAAATGGAGGAGGAGAATAATTGAATGATCATGTCACTATACATAAATACTTTAGATTTTTTATAACTTAATATGTTTCTTTAAGCTAACTAGTGTATGTAAGCAATTTAAATAATAATTTGACTTACACGATATTCTTTAGATTTCTTTGTTATTCTATATAGGAGGTAGGGTTGGCATTTGGCCGGGAAATAGTAACAAACATGCATGACACAAAATGGGCTTGCCAACAGACTGGATACGAACTAATATAGACCTGACTAAATATGATCCCCAACCCGAATGGAGGCATGCATGAGTGTGGGGACAATTAGAGCATGGTTGGTCGGGTGCTTGTGACAATGACGACCTGTTTGTAGGAATTTGCTTATACGATGGGTGTTCTATGTAAGTCATTGTCAAGGAACAATTTGTCTTGCAAGACAATGGATCATTAGCCTTACAATGATCCCAAAAGAGACGCGTGTTAGTTTGGAAATGATCATCGTGCTAATTTATCTTATAAATACTCTAAAAAAATTCATCTCTGACGTCTCTTTATAAATTGTAAAATAAATGTATTGATATGTCCCCACAAAAATTAATGCATTTGGAATGACACATATCACGGTGTCCTCTTACAACAAGCCCCTTGAAATACATTTGTGAGCAATGATGGCCCATATCTTGATAATGTCCTCTCACAACAAGTTCCTAACAATGCATTCTTGAGGTGTCGGGGCCCATATCACAAGAATGCCCTCTCATTGTAAGTCTTCAAAATACATTTACGAGGAGTGGGGGTTTCCGACAGTCATTGCCTGTTTGCAGCAATTGTAGCTGGAGGTAGGTAGTCATAGCCTTATAATGATCACAAAAGAGATGTCCATGTGTTTATGGACAACCATCATGCCAATACTCCTTTATGAATGATTCTCACAATGATTTAGAATGACTCTTAGTGGAATTTTTTTTTCTCTCACATCACCTTTAAAAACTCACAAATAAATTAATCAACATATTTCCACGAATATACATTTGGGATGTACCATGCCCTATATCATGACAATATCGTCTCACGATAATTTTATATAAATGCACTTCTGACGAGTTGTGGCCCAAATCTTGACATTGCATCTCAGAGCAAGTGTCTGAAAATGTATTTGTGAGGAGTCGGGGCCCATATCATGAGAATGACCTCTCACAAAAAGTCCCCTGAATCAAATCTACGAGGAGGTAGGGTCCATATCAATACAATGTTCTATGTCAGTAAGATTGTTAAAATACTTTTGGGGGAGTTAGGGACCCGTATCATGAGAGTGTCCTCTCACAACAAGTCCCTAGAAATACTTTGATTGGAGATGTGTATATATGTATTGTCTTCTTAATTTTTCATAAGGGATATGTGTGTGAGTTTGGGAACGATTAAGGCATGGTTGGTCAGGTGCTTGCGGTAGCCACCACCTATTTGTAGTAATTATTGTTGGGTTGGTAGTCCATACAAGTTGTTTCTGAGGAGCAATTTGCCTCAAAGTACAAAGGTCCATTAGCCTTATAATTTTGTAGAAGATACGTGTATGAGTTTGGGGTCGATCATAATGTCAATATTCCTATACGAGTGGATATC
This sequence comes from Alisma plantago-aquatica, assembly GCA_963693085.1. NCBI lineage: Eukaryota > Viridiplantae > Streptophyta > Magnoliopsida > Alismatales > Alismataceae > Alisma > Alisma plantago-aquatica. Next base: position 345,658,267 of record OY856415.1, read on the forward strand.
AAATTAACTTAGAATGATTTAGAATGACTCTAAGCATCAATTTCTCTCATACATCTCCTTTATGAATTATGAAATAAATGTATTGATATATTCGTAATGAAACTACATTGAGAAAATTATTGATACTTATTATTAGTTGGAATATGTTGGATGACATGCATGTCTATCATCTTAAGGTTAGGTAACAGGCATGTATGTCACCTAAAAGTTTAGGGACGACCATGCATGTCACCTATACAATAGACCCCTTTATAGATCACATGTGACTCATATACATGTCATCTAAATGGTAAACCCCCTTAGAATTTAGGTGACTCAAATGTATGTCACCTATAGCGTGTGACCCTTTTAAATGTCTGTCATCTATTTTACACAAGTTTACACATGCTACAGATGATTTACATGCTTGTCACCTAAAGTGTGTAAGCTTTTCAAATATGCCAAAATGTATATCATCTATTTTAGGTAGGTCTATACAGATTATAAGTGATGTACAAATATGTCATCCAAAGTGTGTAATCTTTTACATGACCGTCACCTATACCATGTTTTTTAGTAGTGAATCTATAGTGGCACAGGATGTAAGGTATATTTGGAGTTCAATGAAGTTTTTTATGAAGCAGTTGGATGTGGCATCTGATTGTCCCGTACAAGGGCGATGCATAGCCTTATAATGACAAAATATAATAGTGATTGGAAACAGAACTAATGTTACTGTTTTGTACACTAACCAACGATAATGATGTGACAATGAGTGAGTCTTGTCTGTAGTGCTCATTAACAATTTCCTACTCGACTATGAATGGTTAATAAACACCAAAAGTGTTGGTGTTGCTAGTTACAAAGCAATGAGGCAGTTCGTTGGAGTATCCTACGCTGTTTCTCAAAAGTGGTTGTGAAGCTGAACGGGCATCAGATGCCGTGACACGCATCCTCAAGCTACCTGCCACAAGGAAATTCGATGGGCGAAGCATAAAACGTGTATCAACATATATTATTATTTGATGACGAATGTGAAAGTATTGATGCTGGTCGTATCGATACTCTACTGAAAGAGAGAAACAAAGAGAAGCTCATAGTATTTGATTGTGTTTTCCACAATATTGAGCAATCCTATGGTATTAATTAGAGCCTTTTCTTTTTTTGGTAGTTAGTCCTTTGTATCATACATTTGACTAAGCAACAATAACTGACTTTCAAGCATCACAGCGATGACATCTTCTCTTTAATCATCATCTAACTTATGCAGCTTATGCAATAGGCATTTGACTTGTGCCTCATTAAACGATAATGCATATTCTCTTCGTCACATTATTATCTTAATTATCTCCAACGTGGAGGATTCTCAGGTTCCCACGGTGGTGTTTGATTCACACAGAGATGTTGATACCACCACTTGCCATTGACACGTGATTATAAATCAATGGATGCCGCCCCAACCACGAAACATGTCCTTATCGTAGTAAGCCTCTTGCTATACTTTCATGGTTGATATACGTACATGCATGAAAATATCGTAGCCTCTTGGTTTCCCTTCGCTTCCTCTGCTCTTATCCTTTTGTGTTTAATCAATTCCTAATACAGTCATATTTCAGCCCGTGGAAAGTTCAGAGACATGTCAAGATCAACATCATGATATGAACCCCTTGATGACGTGGAGTCCCAAGAATGTCAAACCACGTGCTCAAGATGCTGCCAACGCTGGATTTCCCATCCGAAAGCCACGTGGATAGGGTTTCCGCCGTTTGTTTCAACTTCTTTTGTAGTGTAGTCCCATCTCAAATGTATAAGAAAACAAATAGACACATCAACTGTAGTCTCTTTAAGGAGCCGTCGCTATATTCTCCTCCCTTATAATGGAGACCTGCAAATATACAATTGATTGATTAGGAGTCCTGCATCCGAGTGGAAGCTAGCTACTATTATTTCTATAAGTGCGACAGGATCTTACCCGCGCCCCACCCTACTACACATAGAGTTTACTCCAAGTAATTGAACACCGCATCAAAAGTGATTATTCAGTAACCAAGTTAAATTAGACCACTTTTACCCAGCATTTCAACAAAAGTCGAACTTGAAACGTGAAAGCAACCTAATCACATTCCTTTCACGAACCGACCTAAAACAAAATCATTTTGGCCCACTCTGTATGGGGATTCAATCAAGGCCCAATTCAGAGTCGATAATAAATTCTACTTCAATTCCGTATTCCAAGGGGTTGAAAAAAAACTTGGCATCACCCCTCAAACAAAGGAAATTTTGCAATTATTTTTCATAAGCATCAATTTTATATAAGTTAGAAAAAACAATGGTCACAACTCTAATAACTGTTGGGGGATGAACATGTATATGATAAGGCGCAAGAAGTAACCGAGACATTTGTCAATAAATGACCCACGTTGCAAGTTGAGGATTGTCATAGAAAGGAGGTCAAGGTGGAGATAATGTTCATTGTTAACCAACAACCGGGGGTGGTATCCCCTTAAATGGATCATGATATATATATATATATATATATATATATATATATATATATATATATATATATATATATATATATATATATATATATATATAATATATATAATATATATATATATATATATATATATATATATCGAGAGAGAGAGAGAGAGTCAGGCTAGAATACACTCAAGTTTATAGATCGTACGAATATACTCAAGCGTGTTTGCATATCAAGACTATTTTTTGTAAGATCTAAACCATTGACCTTCATTGTCATACTATAATTAGACTAAATATAAATTTGGAGCCTATTTGGACGAGTGTAAGTCACTCATCCGAGGGAAACAAAATCAACGCATGAAACTAATTTGAAATACATAATTTTGCGGTCTTTATAACATTACCTATAAATATCCAAATGTGCTCAAATTTTTTAAATGAGTTATTCACAAGATGATTAAGAAGATCAACGGATTAGATTTAAAAAAAAAAATATTGCATCATGAAAAACTACTTGAGTGTATTCTGCTCCGAATACACTCGAGTGTATTCTAGCCTATATATTTATTTATTTATTTATTTATTATTTATTCATATATATATATATATATATAGAGAGAGAGAGAGAGTCAGACTAGAATACACTCGAGTGTATTCAGAGCTGAATACACTCGAGTGTATTCAGAGCTGAATACACTCGAGTGTATTCAGAGCTGAATACACTCAAGTAGTTTTCATGATGCTATATATTTTTTAAAATCTAATCCGTTGATCTTCTTAAACATCTTGTGAATAGCTCATACGCAAAATTTGAGCACATTTGGACATTTATAGGTGATGTTATAAAGACGGAAAAAAATTTGTATTTCAAATTAGTTCCGCGCGTCGATTTTGTTTCCCTTAGATGAGTGACTTACACTCATCTAAATGGGCTCAAAATTTGTATGTAGCCTAGTTATATTATGACAGTGAAGATCAATGATTTACATTTTGCAAAAAGTAGTCTTGATATGCAAACACACTTGAGTGTATTCATGCGATCAGTACACTCGAGTGTATTTTAGCATATATATATATATATACACTAAAAATAAGAGGTAAATTTAGTCATCACCTCGTTGCATCTGGCTCTCCCAAACCTTCACCTTAAGCCTCTTCATCATTATATCAATAGCTAATGCTTCCCAAAGAGTACAGATATAGAGCACACCTCTTCCACCAGAATTTACACACATACCTCGATCAATGCAAGCACAGAATACGATGTGACCGTCTAGTATTGTACAAAGAAAATTTTGGTACATTATCAGAAGTCGAAAGGTTTTACGATGTATAAAATGATAAAAATATACAAGTAGTTTTTATTAATGATAAAAGTCATTGAGAACACTACTGACTTTAAGCTAAAAGTTCACCAATATAATTATTGAATATTGATGAATATATATATAATTTTTTGTACATCATTTTTTTATAAGTTATATTTATATTTTTATATAAAAACATATTTATACATCCTATAGTGAGAATTTTTAAAGAAAAAAATGCTTATAAACAAAATCTATAAATATATTACTTATTTTTGGATTAAATAATGTTAATTAATATGTACTACAATACTTATATTATATGTGCACAATGCTAATTGTGCATGTACAAATTATTATATCGCGCTCTCGCTCTTTCTCGATCTACTACTTCTCTGTTTGTATTTAGTACACTTTCTCTCTCCATCCACTACTTCTCTCTTTCTATTTATTACACCCTCTCTCCATCCACTTCTCATTATTTTTATTTGTTGCACTTTGTCTCTCGATCCACTACCTTTTATTTAATTTATTTACACCCTCTCTCCATCCACTATCTGTTTGGTTCTATTAATATTAGTCGCTCCCTCCATCCACTATCTCCTTCTACTTTTCATTCCACACTCTCTCCATCCAATAACAATTATTACACTATCTCTTTCTAGCCACAAATCGATTATGATGCTTTTCAAAATAGAGACACACAGTGCTAATTGTGCTCTCTGTGCATTTTCCTGAGATATGGGTGTGAGTTTTGATGGATAAGGCGTTATATAAATAATTTCTCTTCTAAATATGTTTCCTCTTAAGTCAAATCAACTGTGACTTAGTTGCCAAGAAAGTGACAGAAAAATACTTATGTATTGCACATAGGTGAGACAACAAATAACTCCCTTGAAGCTAGGATGTGACTAGCTATTACATTTCCATCTATGCGAAATTGTTAAAAATATTATGGGCTCTACATGTATGGTGATGCATGTATATATTTATAATTATAATTTATATTTGAATTACTTTTCTCGATTGACATGCTTGTCAACAATTTAAATTTAAAATCAAGTTTTGGGTCTTCTTATATGGGGAAGGCTCAAAATGTATCTTTATGTGGTAGTTAGCATGATAATGTTAGTGGTCGAGAACCATAAACTTACCATCAAAATGAAATTATTTCTATCCAATCACCATTTTTTCTTCATTTAAACCTTACCAACATAGGAGCTTTCAAGTTCAATGCCATAAAAAAGCATCACACTTCTCCATGTTTGGCGATCATAATAAATGCTTGACAAAGAAAGTATTTGTTCTGCCTTATTGAACAAAAAAGAGCATCTCAAAACCACATTTATTATAATTTGAATACAATAGGTGGGTTACTAACAAAATCCCAAGAAGCTTTGCTTCTCTTCCCCATATGTGCATTCGATCATATATTCTTTCTAGCAACTACACTGATATTATCTAAGGGTAAAGATGAGTCAAAAAGATTCTACTCTGTCCAGAATGGGGTAGTTCTAAGAGGAGGACGCCCAGGATGAGGCCCCAACACTCATATATAATAATATTGTTAATAATTAACATCAATAATGATCTATAATTTATTTGATACAAATTTTCCAACCATGTAGTTTACATGTATCCGCCTCCATGTTGTTCTTCTATTAGATTGCCAAGCCACTTACATACAACTTGGGGTAGACGAACAACAGCCAACCATGGGGTATGTTAGCCCCTTGTAGGTCATGCATCAACATTCTTCACTTGAACTCGATTGCAGAATTGCTTACCATTTTTGTTGACATTAAAAACCAACATTCATCTTCATGCATGCCCTTTCACTCTACAATTAACTGAGTAGTGGATATCAACTTATTTCATGACTTGTATAACTTAGTCACACATGATATACTTTTAAAATCTACCATTTTATATACAGCACAAGCAACACTACTTACTACCAAGATACAAATTCTCACTAAATGGTAATACAAATCTTTACATTCTTCATTTTTCTTGGTTGACCAAACCGCCATGTTAGATTCTATTTTTTTATCATTATCATTTCATTGATATATCACATTTAAGTTGAGAATGGTGTAGGCAATGCTTTTTTATACATGAACATTAACCTATGTAACAAGACATTTAAGAATAATATACCACATTCGAATATATGAAATCATTTTACCATGACATGTCCACTAGGTAAGCCTTGTTTGAAAACCTCAAACTATCAGCAGTCCATATTATTTAGAAATACATTTAATCTTAGCAAACATGTTGGCAAATTAACACATGTCAACTTTTGATAATCACATTTAATAGATAAAAAATAAATTATAATCTTTTAGCAAACCAAATATTCACCGACGTCCTCCCTTGAAGGTTTAAGAAAAGTTTGGAGTAGTTGTAAAAATTAAGGTAACTAAACGAGAAAACAAAGTATTATATCATTTTTGCTTCTTCTCACTTTTTATGCTCTAATCCTTATCTGTGTTCTAAACTTATAAATTATTATTATAAGATACCACTGAAACTTATAGAGATAGATTCCACATTGATAGGATACCCTTGATGATGTGGAATCACAAGAATGTTAAACTACATGCTCTGAATGATTCCAAGTCCAATGGTGCATTCAAACCTATGTGGAAAAGTTTTTTGCCATGTTGGTTAGTTTTAGTTTTAATATAATCACATCCAATGTATGAAGGTAATTGGATTTAGGAATATATAGGCATATCAATGATACTATTTTGAAGGATTTATCACCATAATACTTCCAATGGTGATACACAATAAGTCAATCTTTATGTGTAAAAAATCCGTTGTCTTGATAAAGATACATGTCATCGATATTGTAATTGAATAAATTTCTCCCTAAAACTCAACCCTGAAGGGGTCTTAATATTTGATGAAATACCACACAATTTGCTGATGGAACCTATTATATTTACTTGTTCATTTGTTACCAAATTCTACCAATCATATGTTATAATCTTCATAGACACAAAGCCAATCTTCCTATAGAAGTCCCTCCTCCCAATCCAACCAATTAAGAACCACCTAGAAGAGGTCATTTAAAACTAGTTGAAGTGGTCCTAGTTAACCTTGCTACTAACCCCAAACCAAACTTGAAGCATGTTTAATATCATTCCTTTCACAAAATAACCTAACATAAAGTAGTTTTGACCCAATCATTACAACAACTCAAATGGTCCTAATCAATCCTCAATTTGATCAAATCAATAGTTTGCTAACTCAGTCTCCATACCTCAAAAGATGAAAAAGGCAAATGAACCCTTAAAACAAGGAAAGTTGGATTATGTATGGTCACCAATATGCATTCCCTGATAAAAATATGTGTGAGTGTATCTATAAAGGAGTGCCTTGTGTATGCGTCTCTCAGATAGTTTAGACAACATGACTCATTTGATTAGCATATGGATCATGAAAACATCATCATCTAATTTATACTAGTTATATGTTCAAAAAAAGTGAAATTAATGTATTCAAGTTTAGTTATAGACCATTTTTGTTTATGTTCTTATCTTCTTAATGTGGATGAACATGAAATTTAACCCTTAAAAAGATAATGAAAGATAGAATATTTCTCAATAGGAATATACATAACAACTATATTTATTCAGAACTAAAAATTGAAAGGTGCTATGAATGGAAGACACCAAGATGGTTAGACACTCGGGTTGTTAGTGAGAGGTCCCAGGATCGAGCCCAGGCCACAGGATGAATGGAATGGCCAATTTTTTTTTAAAAAAAAGTGTGCATATTCCACCATTTAATATTTACCAATCTAGAATCTTCCAAGTGTGACATCAAAAACAAATTGATGTCCCTTCCTCATTCTAAAGAAGAGTATATTAGAAGGAAGCCTTACCTCATACTCATCAACTACAAAGAGATTGTTTTCTACTTTATGACACTTGCAATTCATAGTGGTAGGTTACCACTAATCCCTTTGACACCTTTCTTCTCCATATGTGCATTCTATCATATTTTCTTTGTTTAGACATATTATTATTATAATGGATAATGTCAACTTGAAATTTATATCTACCTATATAGTGATCAAGCATATTTACCAACAATGATGCATTTTTATGTCGTAAACATGTCCATGATTCATTTTGCTTGGTTGACCATAATTGTGGTGTTACTTGGGTACCACTATTATATCTTTTTTATATTTTAATTTTTATTTATTTATTTTATATATTAATTTCATTGGATCAGTTGATAATAAGAAAGCATGATGAGTCTATCCTTTCAAACATAATGAAATTATGTCTCATCTATCAAGATTTAATCAAGTGATACATTATAATTCATTCAATCCTTATTTTTCCCATTTGTAGATGCATTCTATGGAAGCCGCATAACATCACATCTAACATCGTCCAATGTTGTTGGTAAATTAAATTGTACACTTAACGGCACATATAGCTAAAAGATGATTTTTTATCTAGTGGAAACTTTTATATCGCTAGAAGTCCTCCTTGAAACTTTAAGCAAAAAGTAATATTGATGGAATTTGAGTAAATAATTGACATGATTAAAGAAAACCATCAAGTTTACTAGAAAATGAAGTTTAGCCTTTCTGATTCCAAACTCAACATGTACTTGGGTATGATGCTAAGACATTCATTTAGGTGAGACTATATTTTTAATTGATTCATTTTGATAGAGGAAAAAGTCAAATAACTATATGAATTTAAACTAAAAGAATCATATCTAAAAGTTTGATATATATTATCAAAATTCATGTGGAATGAGTTTCAACATTTGGTGATTATCATGGGAGAAATCATAAAAAAGGTGTTTGGTTTCTAGGAACCACAATGTGGCAAGAAGTAATAAGAAGTATTCAAGGGACTCTTTGTAGTTTGGGTGTGATCTATATACTTGAATCTATGGACTAGATTACCATGGATACAAAGCATCCAAGGAAAATGTGATTTTTAGACTGCACTATAGGCATGCATTGGGAGCATCTAGATATACATGTGCAACCCTTTTCTCACTCATATATAGCATGGAAGCCATGTTTCCAAAGGAAAATCATATCTTTCCATTATGACTATTCATGTGAGAATCCCTCTATTAAGAAGATTGAGTTAAAGATCACATTTACACTCTAAATGTGATTGAAGAATGGAGACTACGGGTGGTCGTGCCTAGTTTTGGAAAATGAGATGAATAGAGCCTTTGATGAAAAGGTATGCCCTTCGAGAAAGGATGTCACTTTCTATGTGTGTACCTAAATCTAGGCACAATTTTTTAATTAAATCCCAATGAGAAGGAACCTATATAATTCAAGAGGTGCATAGTGGAAGCTCTATGCAACTCCTGGACATGGAGGATGCCCAATTTCTTCCCATCAATGATAATCATGTGAAAATGCACTATTGTTTTTGTTGAGATAGTTGCATAGGAACACATCCAAAACTTACATTTGTAATTACAATCTCATTGAATATATTGATACTCATTGGTCTCTTAAAAAGACTTAGTTTTACATAGAAGAACTTTGCAGATCTGGCAATGAACCACAACTGCCTTTTCTAGACCCTATTGTATGTAATGACCATCCCTAAAAGAGGAAAATTTTACCTCAATAGTAGCACCTCAAATGAATGTGGTCTATTTCTAATTTTGAGGTTCAAAAATAGAGTCTATTGAGGTAACCTTATGAAACATGTTTGGATGTCTCCCTAAGCTGAACACACCATCAGTAGAATATCATCAGAAAGTCACTACTTATATAATTCAACAATAGTTTATATAACTCAATAATAGATCACAGTACTCACTCATGAGTCTCACCACCTTGTCTGAGTTCCAAACATTTACTGATATATCATGAGATATGTGATTGTTTTTTCTAAACTTTGTGTTTTCTCAATTCCAAAGTTCCTCTAATTTCAAGAATTTTATGAAGAAGGGATTTGCATGTTTGACTACCCTCATCCAAGAAAGTATAATCTAACACTCAATATTTACTACAGGGTTAGGACATAAGTAAGAAAATTTCCTCTGACCAATCCCCTTACAATTTATGCAACGATATTTGGAATATGTGTTCTCCATTACTTGGGCATTAACTAAATACAAGGTTTCTAGCCTAGGAAAGCTCTATCTATTTTTTATATGTTTCACTTTTCCCCCATTTTAAGGCTTTGAGTGCCACTATCTATGGTAATGCCACTATCATAAGGTATATGTTTGTGACAACATACCCCAAAAGCACAAAATTACTCAATGCAAAATCAAACTCAAAGACAATATCAAAAACCAATCAGGAGCCAACCTCCACCCTTATGTTTGTATCACTCTCGCACATTTACTCCACCTAAAAGGAACAATGTAATTCACTTATAACTAAGTGGTTATTAATAAAACAGATACATTTTTTCTTCAACATGGGGGTTTTCATTCATCCCGACCTTATATCAGGCAAAAAAGAATTGGTTAATAAAAGAGATATGTTCATGGTGCATTTATATAGGAAATTACGATAGTCTAGAGATAGTGGGTCACCAAATATTTCTCATCATCTAGATATGAAATATATAGAAAGAGGACGTTAGCCATATTTACATGCACACTATGCATATGTGATATTAATCATTGCAATAAGATAAATGAAACACTTTGCATAAACTTAAAAATAGATTCATACATTGTTCATGAAAGGGAAAGACATACACTATGTCATCTGATGTCAAAGCCTAATACATATGGATAAATAAAATCTAAAGCATAAACTGAATCTAAACTAGATAACATCCAGAGTTGTAGATGGCACCCCACCAAGCTAGAGTCTTCTCGGTCAGCTACCCTTGCTTGCTCACGTCAGTTCCCTCATGCTCCTTGATCTAGGGACATCTCGTCCCACGTCCATGCGAAATAAAGCAACATCATAAGTAAGCGGCACCATACATGTTATATTAACTAAAAATAACATATACTTGACTTGAAAGGAAAACTTGACATGAATTTAACTTAAGAATTCTTGAAATTAATTACTTGACATAAATAAGAAATGAATAAGTAAATATGCACTCTCTATGATTTGCCCATTTAAGAGCCCATAATTGGCACGAATGCCCATGATTTGGCTAAAAATCCCATAACGACCCTGAGGTCCATGATTGGCTATGAAGGCCCATAATTGGCATGAATGCCCATAATGACTCTAAGGTCCATAATGGCGAGATCATATAAAACTTAATCTATTTTTTATAACCTAAATATTAAAAAGAAAATCACTATAATCTTGAACATTAATCGTTGGCATAATGGAATTTCTCCCTCATTACATGAATTGCATGATTCTTTCTTAAATTCTTTAATCATTACATGATCATAATCAATAAACTAATGAGCATCTGTGATAACATAGAACTTTAGGAATATAACAAACAACATGCAATGATATAATATGAGACATGATCATAATCTTGATCCATTCATTTACTTGGAATTAAAGCATAATCATAAATCATACATAACATGCAAATCAACCAAAGTAAATATGTATGATGGCATGACCCGCTTACCTTATTGGAGAAAACCCTAACTTTAATCTCCTTTATGATGTATGACCTTGCAAATGCGCTACTCTCTCTCTAGGTGAGGCTCTGCCTTCTCTCTAGAATGAGGGCGCCCGACGGCACTCATTGTCCAGCACCCTGCTGGGCGACGCCCACCCATTACCGGCTACCTAGCGCTTGCCAGGTGGTTGCTACCAGCATGGTCCGGCGTGGCAAGAACAAGGGAACCAGAGGTGTCTGGCTCACACTGGAGGTGGAGCAGCAGCAAGAGTTGGAGAAGAACGGCATGGCGGCTCGTGGAGGAGGAGGTCGTGGGGGTGCGAGAAGAGGCAGAGGAGGAGGTTCAGCTCAAGGTGTAGGTAGGAGCACGCCGTCAGGAGATGGCTCTCAGGAGGCTGTTATGCTAAGGGAAGAGGACAGACTGGTGGAGAAGGGGAAGGCGGCAGTGGTGGACGTTATCACTCCTGGCGCTGTGGAGTACGTTGTCCGTGAATGCCTATCTCTAGGTGGCTCGCGTGGCAGGGGGTGCCTGGAGAGGTGGGAGTCGACATGTTTCTGTGATGGGAAGAAGGTCCTCGGATCGGACCACCGTGGGGGCGGGCACTTCTGCGGTTGGCGACGACTCGTCCAAGGTGATGGCAACGAGAGGAGGCAGACCGCCTAGGGCTTGGACGTTCAAGCCTAATCCTTCATCGTGGATGGAAGGAGGGGTGTGTGAGGGGACCCTAGGGGAAGACGTGTCGTACCTTGCGCTCAAAAGGGTGCCGCTCGTACATAATGGAGATGACGATCACCCGGTGGCAATGATCCGTAAAGAGCATATGGATCAGATTCAAGGAAGGTGGGAGAAGACGTTGATTTTTCATGTTGTTGATGACAACCCCCACCTTGTTCCATTAAAAGCTTGGGCCCTTCTTTCGTGGATACCTTCGGGTCACGTGGAGATCACCAAGAAGGAGAATGGATTCTTCTTTGCTTCTTTTGAAGAGACCTCAGATAGAGATCGGGCGTTGGCGTCTAGACCTTGGTTCTATGATGGAAGAGTGGTTCTTATGCAATGATGGAGACCTTCGTCATCCTTGGAACGTGATCTCTTGTCTACGGTTCCATGTTGGGTCAAGTTCCCGACCTTGGGACTGCTCAACTCAGTGGAAATTCTAAGTACAGTGGCAAGCTTTCTTGGTAATCCCCTTCTCATGGATGCCAGGACGGCGAGGGGTACCAACCCTGACTACGCGAGAGTACTGATTGAGTTCTCTGCGGAGAAGGATCCACCACTCTCCGTTGATCTTTGGGTGGAAGGAGGAGAGGCTATTCCATACCCAGTGGAATATGAATACTACCCAAGGCGATGCAAAGCTTGTGTAGCTTTTGGACACACAGAAGAGCGCTGCCCATCCAGTGTTGGCTTGGTGCGCACTGGCCGATCCCGTTCAAGGAGATCACCTCCATCGCGGCAACAACAACATGATCACAGTGAGGCGACGCAGGCCCAAGATCGTGGGGTTGAAAGTCTGGGGACGACGACCACAGTCGACAGCGCCACCCAAACAACGGCCAAGGAGGCGACGCCACCACCCGTACTACCGGAGGTGACGGAGTAGACCAACGGGCCAATCAACCCTCCTTCTTCTTCAGAAACCCCATTAATGGGGGACAGTAACGACAACGACCGTATTGAATTAGATTTGAATTTGGAAAATATTTCAAATATGGACCAAACCAATTCTGATTCAAACGGGACCATTCAATTTCACGTGGCTATTAATTCTAATGACCAGGGGGCTTTGACGGAGGCCAGTGATTTTGACCAAAATGTGGAAATTAATGGCAGCGCTCCCTTTACGGGTGCCGCTACCGATATGATACATAAGGAGTCAGATGCCCAAGAGATAGTGACACCCCCACCTACGTGGACCGCATCAGCTACGGTGACCTGTTATGCGCGTCTTAACACTGACCAAGAGGGAGAATCGTTGAGCTTCGATGAAGAGGGTCACAAGACCCACACCAAAGCTACCCTGGACAGTGAAGTGGAGGACTGCCCACACTTCTTGGAGGAAGATCTGATGAATACCATCTGTCTGTATACGCCGGGGGCAGTCATCACTCCAAATTCGGCTACAATCCAAGCCAGTTTGGATGACGATGAAACAGCTGTCCATAGGGACAACCCCCTCGACGGAGATGCTGCTAGTATGGAATCCACAGACTGAGTGTCTAAAGAATCTACGACAGAGGAACCAAGACCTAGGTGCCGAAGATCCCAAGACACATACGAGTGGGATATAGGTTCAACAATGGACCTCCCAAGAAGACCCGAGCCGGGAAGCTAGCAACTGCTGATACGGTGCAGGGAGACAGGGAGGTGAGGAAGGAAAAAAGAAGGGTGATGCGTGAGCAGGAGGAAGGCAAGGCACGCGAGCAAGAGGCAGCGAGCAGGCCATCATATCACCGTTACCGCGTGACGAATCACAATGTGGCCAAGGTGATAAAATGACCCTTCTCGCATGGAATGTGAGAGGGGGTGTGGAATCTTATCGTCAAGTTGAGATTAGAAGAGTCATCTGTGAACCAAACTCCTCTCTTACTATCATCACTGAGACTCACATCATGAGGGGCAACATTGCCAAGGTGAGAACACTTTTTCCAGTCGGTTGGACTTTTCTCTCTAACCATGAATAGGTTGAAGGTGGACGCATATGTTGGGGTTTTGACCCAAGGGTTTGGGAGATAGAGGTTATCTACTCTACCCCCCAGACAATCACTGCACGCTGCCACAATAAAGGAGGGGCAGGCTTATCCATCATGGCGGTGTATGGATACACAACTACAAGCGAACAGAGACAACTATGGTCCAACATCAACGACATATTCAGCATGGTGAGCGGACCATGGTTACTGATGGGGGACTTCAACTGCACAAGATTCGCGTGGGAGAAGAAAGGAGGTCATGAATGTGGCCTACGAGCAATCCTAGACTTCAACGACACCTTGGCTACGTCTAGCCTTATGGAGCTCCCCATGCAAGGGGGGACATTACGTGGACTAATCTACAAGACGGATTTACGAGGGTAGCATGCAAGTTGGATCATGTGCTGGAAAATGATTCATTCACGCAACTGTTTGGGAACGTGGTGGTAAGCCTGACCTTCTCTGCAGCGATAAGTGACCATGCTGCACTGGTGACACGTCTTCTTAGCACACCAATGTCCACACGCAAGAAGAAACCATTCTGGTCTCTTAACTATTGGTTAGAGTGGGATGGTTATGACCAAGTACTCAAGGAAGGATGGGATCTCCAAGTAGAAGGAAATCCTATGTTTGTTATGGTTAAGAAACTTCAAAACATGAAGAAGTGTATCAAGAAATGGGCTGTTGAAAAATGCAACGTTGTCAAGCTAAAACGTGATGCTCTCCACGATTTTGAGAAAGTTAGTAAAGAACTTCAACACCAGCCTATGAACCAAGGGTTAATTGAAGTAGAAAGGGAACTACGCACCTGGCTGGTGGTGCTAGCCAAAGCAGAAGAATGCTATTTCTACCAAAGGAGTCGCACAAGGTGGATTAAGGATGCGGATCACAACACTTCCTTTTACCAAGGGGCGATGAAGAGGAAAATCATCAAAGACACCATCCATGAACTTATATCTGATGATGGACAAAACGTGAGTGTACATGATGAGCTGTGCACGGAGGCGGTACAATTCTTTACCAACCTATACAATGGACAGGGAGGCACACACAACCTCACCACGATAAAGCCTGAACGTATTCTTACTGAAGCATAAAAGAGGAGTATGTGTGCCAAGGTCTCACCTCTTGCAGTGAAGGAGGCGTTATGGTCCATAGGGGTGGATAAGTCCCCGGGCCCAGATGGTTTCAATGCCAAATGGTACAGACATGCATGGCCGGTTATATGGAAAGATGTATACAATGCTATAGTGTGGTTAGCAGAGGGAGGAAGCATGTTGCGGGAGTGCAATCATGCGTTCCTAGCCCTCATTCCTAAGACAATGATGGCCTCCTCTATGAGGGATTTTCGCCCCATAGCATGTTGTGGTGTTTTATACAAGATTTGAGCAAAACTACTTGCATCTAGGCTCAAGGTGGTACTGCCCACACTTGTTTCAAAAAACCAAGGAGCTTTTATACCAGGCCGAAACATCAGTGATTGCGCTCAACTTGCTGGGGAATTTCTACATGGGTTTGAATTGAAGAGGAACAAGCCGAAGGTGTGCATCAAGCTTGATATATCAAAAGCATATGATCATGTTATTTGGGCTAGATTATGGGCACTATTGGAGGACTACAATTTTCCACACACTTGGATATGATGGATAAAGGAGTGTATCCAATATGCTTCCTTTTCGGTGTTGGTCAATGGACAGCCAAGCGGTTTATTCACAAGCAATAGGGGTCTAAGACAAGGTGACCCGCTATCACCGTTGCTCTTCACCCTTGTTATGGAGCAGCTCACGCTCATTCTAGAAGATATGGAAAGAAGGGGCAGCCTCAAAACATTTAAAGTGAGATGCACATCAGTGCTTTCTCACTTAATATTTGTTGATGATGTCCTCATGTTCTTAGATGGGACAATTGCGAATCTGCGAGCAGCAAAGGAAGGATTGGATAAATTTGCTACCATCACTGGGTTACATGCCAATCAAACCAAATCCATGGTATTTCTCCCAAAGACGGCTAGACAGATAGGTGACCTACTATCTTCAACCATTAGCATACCTATCCATGAGCTGCCGTGTACTTACTTGGGGTTTCCTCTTACTGTCGGGACGGTCTATGCTAGAGACTATGGTGCATGAACGAATAGATTTAGAGCAATGATTGATCGGTGGCCACTACACCGTATGTCCTTTGCAGGTAGAGTGGCTCTTACGAGAGCCAACATCTTGGGTCTTATCACTTTTTGGGTCATGCAAGGCCACATACCCAGTGTTGTTCTAGACAGACTCCAGACAATTGCTGCCCATTTCCTATGGGGTCGTAAAGTGCACACCATTGCTTGGGAGAAGATGGCCTACCCAATCGAAGAAGGTGGATTGGGGCTTAAAATTTTCCAAGACATGGCAAAGTGGGCAATGAGAAAGAAAGTGGACAAGTTTCTCACTAACACCGACTCGGTCTGGACACAATGGATGAGGAGACGCTATGGGCACTCACTTGATGTACAACATCTTATGAGACAAGGATTTTCATGCACATGGAGGAGAATGGTTGATGAATATAGAACTTGTCAAGCCTTATATACGCTCAATGATAGAGGTGAACACTTGCGCAGTGAGACATTTCCTAATTTTTGGCAAGTTGTTCGTCCACGTAGACCAGAGTGTACATTTGCCAAAGCACTCTGGCATGCACGCTGCATCCCACGATGGGCAGCTATAGTCCACAAGGCACCCAACAAAGGACTACTTACGACGGATCGAATTGTGAGATGGAGTTTGGACTATGACACATCATGTACACTGTGTAACGGTGGTGAAGAATCAACGTCGCACCTATTCTTTCAATGCCCATACACATCCATTGTATGGTCTACTCTCATGATGGGCAACCTGGAGGTGATGGATCTGAATCCTTGCACACAATGTGACATCACTGATATGGGGATGGAGGCACCCATGAGGGACCTTGTGTTCCTCGCTCTCGCTGCGGCTACCTACTTTATTTGGATGGAAAGAAAGAAAATATGACATGGTGAACATGGACAACCTAGTACCATGTTGGCGGCACGAGCTAGGATGTCAGTGAGGAATGTGTTGTTTGCACATCCAGAATGGAAGGAACAACTACCGCGTGGGCTTGCCATCGCGTGGGATGTCCACTGACTCGTAGATGCCGGATGAGGCCAGACGGTGTGAGGTGACATGACACACTTCCTGGTCTTTGTATCTGGATCGAGTTGCAATGGGCACGAGCATGATCGCGTGCGCGAGGAGTACGACTGAGATCAGTTGTGCCCATCTTACCAGTATGCTTTGTACTATTCTGTTTGTGGCCGGGCGGAGTGACTATAATACAACCTTTTTAGGTACTTTGTACAAATCACCTCCCATTAACGGGGGTGAGGTTTGGCCTCAGGGCTTGTTCGGATTTGTTTCCTTTGTGTAAACAAATCTTTGTATGAGCACATAGTGCTAAGGGCCGGGATTTTCCTGAGTCCTTCTCGCAATAAAAATTACTCAATATTCGAGATATTGGTTAGGGACTCATGGAGGAAGGTAGGTCGGATTCAACCATACACACCTCACTCCTCCATCACATTGTTAGCCTATACCCACATATATCACCAATCAGATTTATGATCCCTATGAATGGGACATTTCTACAAATGTTAGGCATACATGTCATAACCAAGGACTATCTCTAGCATATTAGAAAATTATTATTATTTTATCATTATAGATTCTTAGGATCATAGATTATGCTAAGAAATAAATACAGAACACAACGGGGACTTCAAAGTCTTATAGAAAAGTTATTAAATCTAAGTATCAACATCCTCATTCAGGTAAACCTCATTAGTACATGTTACCCTCAGGATTGGCCACCTCTGTTGGTGCTTCTTGTAATCTTTAGATATGTCATAGCCTTGTGGATATTCATCCATGATTAATAGTGATTGATGGCTTGAACGATGTTTGAAGTCATACAACAAGCCAACCTTGTTCGTAGGTAGATACTCTCACCATTAAGAGGGCAACTCTTCTCGTTGTAGCCTATGTGATGATGCATGAACTATCAAAGAAAGACCACATAGTAATGGGCTATACAATGCCTCAATGCTGGATTACAACAACATTGAAGTAAGCCTTCATAACCAAAGCATATTATGAGGTGCTTCTTCCAACTTTTACCCAATCATTTGAATGGTCAACCACTTTGCTAAATAGCCTTATTCTTGGGGAAGTCTGACACCAATGATCATTGATAATGCACAAAACATATGAACTATATTGGCATCTAGGCTTAATGTTTGACGTAACTTTATGTATCGTAAATGTATTTCCAACCATATTTGCAAGGCTCAAAGTGATCCTCCATCTATGATACCACTATTCTAGACATTTGTCAGAAATTGCTACATCACTAGAAAAAATGTACACTCTCCTCACAAGACATATTTAATTATAGGATGTATACACATTGATGCATGTTGTCTAGGATGATACAATAATGTCTTCCCATACAAGGTGATAAGGAAATTGAATAAACATCCTTTAAATCAAGATATCTTATCGAGAAGTTGAAGTATCACAAAAAGTATCAAAGATGTTGTAATTGCACCACTACAACTCATCAAACAAAAGGAAATATAGGTGGATTTTTCACACCAAGAATCCCTGACAGCAAATCACTAGAGATTCTAGAGCACTCTGTGTCAACTATCAACCATGCAATGGAAGGTGTATCATGTATGTCATTTCTTCCAATGTTGATTTTAGGTATGTCTGAACTAAACGTCATTCACTTTTGGATCCTAGAACTAAAAGATTCACTTAGGAACTTTGTGTCTACAGGGGAAAATGACATCTCGTACAACCCATGTACATGGCGACCATCCAATGTCTTCTTGTATTCATAAATATTGTGCTTTCACCACATCCTACTCCTCCTTCTGGTTGAAAATTTCAAATATGACCAATATGCATTACATATTGTACTTCTTCCCCCTAACATCAATAGATATCCTGTATATAGGAGTAAATAACATCTCCAATCCACAAATAGGGAATGAAGGTGATTATATGCTAGAGAAACACACTCAGTAATAAATTTTAATCGCAAGACTTCCTCTTGTCGTATAATAGTTGTGATGAGCATTGCACTTGGCATTCAAGGATGAAGACAGTAAGATTGCCTTGATACACTTGTATGGGGCTCAATTAAGATGAATTGACTCCAAAATTGTGCTTGACTTAATCCAATTCTCTCATATTTCCTCAAATATGGAATTGACATTCCTATATATTCATTGAGTCAATCACGCACTCCTATGTGCTTTTAAGCCTAGGGAAAGCATCATGAGAATCCACCCAACCATCAAGTAGAGTGGACCTATGAAAGAATGCCTACATGTCAACAAGGTTGAGTTCAGTCTCTTGTTCAAGTCTACTAATTTACTACACATTGACTCTCTATGTAACTTCAAAGACCTAATATTTGTGATATATATGGCCGATCTTGCATAAAATCATTGTTGAATCTAATTTCTCTCCAGACATTCTCATACCTTAACTAAAACCATGAAAAAAATGACATGAGAAACTATCTCATCTATGATCTATGTGAACCTAAATAATAGGTTATTTCCACTTCCATACAACATGATTCCCATTTAGCAATTTTGGTTGCAAATTGAGGAAAATTCAAATGTGTCAATCAGATGAATTACAATTTTATATCTCATCAATGGAAACTGTTAGTCATTTCTAAAAGGTGAGAAAATAGAATATGATATGTCATACATCCATTAGTGTACAACAAAACACAACATATAAAAATATCCACATTTGAAGAGCAGAATTCTGAAATCTATGTAGTCAAACTCCCATATGTCTTCAATGACACTGTAATATGACATTTTAGCTTCAAGTGGACTCCTATCATTTGCACCTGCAAAAAACATAGTCGACACTTGAAGGGTGACCCCACTGTTTTGGACGACACTCTTAACAGTAATATCATCTGGTGTTTGAGATAGTTGATGTAAGACTTTATCTTCAAACCACTTAATAAATGTCTTGTTATGCTCTCTAGCAAGCCACATTGTATTGGCTCGAGGATATTGTCTTTTGATGAAATTGGTATGTTCCTCGATATAAACACTCACTACGTCCATGTTGTGTAAAATATACAAGTGACCTTGTTCCAACTGCTCACGGCTGATTACTTTCACCCGTGATCCCAAAATTCCTTTGCCAAATTGCTCCTCAATATTCTTATCATTAACAGGAGTGTCATTACAACTGAGAAAGTCATTGCAAAAATCCATAACCTCTCTCGCCACATAACCCTCAATAATACTCCCTTCAGGCCGATAACGGTTTCAAACATCACTTTTAAAAACACTCATGTATCGTTCAAAGGGATACATCCAATGCAGGAAAACTGGTCCCAAGATTTTCACTTCCCTAGTCAAGTGGACAATAAGATGTACCATGATATCAATGAAAGATGAAGGAAAATACATCTCAAGATGACATAGGGTAACAACCACTTCTCTTTGCAAATTATCAAGAGTATCAGGGTCAATAACTTTGTTGCACAGACTGTTGAAAAAGAAACAAAGTCTAGTGATTGCAAACCATACATACTTCGACAATATAGATCGAATTGCCACAGGAAATATTTGTTGCATTAGAGTGTGACAATTATGAGATTTAATACCTATCAACTTCAGATATTTCATTGATACCAATCTACGGATGTTGGATGAGTAACCCTGTGGCACCTTAACATTTACCAAACATTCACAAAGAGATTTCTTCTCCTTTCTAGACATTGTGTAACAAGCGTGAGGTAAGTATGTTCTCTGATTTCCCATTTCACATAATTCTATTAATTATGACCTTATTCCCATTTCACGTAGGTCCAGTCTGGATTTTATCCCATCTTTAGTCTTACCTGGTATATTCAATAAAGTACCAATGACACTATCACAGACATTTTTCTCAACGTGCATGACATCGATAGAATGCCTGACTGTCAAAGAACTCCAACAAGGAAGATCCCAAAATATTGACTTCTTCTTGAATAAAGATTTGTCACTCTATGTGGCCATACATTGTGATCTCTTACCAAATTCATTGACAAAGTCTTTTACTCTTTCATAAACAACCTCCCCTGGTATAGGTTTAGGTGCACTCCGTTCCTCATTCAATCCATTGAATGCTTTGCTCTTCCTACGATACAGATGGAATTTTATAAGAAACCTTCGATGACAAAGATATACAGTCTTACCGCCATGTTTTAGTCTTGTTAAATCAGTGTTCTCTTCACATATAGGACACACTTTAGCTCCTTTAACACTATATCCAGACAAATTCCCATATGCTGGAAAGTCATTAATAGTGCAAAACAACATAGCATGCAAACAAAATGTCTCTCTTCGTGAAGCATCATAGGTCATCACACCTTCACCCTAGAGTTTCTTTAAGTCATCAATCAGAGGTTCAAGATAAACATCGATATCATTTCCAAGTTGTTTAGGGCCCGATATCAACAACGACAACATTACGTACTTATTTTTCATACACAACTAGGGAGGAAGATTGTATATAACAAGCATGACTGGCCAAGTGTTATGTAGGATGCTCAATGTCCCATACTGATTCATCACATCTGTACAAAGCCCAAGTCTTAGATTCCTAACTTCTTCACCAAATTCAGGGTACAATAGATCAATATTCTTCCACTGTGGGGAATCATACGCATGTTGTAGGATCCCATCATTATTTTTCTTAACATCTGCATGCCACCTCAAATTCTTCACATCTATCGGATTGGCAAACAAGCATTGAAACTGTGATATTTTAGGTAGATACCAAATCACCTTATCCGGAGAACCAATTTTGGACTCCCCCGAAGTCGTCAATTTATACCGTGACGCACCACATTTTGGAAAATCTTTCAAATTCACATAGTCCTTTTGAAATAATACACAATCATTCGGGCATGCATGTATCTTCTTGGCATTCATTCCCATTGGGCACAACAATTTCTTTACCTGGTATGTTGAGATTGGCAGCTCGTTTCCTTCAGCAGGCATTTCTTTCAACAAAGACAACAATGACATGAAGCTTTTGTCGCTCCATCTATTGTTAGCTTTTAGCTTATACAATCTCAACACAGCGCTAAGATTCGTAAACTTAGTACAACCTATGTATAATGATATCTCAGCATCATGCACAATGTTTCTAAAAATGGGAGGTGGATCGGTGTGCTCTACCCCATAAGTATCCAACATCGCATCAACGATGTCTACTGGAACTGGTTCATTCACATCTACATCATCAGAGGCAATTTCTTCTTCCACACAAGCACTGCTGTCGACATCCACTGGTTTTGGGTTTGAAATCTCTCCATGTCAGTGCCATTCTGTATAGCCTTGTATAATCTCGTTGCACATGACATGACTTTTGATTTCATCACCAGTGCTGACTTTCAAGTTTTTACCGCAATGCCTACATGGACAGTAGAACCTATCTCCAGGTTATTTCCTATGTTCCTCAGAAAATCTAATAAACTGGTCAAGACCAAAAATAAACTATGGGGTGCAACAATTGCGAATGTGCATCCATGATCTATCCATTCTATGATCAAAGAGAAAACAAGTATATATTACAACAAGATTAGGGTCTAGGATTAGATTTTTTGCATGGTTAAAACTTTAGGCCAACAAATACATGTGTTTTCATTCTTATATATAATAAATGTGTACCACCTGTCCCATTCTTGAACACCTAATCTCACTAGTAAGTGTATAATGTGTATTGGGTTTTCAAGAAAATTTTGGCAGCATTTCCTCACTGTTCTCTAAGTACATATGTACTTAGAGAACAAACGGGGAAATGCTGTCAAAAATTTCTTGAAAACCAAATACACATTATGCACTTACATCCTAAGTGAGATTAGGTGTTCAACAACAGTCCCAAACTGGGGACTATCCAAGATTTACTCCTAATGAGTAAATCTTGGATGGGTTTCTAGGCCAATAAATGCATGTGTTGTCATTCTTATATATAATAAATGTGTACCACCTATCCCATTCTTCAACACCTAATCTCACTAGTAAGTGTATAATGTGTATTGGGTTTTCAAGAAAATTTCGGCAGCATTTCCCCGTTGTTCTCCAAGTACATATGTACTTAGAGAACAAACGGGGAAATGCTTCCGGAATTTTCTTGAAAACCAAATACACAGTATACACTTACATCCTAAGTGAGATTAGGTGTTCAAGAACAGTCCCAAACTGGGGACTATCTAAGATTTACTCCTAATGAGTAAATCATGGATGGGTTTCTAGGCTAACGAGTACATATCCACTACATGTATTTGCTCACTTACATTGCATCACTCACAATTAGAGCATTATTAAATAATAAATCAAGAATTCAACAGTTTCAAACATGCAATAATTCACAATTAGAGCGATACAATTCACTTTGTACAAACATACATGGCATAATTCAGGCACAATAGCAGGTGTTCATTGACCTGATTCAACATTATAAAAATAGTTTTAGAAGAGTAATAATATTTCCCAATTGAGAGTATATGAATTGTCCAACAATTGGAATAAGAGCAAGGTATTGTAAAAATTGCCTCATTATGGGAAAAATTAGTCATAATAATGCCCAATCATGTTTAAATCAAACAAAATATCACCTGGGTCTGAGAAAAAATTAATATCTCAAAGATTAATATCACCTACACATGAGATTATGCTAGAGTTTATATTATGTCTTCTGCATTCATTTAATCTAAAAAACCACTCCCTTTAAAAAAGCAGCCACATAAATACACACAAATGTAGATGCATGTTCATCATCAAGATAATCATTACACACAAATGTAGCTATCCGATTATAATTGAACAATATAGCACAAAATCAGCCAACACGGCCGTGCTATGCAGAACGGCTGTGCTACCAACATGGTCGTGTGAACCTGCGATTTCACACGGTCGCGGAGTAGGGTACCTGCTTAAGGTCAGAGGAAGAAGAGCAGAGCAGGTACCTTCGACAGCGTCAATGGGGAGAGTAGTAGCAGCGAGCGGAGGTGGTGCGGGAGAGCAGGCCGCCGGAGCAGAAGAGAAGGCCGGCGGTGCAGGGAGAGAAGGCTACCAGAGCAGGAGAGAAGGTCGCCGGAGCAGCGAGCTAGGGGTAGGGGGAAAGCGACGGCGGAGGTGGGCAGAGGACCAGCAAGCGAGCGGAGAAGGGCACGGCCGGAGCAAGCGGCGGCAGAGGTGGGGGCAGAGGAGAAATCGCCGGACCAAACCATGGAGTAGCATGAGAATGAATGAAACAGAGAAAGGGAAAGAGTCGGGCTCGCATGGGTGCTGTTAAGTTAAAAATTGGTGTCGGTTCTTAAATAAAACCGACACCTAAAACTAAAGGTGTCAGTTCTACAAACACACCGACACCTATTCTCAATGATAGTCGTCGGTTTTTTACTAGAGAAAAATCGACGTCTATATACATATGCCAATTAAAAAAATTGTTCTCGATTAATGACCATAGTCGTCGGTTGATAGTAACAAACCGACGTCCAATTGGACATTCCTTTACCCTAATTTTTTTGGCAGGGACGGCGCGCACACCCTTATCACTTCGGTTATGCTAAAACATCTGACGCCCATATTGGAAATTTTGGTGCAAATTTTATCTTCATTCAGTGTCGGTTATTAGGTAAAACACCGACGTTGTATCTGATACTTTGGCGCAATTTTTTTTGCTCGAAAAAATTGGATTTAATGGGCTATTTTAGGCGTTGGTTTCTTTTCTTCAACCGACAGTGAATGAAAAGTGATACCCGCGTCTGGCTGGTCTTCAAATATAGATGTCGGATGTCCTTATTAACCGACGTTTAATGTTAACATCGTCGGTTTTACTAAAAAACTGAGACATCTAAAAGAGACG
This sequence comes from Alisma plantago-aquatica, assembly GCA_963693085.1. Taxonomy (NCBI): domain Eukaryota; kingdom Viridiplantae; phylum Streptophyta; class Magnoliopsida; order Alismatales; family Alismataceae; genus Alisma; species Alisma plantago-aquatica. The sequence goes on from OY856415.1 coordinate 345,683,278, forward strand.
TTGAACGTTGTTTGTTAGTAGTGCTACTTGATAATACTGTGTGATATCGGGTTTTACCTTATCGGGAAGAAGAAGATTAAACACGTCATGTGAAGGAAATGAGTTGGGAACGTGGGACAGGAGTGGAGGGTGCTTTGGGCGATATGGGAGCTTACATGATACGAGAGTAAAAGCTGGTAACTCATCACGGTTAACGTCTCAAGGCTTATATAATCGTACGTAAAGAGCGGTGCAAGAAGTAAGATGGGGACACATGTCGTGCATGTATGCAAATCATCTTCCTAAGCAAGGCAAAACCGGTCTAAGCACGTTGCATTGTGAGACTAAAATAGTGACATGTTACCCGACATGCGGAACCTGGTATGCACTGGACGACACACGTTCTACGCGACACGAGTGTAAGAAGGCTTGCAACCCGACACATGTATAAGTGATACATGAAGAAGGGTGATACATCCTGCTACTCGTCACAGTTAACCTGATTATCTTTTAACTATAAATCAATATCACCTAAAACCCATATCAGACAGAGTACTTGACCAAGCGTCTGATATCATGTAAACGCTAGGCTTCTGGGCGACACGGGTGCAGTGCCCGATATTCCTCTGTGCATAGCACATATATGGGAGAATGTGATACACTTGCTCAGTATGTGTAAAAACTGATATAGAGCTTGTTTAGTTGCCACCTTGCCTCGGTCATCTAGAACCATGGTGATCATTCAAGCAAGGAAGTAGAAAGCTCTTGATTTGTAAGACATCACTGGCCCAAGTCATAAATTTCTAGCCACAACTAGAATTATAAGTCAAGGCAATAAAAAAAAGTTGGTGGCCCAGAAAACGTGAAAGTCAGTGCGTGTGGCGCGTGCACAGACTCGGCCATATTACAAAAACAGTGTTCAGAATATTTTTTACAAGGAAAGGAAATAAAGTTCTATTCTAGGAAAAAGTAAACTTGGGTTGCCTCCAAAGGAGCACTATGGTTTTTTTGTTAGCTCGACATCTTCGATCCTGCTCTGGCTTCTTCTTTGGGTGTGGCTTTAGCATTATTCAGGACTAGTTAAGAGCATCTTGTGAAAGTTTCATCTTCATTAAATATTTTCACACAGTGTCCATTGACTGGGAAGACGTTCATGGGGTAATCCTTGTCGAACAGCTCCATCATTCTAGAATGATATATCCTTGCTACCACAAACAGTCCTTACTAGCGAGTTTGTAGTTCCCTAAAAAAAGTCGAATGGAAGATTTAAAAATTAGAACTTTGTCACCTTCTTTGACATCCTTCTTCTTCAAGTGGGAATCATGCCAGACTTTAGTCCTTTTCTAATAGATCCTCGCATTCTCATAGGCATGAAGCCTAAGCTCCTCGATCTGTAAGAATCTTTTCTTCTCGGCCAGGGTTGGGTCCATATTCGGACGTTTGATGGCCCAAAAAGCTTTATGCTCTAGCTCGAAGGGGAGATGACAAGATTACCCATAAATCAAACGGTATGATGTGGTGATGATTGGTGTCTTGAATGATGTTTTGTGGGCCTAGAGGGCATTGTCTAACTTTGTAGACCACTCTTTGTAGGATTTCCCAACAGTCTTTTCCAAGATCTGCTTGATTTGTCTATTTGATACTTCCACCTGTCCAGATGTCTAGAGATGATAAGGGGTGGAAATTTTATGCCAAACCCCGTACTTCTTCAGCAACAACTCAAATTTCTTTTTGGAAAAATGTGATCCTCCATCACTAATCACAGTTCTGGGGACCCCATATCTTGGGAAGATAACCATTATAAAGAGCTTTATCACAGATTTAGCATCACAAGTGGTGGTGGCCACGGCTTCCACACAATTTGAGACATAGTCCTCTACAACTACGATATATTGAAAATCGTATGATGGAGGAAAAAGATCCCATGTAATTGATTCCCTAGACGTCAAAAATCTCAACTTCAATCCAGTAGGAAAAAGGCATCTTGTTCCTACGTGAAATATTTCCTGTCTGTTGGCACTCACTGCAGGCCTTAACATAGGCATTAGCATCTTGAAATAAAGATGTCTAGTAGAATCCTGATTGCAGGACCTTGGCCACTGTTATTTCTGCTCCCAGATGTCCTTCATAAGGAGAGGAGTGACATTCATACACAATTTTTGGGGCTTCTTCTTTAGGTATGCACCTCCTATAGAGGTTGTCGGCACATTCCCTGAACACCAGAGGGTCATCCCAGTAAAAGTACTTCAAACCAGAGAAGAATTTCTTTTTTTGATTATAAATAATTTCCATGGGAAGTTGTTTACATGCTACATAATTGCAAATATCCACATACCATGGTCCTTCTAGGCTGGCTGCTCTGGAATAGTAGATATTCTCACCGGCATAGCTTTCATTTACTGGCAGTGGGTGGTCATCTTCCATCCTAATTCTTGAGAGATGATCAACAACCATGTTCTCGGTACCCTTCTTATCAACGATTTCATGATCAAACACTTGCAGTAGTAATGCCCAGTGTAGTAGCCTAGGCTTAGCATCTTTTTGCATCATATATTTGTTGGCCCCATGATCTATGTAAAAAGTCACCTTAGAGCCCATGGGATATGAACATAACTTATCGAATGCACAGATAATGGATAACATTTCTTATTCTGTTGTGGTACAGTTCATATGGGCTTCATCTAACATTTTGCTAGCATAATAGATTATGTGGTGCTTCTTATCCTTCTTCAGTTTGAGGACTGCGCCTATCGCATAATCACTAGAGTCACACAACAACACAAATGGAAGATTCCAGTCGGGTAACTGTATGATGGGAGTAGAGACCAGTGCATCTTTCAAGGTAGAGAACGCCATGAGGCATTCTTTGGTGAACTCAAACTTTATGTCTTTCATTAAGAGATTGGATAAAGGCTTTGCTATCTTAGAGAAATCTTTAATGGATCTTCAGTAATACCCAACGTGTACCAAGAAACTTCAATCTCCTATCACATATTTGGGCAAGGGGAGTTTTGCAATAGCCTCAACCTTTGACTGGTTGACTTTGATTCCTCTGGTTGACATTGTTCCTAGTTGAGGGTCAATGTTACACCCCGATCTCACAATTACCACTAATCATGAGATTATGGCATAAATTGAGGATTTAACATAATACAAAGATCACCCTTAACTTGTTCTTCTTTTTCAAACTCTTTGTTTTCTTGCATTGAATCACATAAGAAAACTTTACAAGAGAATTAAACCTTGATTACTCTAATATTATCTCAACATTAATGATACACATCCATACATTCATTCTATTTCTCACACTTCCAAGTACATACGACATGATAATCAAATGCATTCTCTCTTATTAAGGAAACAAAGATACAAACATCATTTACAACTCCCTCACATCTATACAAAGACCTAGAGTGACAAGGACTGACTGAACTTAAGTATACTCATACTTAACTCTTGTGGCAGATCTACTCCGATGCAATGATATATTCAATCCCTACGATTTCCCTAAAAATTTTTAGTAGAGGGGTGATCCTACTCGCTCAGTGAATGAGTACTTCAAAGAAACAGTCTCAATCACTAATATAATTACAGATATACTTTGAGCAACTTATAACAATTATAACAGCAGTAAGTTTTAAAGAGAGTGATCATTGACAAAGCATAAATATGGAAGGATACTCTAGATATCAACAAGAGTAAATCAATATATGATCATGCTTGATTAATTTCAAAGAGAACTAATAATTCAGAAACATACAAAGAATGATTGTTGGGAAACTATACTTGAATTTTTCTTAGCCTTTCTTACTTATAAGAAACTCAATTAAACTTATATTATCATATTTTAGCTTATGCCCTGATCATATGTAGTGTACTCTACATATGAAGACTCGTAGTGAACTACGATCTCACTGTACAAGAGTTAGCTTAAAACCCGAGAAGCTAAACCTAGAACTGAATCTGGGTCTGCTTGACTCGAACCGTCATGTCTGACTAAGGTGGCTAAACAGTTGGCCTTTAACTGGGCCTCTCCTTCTAGGTTGAGTACACAGGTGGAGGGTCTGAGATGCTCTGTGGGCCTCATCTTGGTACGCTCTGTGGGTACCTCTGGGTTACCACCGGGATCTCCGGTTCATGTTGGGTAACCTACCTTCTCTTAGGAGACTTCCTCAAGGGCTTCGTCTCCCCGCACACTCTATGGGTGCGATCCAATCCCCGTATACTGGTCGCTGCCAGGGTGGATCATTTCCTCCCTACAGTGCAGACATCATTAGGGAATCTACGGTGTTCAGGGCATCTATGATTATTATTTTATTATTCTTGGAAATCTCTTTCTACATTGTACCTTTCTCTAACTTATATTTGAATTTGATGTCTCTATGGTATCGCGTCTATTTAATTAAAGTTTATAACACATCATGAATGTCATTCTAGACTTGGCAAAGCAGTATATGCAAAACATTATGATTTTCTGAGTAATCATCATACTATACATATAGGCAGACTAAAATTCTTAAATAAACAGAATACATGTCAACTTGGTACTTTATGCACTAGAATCAAGCAATTGAACTTTTTAATACACTGATAAGAATTAATTATTTGACATATGAGTAATCATCATTTTCACTTGTAAAATATTTGTTCTTTCTTGGAAAACGTGCACATAAACCCTAATCATGAGTTGTGCATCACATAACATATCTTAGTTTAGCTTTGTAAACCATTATATTCATAAACCATCTGATAACATTTACCACAGCTGAACTATTAAGCATCACCACATCTCATACTAAGAATATTGATATCACAATACTTGATTCACTGAACACCCTATCCTTAGGGTTTCATTTACCTCATTCACTTGTCACATGGCTCTCACAAGGATTTAATATGTCATAAACATCCACTAGATATAGATTGCTTTAAACATGTCATATACAATCAACATATGTATGAAATCATCGAATTGAGCTAAATTAGGGTTTTCCATGCCATTCATTGAGATATTATGAATCAAGAATAACATTGCATAAATAGAGTCTATGATGCCAAGAAAAACACTTCTAATGGATTTCACCATATTTATTCACAAATTTCCAACTTTCCACTCATATAGGGCTTCACCCTCTTTACGAAGATATCAAGAAAACACTATGCACATCACATGAAATCCAATGTAGTATCTGACATATATGTACTACACATTCAGATAAATAATCGTTCATAACCAAGGGAATCCAGATAAACAAAATTCTCTATTTAATTATACAACAATTTTAGTCACAGACAAATTCTCTATATTTCAGTTTACTCTTATAACCATTGCAAATACTTAGGAAATTATCATTAGGATGTATTGCATACATTTCTAATATGAATTTATCATATGAAATTCAAACAAACAGAGGAAGAATCCATTTCATATCATTTTGAAACAACTTAGATCAAACAGACAATTCAGGGTTTGTAGTTGCATACTAAGCAATTAAAGATTATGGATGATTTAACCAATTTTCATGCAATATACTGTTTAAAGGAAGTTACCACTCACCCTAAGGTGTGAAAACACCTTAAAAACGTAGCTCATCCCTAAAAATCTCGATCTCATATCAAATCCCTAGCAATTCACCCGATTCTTCTTCCTTTCAACTCGGAAACCCTAAAAATGAGGGATTATGAAGAAAGTGTGAGAAAAGGGGAAGTTTTGATACCATTTTGGATCAAATCAGAGGAGGAACAGAATTTTGACATGTGAGAGAAGATTCACCATGAAACTATATCCAAAGAAGCTAAACTTACATGATTTCATCATTCCTTGAACCGTAAAACCCTAGATCCGCATCTCCATCAATTTCTCTTTTCAAACCCTAACTCTCCCTCTCTCTCTAGGATTTCATTTATCTAGATTGAATAACAAATTATGAGATCACCTTGTGTGTTAGGTTGACCATATAGAGCAATTGAGCTGCTTGGGTCAATTGCGCATTGACCCCTCACTCAACTTTTTCTTATTTCAGCATATTTTTCCATCATAAAAATATTACTGTAATTCATATATTGATAAGGCTTAACACATACAAAAATTATGAAATATTTACATTTTGTTTATGATTGAGTTTTAGATCTCCAGTTAAAATTTTAGATCAATTGGAGTTACCAATAAAGAAATAAAAATAAAACACTACACTGCTGAAAAGCACTCTGTCAGCATTTTGGTCGAAGTATAGTTTGACCGAGAACCACATTAAAAGAAAACTCAAATATTCTGAAATTTTTCTCCAATATGCATGATTGAGTTATCCATATCATATCCAAAATTAAATTAAATAAAAAAATTTAGAAAATATGAAAAATCATTTACCACACTACTATCCTGATCAAATTCCATATTCATGTACTAGCAAAACCTTAATTTTGGCCGATTAGGGTTTACATTTCTCAAACCCTAATTCTACAAACTAAAATCATAGTTAGAGTTTCTTCTTAGGTTTGAAACATCACAATTGATCTACTATCATTAATCAAATCTAAACGATGTTCAATCTAATCAAGCATGTAATCATTCAAGTAAACCCTAGTTTACCAATTAAGCACAAATGTGGTCATTACAATTCTCACCCCCTTAAAAAAAAAATTGTCCCCAAAACATAAATACACAAACAAAGTATATTCAAAGTTTATTTTAAGCTTCTGAAATCTTACATGTCATTACATTCTTGTATTTTATACTTGCATGTAGTTTTCAACGTTAAGTCCTTTATTTCTTTTCTAATCACAACATGTTAAAACAGTTCTCAATGATAACAAACAAATTCTCTATGCCACAATCAATCATAGAGTAGATAGAGAAGCAAGCATTTCAAAAATTTCATACTCTTGAGGTGTTACCTCAACATTGATAATCTGATCCAACTATCTCAATTCATACGAATCAATATGTATTATTGTTATGTATTACCTTTAAGTCACAAAAGAGAGTTCACCATGTTGTTTTGAATTTTACTATTGTGCCACTCAAATAGCAAAACAGTCTTGAGTTTGAAGACTAGATTCAACAACAATTGTACAATACTACTTACGACATCCCCATTGGATCATGGATGCATAGGTGAAGCATTACCATCACATTCCATACTATTCTCAAGCATACTAAGGTTTCAGCAATAGTAACAGAGTACTTCATGATTGTATTAGTCATTCAAGGACTATTCATACCCAATTACCATCACTTAGTTATATTAAAGCTAGGTATAACAAGCTATACATCGTTAGGGTTACATACCAATACAATATGGTTATCATCCCTTCTATTCATATGAGTGCATAGGTAAGACTACCTTATTCAGGGTAACCCTTCATTTGTTCCATCATTATTCGACCCATATCACCATACCATAATTGTACAATAATAAGATGGATTACTGGTTAAATGACTACAACTATCAGACACCTTTAATTAACATATTGCTTACACATGTACACTAAAATCATACGTAGAACCAATTTACATCCCTTAATATACCTTCAACAAATTATACTTCTAAAAACTAATTCACATATCACTAAAAGCCATTGTTTTCTCTTATCTATCTCCTCATTCACTACTACTTACTTTTTGCTACTTATCCTTCTCATTTTAATCATGTAGATTGAACATTCCTAAAATTGAAACATACAAGGTACAAATAGATTATTCATCATTCGTGCTATCAATGCAAGAATTTATCTCATATCACACTTCACTCATATTATATTTCTCCTTTTATTCAAAACACACATTACATTTCAAATTTATATCTTACTCTTTACTCTGAATCATTTCCATATTGTTTATCTACCTTTTAGATTAGCTATCTTTAAACCCTGGATTACTATCAGTGCTAGTTTACTTCTCATAGTGCAAATCTCATGATCTTGCTTTATAGATATGCTAGTATTCAAGGTCAAATCACTATTGACATCCCTTGAACTACTACAACTCTAAACATTCTAGGGTTTGGTCCTTACCAGTAGCATGATGTTATTGTGACGTGACTTTACTCTCTTAATTTGAAATTCAAACTTTGGATCTCACAAGTTTTTACTAAAGTCTTCTTTATATTATCGATTGAATTTCCTTTCTCTTACTTGGCTATTCAGATAGATTATATTCTCAATAACCCTACTAGGGTTTCATCATCATATTGTGTGTCATTATTACATTCACTGGATGTCTCTACCAGGGTGGCTATGCATCATATATGATTCATTTTCTTATCACTTCATTCCCACATTGCTCTCATTAAGGAAGATATGAAAGAGAAGATGATTTTGAGAGTTAGCATTCTTATCTTCAAACATTCATTAATACATTTCTCATATGTAGGTTTAATTAATTATCAACAAGGATACTTGACTAATTAGCACTTTCTTGAATCTCACAACCTCTTTCTTTTATAATCTATATTACTCCATTATGTTTCAAACCCTTCCTTACTTTCCATAATCACCTTACCATATACTACTATTCCACATGTCATCTTTAACTTCTAGTTTTCTCTTATGATCATGTTGCTTCTTTTATGTGTATGATCATGTATACCATGTTGCATATATTTCTTTTTATCCTTCTACTGATGTGAAGTTGAAATTCTAAATCAATATTCTCTCTACTAGTTTCACCTCATGTTTAATACATTACATATCTTTCATTTTAAATCAAACGGCTCATGCATGGGTCAACTTAGTTTCTCTTTCAATCAAGTTTTTTCCCTCCTGAATATAGTCTACCTTTGTATGACTTATTCATTGGTTAGGCTACACTTTTGTTCTACTTTTAGAAACTAGTTTGTTGTTCTATAGAGACTTGGAATCCAAAGGCAGTAAGGATGAATGTATTAAACTTATTAATAAAGGTATACATTCCATACTCTCAATTATATCATAACCCTCATTCCTTAATCAAGATCATTATTTCCAACATTTATCTTTGTTTTAACTTAGTTTCTTATCCTAGTTTTATGATATACATGCTCATCTAGTTCTCTTAACTTTAACTCTTTTGAAGACTCTTCACTTCTATGTACTTATTGTATACTTAGCTCTTTTCTTCTATTTTCACTTTGCTTTGGAGTACAAAAAAAAACATTATACTCAGTGATATAATCCATTCCTCATGATTGATTCTTACTATCTTGGCCCCTTACATACTTTTCTCATATATTTTCCATATTTCATATTTAGAGTTCATATAATACTAATAATTAAACTTAATATGAACCTTATGTCGTGTTCCTTTATTCCCAATTAAGGGTTTCTCATATGAGGCCCCAAAGTTGGATCTCAAGTATCAGTTCCAACTGATTCTTAGTTATCCCAGTCTTTCCCTTATATTTCAAAATCTTAGAGTATATACATTCATATTAGAATTTGGATCTAATTTATCCAGGATTTATTCTTATTATGTTACTAATAGGAGTCATTAGATCCCAGTAATGCATCGTGCCAGCCGGACCAGGCCGAACTTGTAGTCCTGAAGCCAAGAATTACTCAGGATTACTCAACTCCTATTCATCTCAAATGTGTGGAAGAAAAATTATCCACTTAGGAAAGCTCATTCAAAGATCATTTCTAGTCTACTTGATACAAAGAATGTAATCAATAAATTCTACAACTGCATAGTGTACAACAAATCTTAAAGATCCATATATATTTCAAAATATTGAAAATCTGAATTCAAACATATTAGAGCTTTTTTATTTATCTCGAATAAAACAACAATATGAAATGAAAGTTCTATCTCATTTTATATTTATTCTCTTAATTCATGTTACTTATCTTGTTTTTAACCCTAATATTTCTAGGGTTCCTCTCTAGACCATCCTTCCACTGTATACCTGGCCAGGGTATACATGAAAGAATAGACAGACTAGCATGATAGTGGTTGATCCAAGTACTCAGATACCGGGCCAGGATATCCAAATACTCAAATCCCCAGAGCTAACATCATAACATCTCCTATATGCCACACTTATGAATCTAACTTACTAACTTAATGGTCCCTAAAAACTCAGCCTAAGATCTTATACAAAGTTGTTACACCCCAATCTCACAATTACCACTAATCATGAGATTAGGGCATAAATTGAGGATTTAACGTAATACAAAGATCACCCTTAACTTTTTCTTCTTTTTCAAACTCTTTGTTTTCTCGCATTGAATCACATAAACAAACTTTACAAGAGAATTAATCATGGATTACTCTAATATGATCTCAACATTAATGATACACATTCATACATTCATTCTATTTCTCACACTTCCAAGTACATATGACATGATAATCAAATGCATTCTCTCTTATTAAGGAAACAAAGATACAAACATCATTTACAACTCTCTCACATCTATACAAGGACCTAGAGTGACAACGACCGACTGAACTTAACTATACTCAGACTTAACTCATATGGAAGATCTACTCTGATGCAATGATATCTTCAATCCCCACAATTTCCCTAAAAATTTTGAGTAGAAGGGTGATCCTACTCGCTCAGTGAATGAGTACTTCAAAGAAACCGTCTAAAGCACTAATATAATTACAGATATACTTTGAGCAACTAATATCAATTATAACAGTAGTAAGCTTTAAAGATATTGATCATTGACAAAGCATAAATATGGCAGGATACTCTAGATATCAATAAGAGTAAATCAATATATGAGCATGCTTGATTAATTTCAAAGAGAACAAATAATTCAAAAACATACAAAGAATGATTGCTGCGAAATTGTACTTGAATCATTCTTAGCCTTTCTTACTTATAAGAAACTCTTTAAACTTATATTATCATATTTTAGTTCATGCCCTGATCATATGCAGTGTACTCTACATATGAAGACTCATAGTGAACTACAATCTCACCATTTATGACTTAACTTAAAACCTGGGAAGCTAAGCCTAGAACTCAATCCGGGTCTGCTTGACTCGAACCGTCACGTCTGACTAAGGTGGCTAAAAAGTTGGCCTTTAAGTGGACCTCTCCTTCTAGGCTGAGTACATAGGTGGAGGGTATGAGACGCTATGTGGGCCTCATCTTGGTACACTCTATGGGTACCTCTGGGTTACCACCGGGATCTCCGGTTCATGTTGGGTTACCAATCTTCTCTTAGGAGACTTCCTCAAGGGATTCGTCTCTCCGCATGCTCGATGGGTGCGATCCGATCCCCATATACTGGTCGCTACCAGGGTGGATCGTTTCCTCCCTACAGTGCAGATATCCATAGGGAATCTACGGTGTTCAGTGCACCTATGTCTATTATTTTATTATTCTTGGAAAGCTCTTTCTACATTGTATCTTTCTCTTACTTATACTTGACTCTGATGTCTCTCTCGTATCGCGTCTATTTAATTGAAGTTTATAACACATCATGAATATCATTCTAGACTTGGAAGAGCAGTTTATTCAAAACATTGTGATTTTCTGAGTAATCATCATACTATACATATAGGCAGACTGAAATTCTTAAATAAATAGAATACATGTCAACTTGGTATTTTATGCACTAGAATCAAGCAATTGAACTTTTTAATACACTGATAAGAGTTAATTACTTGACATACAAGTAATCGTCATTTGCACCTATAAATTATTTGTGCTTTCTTGGAAAATGTGCACATCAACCCTAATCATGAGTTATGCATCACATAACATATCTTAGTTTAGCTTTGTAAACCATTCTTTTCACAGACCATCTGAAACATTTACCACAACTGAACTATTAACCATCACCACATCTCATACTAATAATATTGATATCACAATACTTGATTCATTGAACGCCCTATCCTTAGGGTTTCATTTACCTCATTCACTTATCACATGGCTCTCATAAGGATTTAATATGTTATAAACATCCACTAAATGTAGATTGCTTTCAACAAGTCATATACAATCAACATATGTATGAAATCCTCGAATTGAGCTAAATTAGGGTTTTCCATTCCATTCATTTAGATATTATGAATCAAGAATAACATTGCATAAATAGAGTCTATTATGCCAAGAAAAACACTTCAAATGGATTTCACCATATTTATTCACAAATTTCCAACTTTCCACTCATATAGGGCTTCACCCTCTTTACAAAGATATCAAGCAAACACTATTCACATCACGTGAAATCCAAGATAGTATCTGACATATATGTACTATGCAATTAGATAAACAATCATTCATAACCAAGGGAATCTAGATAAATAAATTTCTCTATTTAATTATACAGCAATTTCAGTCACAGAAAAATTCCCTATATTTCAATTTACTATTATAACCTTTGCAAATACTTAGGAAATTCTTATTAGGGTGTATTGTATACATTTCTAATATGAATTCATCATCTGAAATTCAAAAAAATAGAGGAAGAATCCATTTTATATCATTTTGTAACAACTTAGATCAAATTGACAATTCAGGTTTTGTAGTTGCATACTAAGCAATTAAAGATTATGGATGATTTAACCAATTTTCGTGCAATATACGGTTTAAAGGAAGTTCCCACTCACCCTAACGTGTGGAAACATATTAAAAATGCAACTCATCCCTAAAAATCTCGATTTCATATCAAATCCCTAGAAATTCACCTGATTCATCTTCCTTTAAACTCAGAAACCCTAAAAATAAGGGATTATGAAGAAAGAGTGAGAAAAGGGGAAGTTTTGATACCATTTTGGATCAAATCATAGGAGGGATAGTATTTTGACATGTGAGATAAGATTCACCATGAAACTATATCCAAAGAAGATAAACTTATATGATTTCATCATTCCTCAGACCGCAAAACCCTAGATCAGCATCTCCATCAATTTCTCCTCTCAAACCCTAACTCTCCCTCTCTCTCTCTCTAGGATTTCGTTTCTATAGATTGAATAACAAATTATGATAGCTCCTTGTGTGTTAGGTTGACCATATAGATCAATTGAGCTACTTGGGTCAATTGCACATTGACCCCTCACTCAACTTTTTCTTATTTTAGCAGATTTTTTTGTCATAAAAATATTACTGTAATTCATCTACTTATAAGGTCTAAACGCATCCAAAAATTATGAAAATTTTACATGTTGTTTATTATTGAGTTTTAGATCTCTAGTTAAAATTTCATATCATTTGGTCTTACCAATAAATAACTAAAAAAAACTACACTGCTGAAAAGCACTCTGTCAGCATTTTGGTTGAAGTATAGTTTGACCGAGAACCACATTCAAAGAATACTCAAATATTTTGAATTTTTCTCCAATATGCATGATTGATTTATCCATATCATATACAAAATTCTATTAAATACAAAATTTTTAGAAAATATGAAAAATCATTTACCACACTTCTATCCTGATCAAATTCCATATTCATGTACTATGAAAACCCTAACTTTTGTTGATTAGGGCTTACATTTCTCAAACCCTAATTCTTCAAATGAAAATCATAGTTAGAGTTTCTTCTTAAGTTTGAAACATCACAATTTATCTACTATCATTAATCAAATCTAAACGATGTTCAATCTAATCAAGCATGTAATCATTCAGGTAAACCCTAGTTTACCAATTAAGCACAAATGTGGTCATTACAGTCAGGCTTTATTCTTCACATCTCTTCATCACGAGGGACAAATTCTGCAAGCAGTCCTCGAAGGAGCCTCCATAGACACTAAAGTCGTCCATGAAAACTTCCATTTTGTCCTACAAGAAATCAGTGAAGATAGCATTCATGCATCTGTTATAAGGTTGCAGGTGTGTCGTAGAGCCCAAAAGACATTCTCCAGAAAGTGTAGGTTCCATAGATGCAAGTGAACATCATTTTCTCCTAGTCATCCGGGTGGATTGGGATTTGATAAAATCTTGAGTACCCATCTAACCAACAGAAATATGTGTGGTGTGCTAAACGCTCAAGCATCTGATCGATGAAAGGAAGTGGGAAATGGTCTTTTCTGGTGGCAGCATTTAACTTTCTATAATCGATACACATCCGCCAACCTATGATAGTTTTTGTTGCGACTTCAATGACATTGTCCCCCTTGACCCCCATAATTCCTCCTTTCTTGGGCACCACCTGGATAGGGCTTACCCAGGTGTTATCATTGATAGAGTAGATGAGGACAGCATCATGAAGCTTGATAACTTCTTTGTTGACTACCTCCATCAACTTTTCATTAAGCCTATGTTGTGGTTGTGTGCATGGTTTGGCATCCTCCTCAAGATATATTATATACATGCACATAGAGGGACTTACACCCCTCAGGTCTTCAATGGAATAACCTTAAGCTTTCTTCTGTGACTTCAACTCAACTAGCAGCTTCTCTTTTTGTTCATCAGTTAATTTGGAATTGATAATTATTGGGTTCATTCTCTCTTCATCTAAGAACTGGTATTCCAGGCCCTTCAGTAGATCCTTTAACTTGGATGGGGTCTTCTTCTCTGGTTCTTTGGTGGGATCATTCTGTAGTGCATCATACATTGTGGTTTCAATGGGGCCGTCAGATTCATCTGGCTCTGTTTCATCCAGAAGGTCCAGGAGCTCCTTCTATTATGGGTCATGGATCACTTTTGTGTCACTAACCAAAGCACGGATTAACGGGTCCATCATAGCCTTCTCCTCTCTTACCTCGTCATAGAATTGTTGGTAGCTCTCGACAAAGTAAGACGATTCAAGGAATGAAGAGGCTTCATGCAGTCACATATGTTGAAATTGATGTGCTCTCTTCCAACTCTAATGGTTATCATCCCTACCTCCATGTAGATGAGTGCTCTCCCAGTCACTAGGAAGGGTCTCCCAAATATCATCAGGAAGATAGGATGCTCTAAGGTGCCGATGGGGACGATATCGCATGGTATAAAGAAACGCCCGACCCTGATGGGTACATCCTCTACCATTTCGACTGGTTTTGTAAAGGTATGATGTGTTATCTCATATTGGTGCTTACTATATCGATAAGCCCCAATATTCTTGCAAGAGAGAGCAGCATGAGACAGATGCTTGCCCCCAGATCAGCTAGTCCTTTTCAAGTGACGTTATCTCCAAGTTGGAAAGGGATTACAAAAGCGTCAAGGTCCTTTTTCTTAGTAGGCATACTTGTCTTCATGAAGGAGTTGGACATCTGGGCCAACTTCATTGTTTCGATGTACTCACCTATCCTTTTCTTAAAAATCAAATATTTGAAAAACTTGGCATAGGTGGGCACCTCTTCAATGGTGTCCAAGAAAGGTATGTCAAGGTACAGATTTTTAACTGCAGCTATAAATTTCATATCTTTTCTTTAACTAAGCCTTCACTAGCTTGTGCGGGAAAAGTATGCGGAGTGCATATCTATCTGAACGCTCTTCAAAGGCCACGTCACTACTTCCCTTGTATGCTACTTTCTTTTTCTTGGAAGGTACTTCTAAAAGCTCCTCAGGTGTAACATCTTTTACCAGCACTGTGGTATAGTTGGTTTTTGCTCTTTGTTCATCAGCAGAATGCAGCACTTCCCCTGATCTCAGGATGTCCATCTTTGTAGTTTCATTTCCTCATGGATTTGCCTCGGTGCTGGATAGAAATCATCCCACCTGATGGTTGATGCTCTAAGCCAGGCTCACCAACTACTGGTCTATCTACTTGTTATGATGTTGGAGCTCCTGATCTGGGCTGAGAAACCTCCTATTTGTTGTTGCATGAGATTGAGCAACATTGTGCTATCCATGGAACTTTTGTGTATCTTCTCATTCAAGTCGTTTTGTTTTTTAGCGAAAGACATTAATTGGATCATCATTTATCGTCATTGTTGTTGATTTTGTTTTGTATTCTTGTAACTTCTTTGTTGCTGGAAGTTAGCTTGGAGTTGCTGATTCTACGGGCCATTAGAAGAGGTCCTGCTGATTAGCCAGTGTGAATTTTCCATAGCACTGGTGTTCCTGTAGGACAACCCTGGGTGGTCGGGGCATCGGTACTAAACATAGCTTACATTCTCTATACTTTCCTCATCAGGATCACTATGCACAGCTGTGTGCGAGCAAAAGTCAGAAACATGATCAGGCTCTCCACATGTGACAAAGCTCCTGACCGTTTCTTGTCAGGCCTTCCTTTTGTAGCTCTGTTATTTTAAGGTTTTAACATCAGTGATATCTTGTCTAGCTTGGTCTATAGTGCTTCCATCACCTTTGATTCTCCATGGGTAGAATGACTTGTTGATTCTCTATCCTACTCGATGTCTTGTTGATTTGTAGCCATGTTATCGATGATCTCTCTGGATCTCTGAGCATTGAGCCCCAAGAAATTGCTGCCTACTGCAGCATTTGAGGATTTCCACTCGTCGATACACAAGCCATTGTAAAAGGTGGTAATCAAGCTTGGCTCAGAAATGTTGTGGTGTGGACATCCACACTGATAACCTTAGAATCGCTCCCGCGTCTCATGCAGATTCTACGAAACCTTCTACGAGAATCGGCTAATCTTGTTCTAACATTTTATGGTCCTCTCAATAAGGAAGAACTTGGCTATGAAGGCATTAGCGAGATGCTCCCAGTTTGAGACGCTCCCATCCTAGAGGCTTGAGTACCATTCTAGTGCCTTGTCCTTCAGAGAAAAAGGGAAGAATAGGGTGTAGATATAGGTTTTTAGGACCCTGTTAATCATGAAAGTCTTACATGTCCTCTTAAACATTGCGAGATGATTGTAAGGGTTCTCTTCATTGTGGTTTCCTCCAAAACGGTTGTGTTGCAACAATTGGAGAAAACTTGGCTTCCGCTCAAAGTTTGCCACATTGAATGGTTGCTCCACCACTGGGTTCCTTTCCTCATTTTCCCTCACTTAAATGAAAGATTGAATGGATCTAGCCTTGGGAGCCTGGTCACCAATGTTTGCGAGAGAAAAGAAATGTAAGTACCTAAAATGAAGAAATGTAAAAAGATAAGGGTGGTGAGCTAGATATGTGCAATATGTATCTATAGTTTTTATATACATCTATACAAAGTCTTTGACAAAGTGCAAGTAAAACTCAGGTTTGTAAAATGGTATTTGTTGCCTAGTTCCTGGAAATGGCGCCAAATAGTTGATCAGCCTTAAACATGGGTCCAAAAAGGAGAAGGAAGCAGATCTAGGTCATCAGACTTTTATAATTTATAATACCTGAATGTTTAAGATGCCCGCAAATAGAACGGGGTCGACATAGAAGTTCAGAGTTGAACACATGGATGAGGGAAAATAGGGCTTCAAAATCTAAGTTTTACTTCTCTATGTCATCAAAAAGCCAAGGGATAAGAAAGCACAAAAGGAAAGAATTGAAGGAATTAAACTAAAATCTATCTCCAAGGGGAGTTATCGGAAAGAAAAGGGCTTTGGTATTTTGGGGTTTAGCAGTTTTATGGGTAGTTTTGCATAAAGGAAAAAGTGGAGAGAAAGGACAATCATTTGGGCAAATATGAAGAAAGAAAACTTTTAATAAAACAAACAGCAGTGGTCTACACCTGATGCCTTCTTCTCTCAAAGAAAGCGCCAACAAACTATGTACTAGAAACCTCTCTCAAGGGGGGCAGATATGGACTCATGCGGGAATAAACTTAATGCAACTCTGGTTCCAGGTACTCTCGTACACCCGAACGAGACTGAGCTCTAGAAGTTCATGACTTTTCTCTCTCGAAAAAGTCAAAAGCGTGAAATGGAAAGAAAGTACTAGAATTTGGATGCTAGAAAGAGATAATTCAATAGAATAAATACATACATAGAATGATATGAGAAATGCTCCACATATTCCAATAATCATAATAGTTTGGTTACAATGATATACGGAATGAAAGTCAATGTTGTAAAAAGGAAGATAGGTATCGATCTCCTTGATTTAGGAAACTGATATGCATAGCAACTGATGCACAAGACAGTGCTAACTCGAAACTGGGTTGTAGTTATATCATGTTATGATCGTGTCAGGTTACTGACTGTAACAGGTTGCAACCGTGATAGGTAGTGATCATATCGGGATATGACTTCAATGTGATAGAGTCGTATCAGGTTGCGATCATGTTGGGTTGCAACTGTGAAGGGCAATGATTGTATCGGGTTAGGATCTGTATCGGGTAAGATACACATTAGGTTGGCACTATCTCACCTCTCAGGTTCTTCGTTTTGGGTTGTTCTATCTAGGCGGGCCGTCTCAGGTTTGATCTCAGACAGAAACTCGACATGCTCAGAGAAGCTTCAAGGATCATTGGGCGTTGCCTACTTCTACCGAAATGATCTCTAAGTGAACTCCTCCCATCCCTCTTGGGATGGGAGTATTTTCACATAACTATCGCTTCGCAAACTCCTAGGAACTCAGCGCACTAGCTCCCCCTAGGATCCGACCCCTCCCATCATAGGCATGTAGCTTCTATTTATAGGTGGGAGGTCAGTGGAGGTTATAGCTTTATTGGTCCACATTTTGGCTAGTCATGACCTTCGCTAGAACTTTGAATGGAGATGTCATGGTTGTCACCCACTATGTTGTGTCAGACTTGTCCTTGCTGGTAGTCAATAGGACAACAATCGTATCAGCCTATTGTGGTGTCGGGCATCAAAGCATATCGGGTGACGATGCGTTACAGGTTGTCATTGTATCGCGTAGTGGTAATGTCCGCATTTGGTCATGATGAGTTGAAGTCATATCGGGTGATGGCACCGCCGGGTGATCATGTCGTGTTATGACCATACTGGGTTGTAAGCATGATGGGTTGATGCCATGACGGGTAAAGGTTGTAGCGGGTTGTGACTTGTCATGTGCCTTGTGAATAGTTGAGTCCACGTGATGCTTTCTTGCAGCGTGTCGGGCAGTCAGGACATGGGAACCGATATCCTTTGTTGATGGGCTTATTGGGCCCATTTGTCCTTCTTTTCCTATAGAAAAATAGGAAAGCCCTTCAAAAGATGGGAAATATTATCAGAAACGTAGTGGGCATGATTTTTCATGATAAATAGAACATAATGAAGAGGAAGTTGAGTTTGGAGGCTATTTTAACGATGGAATATACGTTCTAATAGCCATAAAAAGGGTGTTATCACTATCTAACAAGAAAATTTAAAAAATAAGAGAATATTCTTAAATTCAAGTAAATATTTTTCTATTTCTTGAAAAATGAAGTATACTAAAGAAATTTATTATAAATAAAAATGTAATATATGTAAAACACAAATAAAAAATTGATTTATATTTTCAAATAGTTATAACACTATACTTATGAAAAAGGGAGTATAACAAAGTATATAGAATATGCATATTTATATAGTAAAAATATCAATATAAAAATTATAGAAACCATTACAAACTATGTAGAATCACCATTAATAAATAAAATGAGGGATTTATTAGACATTTAGATTACTTGATGGTTAAACTTTAGAAGTTTAAAATATTATTTGAATATATAATTGTCAACTTTGGGTCAATGGGTTAAATTTAGGTCTAAAGTCTAAACACAAACATGAACCTAAAATAACTTTAGCTTCTTTAGGTTTGAGACAAATTCCATTTTGGTAAAAAAAATGTTAGACTCGATCTCTTAAACAATTGGGGTTAAGGTCAAGTCCATTCGGTAGGGTATGATTTTGCAAGTCCTAGTTTCAAACACCCACAATATTTATGCACTTTCACCTATTTCTCTTGAAGAAAGGTGGACATTTCAATGCCCTATACATACAACAAAGATGACCATCTTATTTCAACATAGAAAAATTGATAAATTTATTCTGCACACCTTCTCTCCATAATTGGTAGCCTTTTTGTCCATACAAAACAGCCCCTCTGCTCAAACAAATGGTCATATTCAAATGATATCCCTAACTTCCTTGCGGGTGCATAGAAAACAATGATCATATAATATTCACTTATAATTGGTGGTAATATGATATAGCATGCCTCTACCTACCCACTTCTACAATATCCTAGGCCAACGTCTGGCACTTCGATATGCTTGGAATGTTGATGATGAATGGTTAGGTTCTTTGGTTATGACTAAAAATTACTACCACACTCCATATATGAAACAATGATAACGTCCATTGTTGATATCATGACAGATCCATTGAATGTATAGGAGTAACATTAATCATTAGACAATGGATTCTAGAAAACCAGACATAGTCATTTCTCAAGAAAATCTCTAGAAAGTAATTATACCAATGAATAAGCATAGAAAATAACTATAGAAGAAAGAATCAAGGAAAATTACCTTAGTTTCTCCAAATAGTGAGAATCCCTCCCTCCCAAGAGACCCTTAAAGTATCGAAAGAATATAGTCTACCACTTCACAAGTGTTAAATCAAATATTCTCATAGTCTTGGATTCTTGCATATACGTTGTTAATTACCTCTTGTGATACTATGAACCTTTCTTGTCCTTAATATATCTATAATATTTAATAATTAACATAATTACATAAATGAATAATAATTGGATATCAATTGAGTAAGTTGAAACCCTATTTGAAGTTAATTTTCGTGATTGGATGCCTTGATGTCAAGTTTCGTATAAGTTGTGGGATTATCTGCAAAATCACCATAAAATGAGGAGTTAAGTGTAAAATGATGTATGAAATAGTTGTAGTTATGTATTTTATACTTAGTTAATATTTGTAATCACTTTTCTAGAGGTAACACTATTTGGTTCGATTGCACTCTAATTGCTTTGATTATGAAATTTCATGTACATTGTGGACTATTTTTCAATCTTGCCCTAACTGGGGATCTAACTTTCAATTTATGTACATATTATTATACCCATATGTTTCTCCATGTTTTCATGAAATATAATTGGATTTGAACCTTGTTTAGGTGAAAATTGATCAAGGAAGTGTAATGAATGATGGTCTGGTCTCTTTTGCAAAGAAAAGTGAGGGTATACAAGTCATATATATATATATATATATATATATATATATATATATATATATATATATATATATATATATATATATATATATATATATATATATATATATATATATATGTGTGTGTGTGTGTGTGTGTGTGTGTGTGTGTGTGTGTGTGTGTGTGTGTGTGGCCTTGGCCTTTGAACCTTATTGCTCCTATCCCTTTTTATGTGACTTAAGAGATTGGGAGAATGAGGTTGGATGAGGAGGATAATCATGACTTGGGTGAAGGCCCTCCATCCATGCTTGTTGATGCATGTTGAATAATCAAGGTCTTTTGGATGCTCCTTGGGTAGATAGCTTCATCCCATTCTCAAACCATGCAAGATCCTTCATATTTATCACCTCCCTACTTTTCTATCCTACTTATTATTCCTTAAGCCACTTTCCATGGATTTATATGGCAGAAGTGGATCATCTAGATATAGGGTTCTCTTTTCTTATCTCCTTGCTCTAGGACAAACTAAATAATTATGTATAAAGCTTAGATGGAAATTTTGATGGAGATTAGAGGTTGAACCACAATACATCTTGAAGAGGAAGGCTATCTCCTTAGGGAAAAGGTAGGTTGCTTGCTCCTTCCTTGATTTAAACCTACTTATGTGGATTAATTGGATGGAAATGCCTAATTTTGAGTTTTATGCCTCAATTTTTAATCTATTTGCACTTATTTTACTTTTTACAACAAAATCATAGAGCTTTTGGTCTTAGCTAATCTTCTAATTATGATTCATGATCATAATTACATACTCTCTTAATCACATAAGAATGGAAACTTAAATCTAAGTATTTATACATATGCCTAACCTTGTTCTTAAAAAGGGGAGCCTCGTATGCCTCAAAGGTGAATCATTGTGGTTTGTTTTGGTAAAACATGTGTAACCACGAATTTTCTTAATCCTATTATTCATGTGATGGATCATGTTAATCAGATGTTCTTCTTATAATCACTAATGGGTTAAAATTTTGAAATATATGTTCATAAGCCTTAAATATGGCACTTTTAGGGTTTTTTAGTATCCTAAAGGTGGAATTCGAAATTTATTACTCTTCTTCTTGTACAATGATTATCTATGAAGATAAAATTATTTTCAAACCAATAGCTACTAAAACCTTAAAAAGGTTGAATTGGAGGTTACAAGTGATACCTTTAACTCCCAAAATGTTTCATTTATGTAAGGATTAACTATTCAAAATCCCATTTTTTATATTGCATAACTTTCTCATTGGTTTGGAGTTTTAATCTAAAATTATGTTGATATTCAATCTCTTCTATATGAATACATCTGTAAACATTTAGGTCATGCTAAGGTTCCAACATTGACTTATTATTGTTTTCACTTTTTGGTGTTTTGGGTGGTTTATGCCCTAAATGGATACTTTGAGTTATCATATGAACCATAGTACACTTTCTAAAGTTATGTACAATTAATAATTCAATAAAGAATCTGAATGTGATTATGAATCGACAGTTATGACTACTAGAATATGCAAGGCATACATCGAAAGGGAAATAAATTAGGTGAATGAGAAAGATAAGGGTTTCTTAATTCTATATGATTTAAAAAATGCATAGAATTCATGTTATGATAAAAATCTTAATGAAATAGTTATCTTTCCCACATGTGAAATATGTCTTCCATCTCTTCTCTCTATAATATTAAAGGTTTGCATAAAAATGTGATAAGTGTGACATAATAAGATGTATTTTGAATAGATGATATTACATGCAAGCCCATTTTTCATGGGTTTTATGCCTTGAGTGTTATGTTATGGGTGTCATCTTTGGGATGATGAAAGGGCCCAACTATGAAGGTTAATCTAGTTTTGGTTCAGATATACGTTGATGAATCGGATGGTAACACTCTTAAGCTAGAATAAGAATTATGATCTTATGGTTTGATAACTTTTCTCTTAAATGATTATATATGTGATTTACTATAACCAAGTAGGACCAAAAAGATATATGAAATGATATATTACAGACTTGAATTGAACTTTATTAGAAATAATCCAATATGATAGTTCTTCATGATAATCCCAAAATCGAAATAATGATAGTTAGCCTTGTTAAATTACCATGCTCAATTGAATGATGATTATGAGAAATTTTGATTATGGATCAATGGCATGTATGTGTTGTTCCTATATGAAAGTCAGTTATGCATCATCGTGAAAGGATTAATATTCTATGTTGATGACTTGTTAAAGGATTATGTGACTTGGCTTGAAGATTTGAGCCTTATTCAGGCCAAGATTTTCAGGTTGGGCTTGTTGTGCCTTGATTTAATGTCTTGATGCCTTTCTATAGACAAGTATGGTTCACAGGCTCTTATTTGAGTAGTTTATGTATGTGAATACATTTTATATCTTCTACATTTTTTATTATTTCTTAATTTTTAGAATCACATATGTGCATCATGTATGTAATTTGATTCATGCAATTGGAATACGAGCAATTGGACTAATTAATCAAATGTAAACTGAATCATATGTGTCTTGAGTCAATAGATCTATTTCTAAGGGTCATTAGGGGAAATAGTGAAACGTGATAATCTTTTAGCAATCCTTGTATTGTGATAATATGCTCGAAATGTATATTTTTTAATATATTGGTTTGTGTGGGGTTGGTATACCCTAAGATCCACAACTTTTTTTGGGACTCGACTATGATCGATGGTCTAGTGATATGTAATGGAGAGTGGTTGTGGTCATATCTCAATTTGATGGGTTTTATACCCTATTTTCTTAGTATTGTGACTTGTGTGCCCGAGGAGGACATGTGATGTATGTGGATCCGCTTTGAGCTCTACAATAGAGCCTGCCTTGGTGCACTTTACCTTTTGTTATTCTATCTTCAATCAAGGTGTTTGGAGATATCTAATGGAATTTGGACATCCTTAGATCTTATACAAAAGTATATAGAGGCTTCATCGCATCTATCTTATAGTTTGAGTGGCACGCCTCAAACTACCCATGGTTTAATAATATATGCAACGCATGCACAGAGTAAATCTATTTATTATTGACAAATGACATGGATGATGTTATTCTACTCTTAATATATGCAAGTCTCATGAAGTTCTATGAATTATTCAGAATTGAGAGTATTGGCTGAAATCCATGTAAGTAATGTTATATTAATTGCATTTTAGATTTGGTTGCATATTAGGGTTTTTCTCTTGGCTGATCTAGATGAAACTACTATAGGTATTCATTATTTGAGTCATCAAGTCATTCAATATATGTGTCATACACTTTTGTCTATAAAACTATCAAGTATAGTTTACAAGACAAAAAATCATATCTTTTAAAATGAAACATAATGATCTTGTCGCACAAGACATGTGATATTTTCATCAATGGCAGGTACATAATAGCAATTCACCAATTCTATTATGTGTCCATGAATGAAAGCTTCCAACTGTAGTGGAAGCAACCCTTGCTCCATATAGTTCTATCTTACTTTTTCTCATGTCCTAAAGTAGATATCTCTATCTCCATTTTCTTCCTGATAACCTCGGTAAAGAGGGTAGTTCCTTGCCAATCTCCAGACATGTGATAGTGGTGGAACTTTATTTTCTTTGACTTTTTAAGTGAAAAGGATAGATTCTTTTTGCACTTATCCCTCTCAAAATATTGAGTGAAGAAGACTTGGACTTCATCTTAGCCTCAGAACTTTTATTGGCCTTGCCTTTGCCCTTGGACTCACTTTTTTTTATCTTCATCACAAATTTGTCATTCTTCTTCCGTGCTTCGACTTTTATCAACATGCCAAGCATTTGATAAACTGACTATATGATAAATGCAATGATTCATAGAATCATATTCATTTTCAATTCTTGACCTAAGAGAAATCCCAGTCACTCCACATGCCTAATCAAATTGAGCACATGGGGCTTTATTCGATCTCCCTTTGTCAGTTTGCACACAAACAACACTTTGGAGACATTATATCTTTCATTCTTTACATGATCCATAATGTCCATGTTTTCATGTTGTTCATGCTACTCATAGTTCATACAACATTTCATAGGATACTCAATGTCTATGGCATCATTGGCATGCTTCAAATAAGCATTCATTTCAGCCTTAGGCACATTTGGAGTGGGTTCCTATGGCTCTAGTCTTTCAAGGACATATAGATTTTTCTGACGATTGAGAACACTTCTCAAAGTCCTTAACCAGACATGGAATTCAATCCTATTGAATTTTATCCTTATGAAATGATCGCAATAATAATGTGTTTATGTTTGTCTACAAATGAAATTTTGTAACTTTTCAAAACATTTTAATTTGTTTGATTTGATAAGTTGATAATATTAATTAGGCCTTTAATTAATTATCACTCCCACTATTTTGTTAAAATTTATAACCCACATGTATCAATTTGGAAGATTGCAATGTATAATCTTCTAGTAAGCCAATATCCAAAACAATTCAACTATTACCCGGCAAACACCAGGTTTCATAGTCAATTATTAAGGTAGGAAACTTTTGCGAGTCGCATCATATACAATTCATAGATAGATGATAAGAGAAACTTCTTTCCATAATCTTTGGTAATCTTCTTCTGCTTAATCTTATTAAGGTCACATTGTTAAGCTTGGACCAAAAGCCAACACAACAATAATGCACCCGGCTTGGTAGGCCCACATTATTACCATCACACTTCCACGAGATAGACAGCACACCACCCTTGGGGTACCATTCTTAGTGGATCAAGTTTTTCAGGTGTGCTTCTTATGGAAAGCATCTAAGACTTAATATTATATTGAGGGGTTTTATATATTAGTACATATACATATCCAATCACCACATACTTATAGTATGTATCCTATACATGCTATAACAATAAACAAGAATATGCAATAAAAAAAACACCAGCGATGGTTATGGACATACTATTGTAATTCCTTGTAGACACAAGAATGAATACCACCTATGGTCCACATCATATGTAATTTGTTGTTGGTGAAGATCTATGCTCGTACCAATAAAGGTGGATCAGTTCAACTCTTGAATCGGTCAGTCACCTCTTGGTCACTCAGTTGGTCTCCGAAAGTGATCTTCTTGTTCTCAGGTCCAAGCGGCATTTGGACACCTCCATCTAATCGGTTGGGCCACCAGTCAATCAGTTCATCCTCCTATCATCTAGCCTCCTTGGTCCCCCAATCGATGGGGTTATATCATGAGTCGGTCATTTCTCCTTTGTGCAGATCTCCATCTCCCATTGAAACATAAATTAAACTATCATATTTCTTATTACATTGTAAAATAGAAACCTCGAGTTACATTTGAGGAGAAATAGGAAGAAAATTATTAATTTACATTTGGAAGGAAGAGAGAGGCTCAGTTCGTAGACCGATTAACAATAGGAATAAATAACCACAATCATGCACACAAGATCTAGGGTTATTGGTCATAACCATGCTAAACATCCACCATCAAAACTAATTTTAGGGTCACGCATATATATATATATATATATATATATATATATATATAGTGTGTGTGTGTGTGTGAGTAGTCATATGAGGAATTTAATCAAACATGCACATTGATGTGGCTCTGATGCCACCATAGGGAAATCAGGTGCACATGTAGGCAGTGGAAATAAAAATATCAAATGCTCGTTTCCCAAAATAGCAAGATTCCATAAACAACAATGTATCTAGGAAGGAAGGCTTGTTAGGTTATACCTAGTTGTAGAGCAAGTTCAGTGACATTATCCTTGTGGTAGCATCATGCTTCTTCTTCTTCAGGTAGCAGCATGCTCCTTCAATAGTAGCAGCACTCGAACAATCATCTCCGCTGGCCTCCTGGTGCAGCATGACAAACAGTGGTTGACGATGTCCCCCTAGTAGAGCCAATGGACTCCTACCTCTAGAGTAGTCCTCAAGGACCACTGAGAACTCCACGTTATGCTACCCTATCCAATGGGAAGGAGTTACTCCCTTCTGCCATTGACATGCTTTCCCATAATTGTTCTCAGTTGTTCTCTCCCTCATTCTACCTCCTTTAAATGGGTAGGAGTTGCTCTCGCTCCCTATTGGTTACCAAAGCCAAAGAGGATAATAATTGTCAGAGCAACTGATTCTCAATTGTGTGCATTGGGAAGCCCCTAGTATCCCTCTATTAATAATAGAGGCTAGGTTCA
The DNA here is from genome assembly GCA_963693085.1 of Alisma plantago-aquatica. NCBI lineage: Eukaryota > Viridiplantae > Streptophyta > Magnoliopsida > Alismatales > Alismataceae > Alisma > Alisma plantago-aquatica. The sequence goes on from OY856415.1 coordinate 345,710,328, forward strand.
AGGTTCCCAATCTGTGTGGGAGTAGAAGGGTCTAGAATTTTTATGAATTTTCAACATGTAACAGGTGAACTGATCAGGTTCACTAGTGAACCGGCCAACTAGCATAGTGAGCCAATCAGTTCTCCCAATGAGCTGATTATTTCACAGTGTTTCCCCATTGCAATTAAATTTGCAATTTGTTTCCAATTAATGTCCAACATTTATCCTTGTACCAATAGAATTGAACAAGTGAAATGATCAACTTTTGTCATGATTCAAGAAAATCACCAGAAGTTTCCATTGGTATGATCTATCTGATCAATTTACTAGGTAAACTAGTCATCTGACCAACCTGAGCTGATTAGTTCACCCAGTGAGACAATCAGTTGGTGTCCTAAATCATGTAGAAATCAGCCAATTCAATTTTCAATCAACTTGACACTCCAATCAGTCAGTTCAACACTTGAACTTGATGGTTATGAGTCCAGTCAGTTGATTTGTTGTTTAATTGAATATCTTAACACCTTTAGTATTCAATATAAACATCATTTATGAATATACTCCTTTAATCCAAGTATAACCTATGTATGTGACCCTAAAGGTCTAGGATTTACGTTGGCAGTGAATGTCCATAGGCAATTATGACATCACAAGAAAAGAGTGGTGCCTAGTCACACATCATTACTACCCAAGTAATTCAGAAAGTTGAAGAACAACTTCAACCTATGATCCGTGATTAGTGTTACTGTGATCCTATAGTTCCTTTGTCTGTGATATATGGATTGAACTCGAGGCATGGAATCGTCATCCTCTCAATGTTCAATCCATGTTCCTTGAAGTAGAATAGACTGTCTGAGATGCATATGAGTTCACAGACCATATATTGAATCACATGAGTACATTCGTACATTCTCAGTCTCGCTTATCAAGTGGCATGGTTATCCATCTCATGTAGGAGGGACAAATCCCCATCTACATCACTCACACTCAGTCCCCATGTGTCACAGCTATCCAATCATCACCGTTATGGCAATCCATATTTGGGGTTATGTTGGATGATGCCAAAGTATACCAAACGACATGTGATGAATCTAGTGACTTCGGGGTCTAAGAACCACAATCACCACTATCACCATGAGAGATGATTATGACTATCATTCCAGGGTCTCCATGTATCACTCTCATGGTGGGTCTGTCTGATACAATGTTCTCAAACATGTACCTCTATGCTTGACTTGATATCACATGTCATGACTAATGAGACTTTGTCATCAGTTGACATATACTCTAGTCTTATGTATTAGTGATGTCTATTTTGCTTCCACAGTAATATCTTACTAGGGACATAACAAGAATGTATGTACTCTAAACATTCATATGATCTCATTGTTCAAGTCATGTACTTGAAGACATATGACATTGAGTAACATCATTCTTTATACATCTACTAAGTATGTGTCATCACCTCATGATTGACACAAACATAATAGATAGAATTACCTTTATTATTATCCAATCAGGTATCTAATTCCACATTCCAATCATCATAAGATTGGCTCTTTGGGCATACATACCAATAGACTCCCACTTGCACTTAGAGCCAATCACTCATGAATCTTATTTCAAGTGATCTTAACATGTCCATCATGGTTCGACTATGCAAGTGATTTTATAGCATGTTAGCAACGTTTGCTTCCAGTCAATATTTTCAAATTTCACATCTCTTCATTTTATGACATCTCATATGAGATGGAAGTTCTATAGTATTCTATCTAAGATTCCTTGCCTAATTAGTAGCTCCATTGTTGTCATCAACATTTCTACTATGTCAGAAATGGTTGGAACCTCACACAAATTCACCCATATGAACTACTTGATCCATATAGTGTCCTTTGTTTTTTCTCATAAGATAGAGATACTCAACTTCTTTTTTAGATTTAAACAATTGTCATTGGCTCGGATCCCTTTCCAACTTACAATTCTCATTTAAGTTCAAACATAATTTTAGATTGCAATTATTAATTTGTCAGGTTGGAAGCATGCATCAGTGTAACCCTTTACACCCAACTCTTCCTTATTACTATACTAAGGAACATATCATTTTTGTGCTTCTCAATCATTTAAGGATGTTCTTTATGGTCATCCAGTGACTCTCACTAACATCTGACATATACCCTCTCCTCAAGTCCAATACATACATAATTTCTAGATAGTATATACATCCTCTCATCATGTCAAATACATATGAGATAATTGGACATCCTCTCATCATGTCCACTACATACGAGATAATGGGATAACTACATACATGATATATTCAATTGTGAATGCATATGGTATCTATCCATGTGTTCCTATTCTTTACAAGAATTGGGACACTAGGCTCTGAATGACTAACTCCATGGAACATAGACAAGTTATCTCTCATTGAGTCTTTCATATTGAACCCCTTCAACATCTTGCCAATGTATGTGCTCTTTCTTAGGTTAAGAAGCTTTCTAGATCTATCTCTATAGATCTCAAGCCCTATCACATAGGATGTTTTGCCTAAAACCTTCATATAGAAGGTACTTTCCTTTCTAGGTTTTTATATTTGTAGGATAAGAATGTTATTCCCCATTATTATGTGGAATATAAATATGCTTCCACTAAATCTATTGTAATCACAGACTTCATCTTCATCCTTACTCAAGTCAAACTCTTTGATTGTCTTGTTAAATAGAAGATTCTAGCTTTGAGATGCTTTCTTTGATCCACAGATTGACCTATGTGGCTTAAAGACTTTATTTCCATAAATGGATTTATAAAAATGTTAGGATGTGTCACGTACACATCCTCTTAATTATTCCAGTTATGAAATGCGGTTTTAACATCCATATGACAAATCTTATAGTCATACTAAGCTGCAATTGCAAGCATGATCCTGATGGATTTAACCATGGTAATATGTGGAAGACTTCATCATGTTCAACACCTTGAACTTGTTTGAAGCTCTTTGCAACCAATCTACCCTTCCATTTGGCCTTCTTCATGAGGATCCAAATTCACCCAATGGGTTTTATCCCTTCAGGTGGATCCACTAAGGTCATATTGTGTTGGTATATATGGAGTCCATCTTGGATCTCATAGCCTCAAGCTGTTTCTATTACTCTGGTTCCTCAATAGCTTCTAGATAGGTTTTTGACTCATCACCTATGTGTTGGTAAGTATTCCTAGAGAGCCAACCATATGATGATTGGATTGGCATATGATTTGATAAATATCAAAGGCATGCTTCCAATTTATTCTAGCTCAATCGATTATGAGATAAATGATGGAGCTGAATGAATGTCTAAAAAATGACAATACGCAATGACGTATGTCTTTAGGTTGAGGACCTGAACAATGAGATCATACATAAGCTAAGAGTATGTACATTCTTGTTATGTCCCTAGTCGGATTTCATTGTGAAAGGTTGATAGACAACAATGACACATCATGACTAGAGTGTGTGTTGGTTGATGACAGTGTCTCATTAGTCATGATATATGATATCAAACCAAGCACGTAGATACCTATTGGAGAATAGTGTATCAGACAAACCCACTATGAGAGTGACACATGGAACCATGACATGGTAGTCAGAATCATCTCTCATAGTGATGGTGGTGATTGTGATTCTTAGACCTGAAATCATTGCACTCGTCAAATGTGATTGGGTACACTTTGACATCATCAAACGCAGTCATAAAACATGGGTTGTTATAACGATGATGATTGGGTGGCTTTGACACATGAGATAGACTGTGAGTGATAGATATGGGATTTGTCCCTTCTAAGGGAGTATGATGTCTAGGCCACTTGATAAGCAAGACTGAGAAAGGCATGTGCATGCACATGTGAATCAATATATGATATCGATATCGCACATATCTCAGATAGTTTGCTCGAGTTCCAAAAACATGAATGAATGTTGAAAGGATGACAACTCCATGACTTGAGTTCATTCAGGATATCAGAGACAAAGGAATTATACATTCACTGGAACACCAATCATAGATTGTAGGATTGAAAGTTGTTCTCTAACTTGCCTTTTCATTTGGGTAGCACTGATGTGTGACTAGGTACCGCTCTTTGCTTGTGATTTCATAAGCTAGTTATGGACATTCACTGCCAACATGAAATGGGACCTATAGGGTCACACACATAGGATTAACCTGGAAGAGGAGTTTATCCATGAATGATGTTTGGATTGATTACTAAAGTGTTTAGGTACAAAATCAAACATTCAATCAATAGACTTGACTTAGGATCATCAAGCTCAAGTGTTGAACCAGCTGATTAGAGTGTCAGATTGATTGAGAACTGAATTGATTGTGTTCTGCACAATCTGGACCACCAACTGACTAGTTCACTGGGTGAACCAATCGGTTCATGGTCAGTGAGATGAATGGTTCACTCTAATGAACCGATCGGTTCAACTCAACTAAATGAGCAGTGTTGAGTTGTCTCGGTTTGTGAGAAAAACAATTTCACTTGTTCAATTTAATTGGGACAAGAATTAATATTTGCATTAATTAGAAATGAATAAGGAAAGTCAATTGCAGGCAGGTCTGGGAAGTAAAACGACCAGTTCACTGGGTGAACCGATCGTCTCACACTCCTAACAAACTGATTCACTAGTGAACCGATTGTCTCACCTTGTCAAATGACCGTTTTAGTTATGAAACAACTGGTTTGCCTACCACGGTGTAAATTGTTCATGGAAATTCCAGACCCTTCTACTCCTGCACAAACTGGGAACCCTGACCCTGCCCTCTACTATAAATAGAGGGGTATAGGGGGCTTCTCCAGAGACTCACAACTCAGAACATCAGTTGCTCTACAAAGTTGTTGTCCTCTCTGGTTGTGGTAACCGAGTGATCCCAACCAAGTTATACTCGTCTAGGGAGGAACATTGAGGTAAAGACAACTATAAAAATTGGTGGTGGGAGAGTGTGTCAGTGACTAGTATGCCGACAGAAGAGGACAACACCTTCTAGTCTGTCCTTTTGGATGACTAGAGTTCCTGGTGGTCCGTGTTGACTATCTATAGAGGCAGGAGACTTCTGCCGCTTAGGAGGACGACAGTCAACCATAGTCTAGGTCAAGACCAGGAGCTGCACAGACACCATCAAAGATAGGTGGTTGAAGACCGCACTTGCTGTGAGGTATAGTCACTGAGAAAGCCTCAGGACCAGGTATAACTCACTAAAACCATCCTTCCCATTACATATATATTGATGGGATCTGCTGGTTATGGGTTTATGGTCAAGTAAAAAAAAATTCAGCTGCCTACTCTAACCACATAAAACCCAATAGTGGTATCAGAGCTACATCAATACTCTATGTTTTGGCATAATCGATATGATTAGATTTTGGTTTTTCTATCTTTTATTTATTCCATACGATGTGAATGTTTGAATGCCCAATGTGAATATTCGATTAATAACACATGATCCCAAACTAATATATACATATATGATATGGTATATATGCAATCGATATGTGTCACCCTAAAATGGTTTTGATGGTGGATGTGTAGCATGGTTATGGCCTATAAACCCTATGTGCATGTGTGTAGTTGGTTATGGTTGATTGCATCTTGGTCTACGCACCAAGCCCTCTTCTTCTATTCTAAATGTAACTCGAGATAACTCAAGATTCTCTTCTACCTTTGCTCCCCTGGAATGTAACTCGAGGTTTCACAAAGATTATGTAAAATATGATTAGCTTTATTTCTTATTATGAAAAAGGCTAAAGATAACCGCTTTATGGACCGAGATGACTGATTGAGGAGCAGTTGGTAGACCGACGAGAAGCCTAGATGACTGGACGACCCTACCATCTGGAGGAGCCAGACGACCGGCTAAAGGAGACCAACCGACCGGCTAAGAGGTGAGTCGACCGTTTCAAAGGTTGAACCAGTCAACCCGGATTGGCACGCACAGATCTTCATCAATAATAGGTTGCATATGATCTAGACCTTAGATGACCGTAGTTCCTTGTGGCTCTAAGGAACTAAAATAGGATGCCCATAATCATCCCTTTATCATTATTGCATGTTTTCATTTGTGGGATATAGCATGTATATGATATGTACTATATATGTGGTGATTGGATACATATATGTATATATAAGCATATTAAATACCCTCAACAAATATATTAAGTTGAAGATGCCTTCCAAAAGTAGCACACATGAAAAGCTTGATTGACTAAGTGTGGGCATGCCTTTGCGTGGTGCACCGTCTATCTCATGGAAGTGTGATGGTGAATATGTGGATCTGCCTTCGTAGGATGCATATTCATTGTTTTGGTTTTTGGTTTGGACTTAACAAGGTGACATTGATCGGATCAAGCACCTTGAGGCATGAAGATGAACATGGCAAAGAGTTGTCCATGACATCTATCAAGAGTTGCATATGATGCAATTGGCAAAGGTTGCCTACCTAAAAGATTCTAGTTGTGGGTGACAGCCCTAGCTAGTTCATGGCTTAGATGAAATTAGGATCTTGCTCATTAGAAGGTTATACACTGCAATCTTCCGAATTGATAATGAGGGTTATCAATTTGAGATAAAAAAGTGAGAAGCGACAATTAATTAAAGACCCAATTAATATTGTCAATTTTAAAATCAAATCAAATCAAAAGAGTTTTGGACTAAAATTGCAAATTTCCTTTTGTAGAATAAATGGCTAAAAAAACAATCACTTTTCGTTGCGATCGGTCCTTGAGAAGGACAAGCTAAATGGGAACAACTTCCATGACTGGTTTAGGACGTTGAGAATTGTTCTCACTCAAGAGTGAAAGCTCTATGTCCTAGATACACCAGATCCAGAAGAACCCTCTCCCAACACACCAAAGGATGAAAGAGATGCTTACAAGAAGCATATTGAGGATTCCATTGATGTGAAGTGCTTGATGTTGTGCTCAATGAACTATGAGTTGTAGAGACAACATGAGAACATGGACGTCATTGAGATGGTTCAACATCTCAAGAACATGTATCAAGACTAAGAACAACAAGAGAGATATGATGTCTCCAAGGAATTGTTCAAGTGTATCATGACAGAAGGAGATCCAGTAGGCCCTCACACACTCAAGATGATTGGCTATGTGAAGAATGTAACTCGATTGGGATTCCCTATGAGCTAAGACTTGGCTGTTGATGTGATACTACAATCTGTTCCAGAATCCTACAGTCAGTTTGTGATGAACTACAACATGAACAACTTTGACATGCCCCTGACAGAGTTGTTGAGAATGTTGAGGACATATGAGGCACATATGAAGAAAGACAAACGAAAATATGTGATGATGATCAACATAAAGAAGGGAAAGTCTAAAGGCAAGGGCAAGGGCAAAGCAAAGAAAGGTTCTGATGCTAGTCAGCATCCCAAGTCATCTTCAACTCTCAAAGCCACGGGAGGGGTGAGCAAGGGAGGGAAATGTCACCATTGTCATGAGCTAGGACATTAGAAGAGAAGTTGCCCTCTCTACATAGATGAACTAAAGAAGAAGAAGGAGGGGATGGAAGTATCCACCTCAGGTATCATGAAATAAACTTAAAATGCTTCTTTATCTTAGGTATATGAAAATGCTTCTGACATATATGATGTCCAGGATCTGAAAATAAGTGATGGCATTTATGAAAGGACCAAGAAGGAACACTCATCAACATTGGAGCAAGTGTTGCTTCCATAGATAGAAGTACATTTTAGTTTATTTCAGCCCAAAGGGCATGTAATAGAGTTATGAACTGCTATTTCATTTTGCCAATAAATAGAAACACTTTATTGCTGCATCTTGTAATGGCAGTTATGTTTATCAATAAAATTCATGTTTCAATTTCAAAGATATGATCTTTTATGGCAATGCCTTATTTATCTTGTGGTACTTGATATGCATGAGATAAAATAATAATACCTTAAAGTTATTGATGACTCAAATAATAAATTAGCCTTATCATATAAACAAATGAATACAAAACTCATCTCTAGGTTCCATTGATGGATAAACTAGACTCTCTTGGTTAATGAACCATTAAGAGATATGAGTGTCTTGTTTGTTGGGCATGATGACAAGTCAATCTTCACTAGATGTAGTGGGATAAGGAATATTCAATTAGGTATAATACATATTGATGTATATACATACCTATTGGAGTAAATGATAATACTTCAGATATGGTATTTAATGAAATACCAATATGAATATCTTGAAATGTTCAAGAATATCATAAATGAAGAACAAACTAGGTAAAAGTATTAATTCTTTGATATGATCAATGAATGAGATAATTAAACCAAATGTTTGAGGACCTTGTGAGTAACTATGATAGTGTATCATAGAAAATTCATGATTAAAGCATAATGATGTCTAAATCAAAGAAGGAATCATACTCTAAATAGTAAGAGAATGATCATCAAACAAATAACTAATCTTCTAGAATTCTTCTAAAGAACATGCTTTACACTAAATAAACATATAAAAGGAGATTAAGAATCACAAGTATTGTGGAATCTCAAATTCCTTAAGTAATAGATACACCTCATATATCTAGTAGAAAACACCTTGAGTTTGATGGATAATGATATCCTACAAACTCAAAGGTGATGAATTGGTCATATGATGATGAGCTAATAATCTATCTAGATGATGTTGAGGAACCAGATTTTGAGTTATGGCTTGAAGCCATAAGATCCAAAATGACTTTCATGTAAGACAAATAAGGTATGAACTTAGTGGTAGAACTTATAGGGATAAAACCCATAAGTGTAATTGGATCTTAAGAGTTAAGACTAACATGGATGGCATTTGAAGAGATGATTGGTTGAGATAAATTCAAGTGAGTTCAAGGTACTGAACTTGATGATTCATTTAACCAATTGTAGTGGCTATAGGTCATTCAAGATCATCCTTGGTATTGGAAATTAAAGACTATGAAATTTGGCATATGGATATTAAAATTGCATTACTAGTAGGAATAACATGAGGTTGTGTATGTGACACAACCTAAAGGGTTTTATAATTCTGTTAATGCAAATGCATTCTATAAGTTATAAGAGTTTAATCAATATGATTGATTAAATACAAGAACCTCAGAACTGGAGTCTTTACTTTGATTTTATAGTCAAAAGGTTTGACTGAAATATCAAAACAAAGAAGGGATCTATAATTACAAAGATTTAGTGGGAGCATATTCATATTGCACATGATGATGAGGAATAAAATGAAATTGGTATGGAAATACCTTCTTTAAGGGAATAAAGAGAAATGTCCAATGTGATAGGAATAGAGACCTATAGAGATAGTTCTTGAAAGTATCTTGACCTAATAAAGAAAGAGTATACATTGGAAGTTTGTGCTAAAGGGTTCAGTATGGAAAGACTTAGTGGGAGAAAACATGTCCATATTACACAGAGATGTTAGATGCCTAGTGTCCCAAATTCTTATGAAGAATAGGAACACATAGATAGATGCCTTATGCATTCGCAATTGGATCTATCATGTATGTAATCATCCCATTATCTTGTATGTATCGGACATGATAGGAAAATATATATATACATTCATCCTCTTGTATGATATGTTAATCAAGTTATCTCGTATGTAAAGGACATGACGAGTGGATGTTTGTCTACTTCTAGTGAGAGTCATTGGAATACCATAAAGAACTTATTTAAGTACTTGTGAAGTATTAAAGGATTAGTTCTATGGTATTAAAAGGAAGATTTGAGTGTAAATTAGTTACACTGATGCAAGCTTCTGAAATGACAGAAAAATGATCCCAAAATGCAAAATATAAAATCTATATTCAATTGTAAAGTGAACAAGAGTTGTTAAATGGAAATGGTATGAGTAAAATTAAAAGGCCATTTGATTCTAGAAGGGAAAGTCGAGTATCCTTGTGTTATGAACACCAGAGGATACTATATGGATCTAGAAAGTTCATACAAATGAACTTATAGATATTCCAACCATTGAAGACAAAGTAGAAATACTAAGTCAAACAATGGAGCTAATTATTAGGCAAGGAATATCAGATAGAATATTACGATAACTCCATCTCATAAGAAATATCATACAGTGAGGATATGTGAAACATGCTATATATTGACTAAATAAAAGTGTTGCTAACTCACTGGATTAGCTCAAGTGCAACAAAAACACGTAGGACATGTTTAGAGATCACTAACAATATGATTCAAAGGTGATTGTCTCTAAGAGCAAGTGGGAGTCTATTGGGATGTATGACCAGAGACTCAATCATATGATGATTGGATTGTCATATGATTTGATAAATATCAAAGGCAAGCTTCCAATTTATTCTAGCTCAATCGATTATGAGATAAATGATGGAGTAGAATGAATGTCCAAAGAATGCCAATACTCAATGGCATACGTCTTCAGGTTGAGGACCTAAACAATGAGATCATACAGATGTTAAGAGTATGTACATTCTTGTTATGTCCCTAGTCAAGTGTCATTGTGGAAGGTTGATAGACAACAATGACACATCAAGACTAGAGTGTGTGTTGGTTGATGATAGTGTCTCATTAGTCATGATATATGATATCAAACCAAGCACATAGATACATGTTGGAGAACAATGTATCAGACAGACCCACCATGAGAGTGACACATGGAACCATGACATGGTAATCAGAATCATATCTCATAGTGATGGTGGTGATTGTGATTCTTAGACCTAAAATCACTACACTTATCAAATGTGATTGGGTACACTTTGACATCATCAAACATAGTCTTGAAACATGAGTTATTATAACGGTGATGATTGGGTAGATTTGACACATGAGGTAAACTGTGAGTGATAGATATGGGATTTGTCCCTACAAAGGGATTATGATGTCCAGGCCACTTGATAAGCGAGACTGAGAAAGGCATGTGCATGCACATGCGGATCAATATATGATATTGATGTCACACATATCTCAGACAGTCTGCTCTAGTTCAAGAAACATGAATGACATTGAAAGGATAACAACTCCATGCCTTGAGTTCATTTAGGATATCAGAGAAAAAGGAATTATACATTCACTAGAACACCAATCACAGACTGTACAATTGAAAGTTGTTCTCCAACTTTCATTTTCACTTGGGTAGCACTGTTGTGCGACTAGGTACCGCTCTTTTCTTGTGATGTCATAAGCTAGTTATGGACATTCACTACCAACGTGAAATGGGGCCTATAGGGTGACACACACAAGATTAACCTAGAAGAGGAGTTTATCCATGAATGATGTTTGGATTGATTACTAAAGTGTTTAGGTACTCAATCAAACATTCAATAAATAGACTTGACTCAGAATCATCAAGTTCAAGTGTTGAACCAACTGATTAGAGTGTCAGATTGATTGAGAACTAAATTGACTGTGTTCTACACAATTTGGACCACCAACCGACTGGTTCACTAGGTGAACTGATCGGCTCATGGTCAGTGAGATGACCGGTTCACTCTAGTGAACCGATCGGTTCAAATGGACCAAATGAGCAGTGTTGAGTTTTCTCGATTTGTGAGAAAAGTTTTTCATTTCACTTATTCAATTCGATTGGGATAAGAATTAATATTTGTGTTAATTAGAAATGAATAAGAAAAGTCAATTGTAGGTAGGACTGGGAAGTGAAACGACCAGTTCACTGGGTGAACCGATCGGCTCACACTCCCAACTGATCGGTTCACTAGTGAACTGATTGGCTTACCTTGTCAAATGACTATTTCAGTTATGAAACGGCAAGTTCGCCTGTCGCAGTGTAAATTGTTCATAGAAATTTTAGACCCTTCTACTCCCGCACAGACTGGGAACCCTGACCCTATCCTCTACTATAAATAGAGGAGTACAGGGGGCTTCTCTAGAGACACACAACTCAGAACATCAGTTGCTCTACAAAGTTATTGCTCTCTCTGGCTGTGGTAACTGAGAGAGTCCAAGCAAGTTCTACCCGTCTAGGGAGGAACAGTGAGGGAAAGACAACTATAGAAAAGCAACTGGTGGTGGGAGAGTGTGTCAGTGACTAGTACGCTAACATAAGGGGACAACTCCTTCTAGTCTATCCTTCAGGGTGACTAGAGTTCCTGGTGGTTCATGGGACTATCTATAGAGGCGGGAGACTTCTGTCGCTCAGGAGGATGACAGTCAATCGTAGTTCAGGTCAAGACCAGTAGTTGTACACACGTCATCAAAGATAGATGGTTGAAGACCGCACTTGCTGTGAGGTATAGTCATTGAGCAAGCCTCAAGACCAGGTATGACTCACTAAAACCATCCTTCCCATTACATAGATATTGATGCAATCTGCTGGTATGGGTTTATGGTCAAGTAAAAAAAAAATTCCGCTGCCTACTCTGACCACATAAAACCCAACACTATGATCAACTCACTGCCTTTTTGAGTTATAAGAAACCATAATCTTTTAAAATCATGGCATGTTCTACTAGAATTATAAGGTTTTGTTTTACATAGGGAACTTGAGATTCCACAACAACTTGTGATTCCCATTATTTCCATTGTACCTCTTTTCATTTTAATGTTTTCTTGTCTGCCTCAAATATTCTGAGTTCTACTTTTTCTCCCACTAATTCCTTAGGAACTAAGTTCCTCTCACAAATACAACCATCCTAGCACTAAACACCTTTGTTGTTGGATTGGAATAAAAGTAGTATTCAACAAAATAACATTTATATGATTTATGAATGAAAACATATTTAAGAAACAATTTTCTTATATAAGTTGTCAATCCTAATACTATAAAAGACATACCAAGACACTTCTCATGCCATATTTCACATGGTGTCTTCTAAGCAATTTTATATGGTACATTGTTTTTGTGTGAATCATATACCCAAAATAAATTGGAAGATCGTCTAAATTTTATTGATAATCACACCACGACTTAACAGGGTGTGATACCTTCTTTCCAACACATCATTATGTTGTAGGTTAAGTTCATTGTGATACACTATCATTGTTTCTCCAGAAGTTCCTCAAACTCTTGGTTAAAATATTTCTACATCGACCATATAAATATATCTTAATAGTTATGTACTTCATTCACAATATATTGAACACTTCAAGAGATCTTATACTTGTATTTCATTAACTACAAATTTCCATATCTATTGAAAGCATTAGTAAATACAAATAATGAGGCACTTGCACTACCTTTAGCATTTATTCTAAAAGGTCTATATACATCAGTATGTATGAGCCCTAATAGAACAGTCGCTCTCCCACTACATCTAGTGAAGTTGTTTTTATCATATTGTACAATAAATAAGATATGCATGTCTCTATTGGTTCAATAACCAAAAGAATCTAGATAACCATCATATGGATTCTAGAAATGCATTTCTCATTTATGTGCTTTAGATGACAATGGTATAGGTATTTATTGTTTGATTCATCAAGTCATACAATATATGTGTCATATACATTTGTCTCTAAAACTACCAAGTATAGTTTATAAGACATAATATCATATCTTTTAAATTGAAACATAATGTTCTTGTCACACAACAAATATGATGTTTTCATCAATGGTAGGTACATGATAGTAATTCACCAATTCTATTATGTGCCCATGAATGATAGCTTCCAACTGTAGTGGTAGCAACCCTTGCTCCATACAGTTCTAGCTTACTTCTTATTAGGTCTTGAAGTAGATATCTCTATCTCCATCTTCTTCCTGAGATCCTCTGTAAAGAGGATAGTTCCTTTCCAATGTCTAGACATGTGATAATGGTGGCACTTTCTTTTATTTAACATTTAAGTGAAAAGGACATATTCCTTTTACACTTACCCCTCTCTAGATATTGAGTGTAGAGACTTGGACTTCATCTTATCCTCAGAACTCTTCTTGTCATTGTCATTTCCCTTGGACTCCATTGATCATCATCACATATTTGTCCTTTTTCTTCTGTGCTTCAGCATTAATCAAGATGTCAAGCATTTGATAAACTGACTATATGATTTATGAAACAATTTGTAGAATCATATCCATGGTGAACTGTTGACCTAAGAGAAATCCTAGTCACTCCACATGCTCAATCAAATTGAGCACATGGGGCTTTAGTGGGTCTCCCTTTGTCAGTTTATACTCAAACAGCACTTTCGAGACATTATACCTTTCATGCGTTACATGATTCCTTAAGATGCGTTACCATCTCGAGAATGTCCATGTTTTCATGTTGTTCATGCAACTCATAGTACATATAGCATTGCATAGGGCACTTTGTGTCTATGGAATCATTGGCATGCTTCAAGTAAGCATATATTTCATCCTTATGCACATTTGGAATGGCTTCCTCTGGCTTTGGTATTTCAAGGACAAAGAGCTTTTACTCATATTAAGAACACTTCTCAAAGTCCTTAACCAAACATGGAAGTAAATCCCATTTAATTTTTTCCTTCTTAAGGATTGATCTCAATAACAATGTGTTTGTGTTTGTCTATGAAATAAATTGTGCAACTTTCCAAAACATTTTAATTTGTTTTATTTGATAAGTTAACGATATTAATTATGCCTTTTTATCGCTCCCACTATTTTATTCAAATTGATAATCCTCATGTTTCAATTCAGAAGATTGCATTGTATAATATTATACTGGTCTAAGATCCAAAACAATTCAACTATTACTTGGACAACACCAGCATCCATATTAAATTATTGAGGTAGGAAACTTTTGCTAATTGCATTATATGCAATTCTTGGAAAGATACTATTGGCAACTTCTTGCCAATTGCATCATATGCAATTTCTGGATAGATGATATGCGCAACTTCTTGCCATAATCATATGTATTCTTGTGGTTCTTAATCTCATTAATGTAACATAGTTAAGCCTAACCACAAAGCCAACATGATAATAGTGCACCCTGCTTGACAAACCCTCATTATTAACATCTCACTTCCCTGAGATAGACAACGCACCACCCTTGGGGTGCCCATTTTTAGTCGATCAAACTTTTCATGTGTGTTTCTTATGGAAAGAATATAAGACTCAATATTATATTGAGGGATTTTATATACATGTACATATACATATCCAATCACCACAAACTTATAGTATGTATCATATACATGCTATAACCACAAATGAGAACATGCAATAATTAAAACACACTAGTGATGGTCATGGCCATACTATTGTAATTCCTTGGATCCACAAGTAATTACTACCACCTATGGTCCACATCATATGCAACATGTTGTTGGTGAACATCTATGCTCAAACCAATCTAGGTTGATTTGTTCAACTCTTGAACCTATCGGCTCGTCTGCTGGTCGCTTGGTTGGTCTCCTAAAGCAATCATCTGGTTCTCAGGTCCAAGCAGCATTGGGACACCTCTAGCCAATCGGTTGGACCACCAATCAATCAATCCATCCTCCTGTTGTCTAGCCTCCTCGGTCCTCCAGTCGATCTGGTCATCTCACGAGCCAGTTGTTTTACCTTTGTGCACATCTCCATCTCACGTCAAAATATAATTAAAACTATCCTCTTTCTTATTACATTGTAAAAGGGAAACCTCGAGTTACATTTGAGGGGAAATAGGATGAAGAGTATTAATTTACATTTGGAAGGAAGAGATAGGAACGGTTCACAGACTGAGTAACAACAACAATAAATAACCACAACCATGCACACAAGATCTAGCATTATTGGCCACAACCATGCTAAGCATCAACCATCAAAATTGATTTTAGGGTGACGCGTGTAAATTTTATATAGATACATACACACACACACACACATATATATATATATATATATTAGTATGTGGAGTTGTATGAGGAATTTAATTGGACATGCACATTAAACATTTTAATATTTGCATCATATGCAATAAAAGAATGAAAACTTAACCCAATCATATCGATTTAAATACCACATACACTATAAATTGACATGGATCTGATACAACCGTAGGGAAATCAGGCACATATATGGGCAGCGGAAACAAAAATTTTAAATGCCTATTTCCCAAAATAGCAAGATCACGTCAACAACAATGTATTTAGGAAGGAAGGTTTGCAAGGTTATACTTGGTCCTGGAGCAAGTCCAGTGACATTATCCTTGTAGTAGCATTGTGCTTCTTCTTCTTTAGGTAGTAGCACACTCCTTTAATAGAACCAGCACTCAAACAGTCATCTCCACTGGCCTTCTGGTGCAGCACCACAGACAACGATTTCCAATGTCCTCCTAATACAATTCGATAGACTCTTACCTCTAGAGTAGTCCAGATGGACCACTGGTTACTCCACATTGTGTTAACAGAGTTCACATATCATATATTGAATCACATGAGTACGTCTGTTCATTCTCAATCTCTCTTATCAAGTGACCTTAATATCAATCTCTTGTAGGAGGGACAAATCTCATCTACATCACTCACACTCAGTGCCCATGTATCATAGCTATGTAATTATCACCGTTATGGAAATCCTTATTCAGGGTTATGTTGGATGATGTCAAACTATATCGAATGACATGTGGTGAATGAAGTGACTTCATCTCTAAGAACCACAATCACAACTATCACTATAAGATTTGATTCTAACTACCATTCCGTAGTTTCCATGTGTCACTCTCATGGTGGGTCGATTTGATACACTATTATCTGACATGTACCTCTATGTTTGACTTGATATCACATATCATGACTAATAAGACTTTGTCATATGTAAACACACACTCTAGTCTTATGTATTATTATTGTCTATTTTGCTTCAACAGTAATATTCGACTAGGGACATAACAAGAATGTATGTACTCTTAACATTTGTATGATCTCATTGTTCAAGTCACGTACTTGAAAACATATGACATCAAGTAACGCCATTCTTCAGACATCTACTGTGTATGTGTCATCATCTCATGACTGAGACAAACATGATAGACAGAATTACCTTTATTATCATCAAATCGGGTATCTAGTGCCACATTCTCATCATCATATGATTGGCTCTCTGGGCATACATACCAACACAGTCTTGTCCAAGTAGTCCCCAGAAAGGGGGAACTACCATTGTGAAGAATGATAAGGATGCGCTCATCCCCACCCGCATTGTTACAAGATGGAGGATGTCTATCAACTATAGGAAACTGAATAAGGTTACTAGGAAAGATCACTTCCCTCTTCCCTTTTTGGATCAAGTACTAGAATGCCTTTCCCATCAATAATATTCATGTTATCTTGATGGTTATTCAAGTTTTTATCAGATTCCCATTCATCCTGATGATTGGGATAAGACAACATTCATCTACCCATTTGGCACTTATGCATTCAGAAGAATACCCTTCACGTTGTGTAATGCCCCAACCACTTTTCTGCAATGCATGCCTGCCATTTTCTCTAGGTTGACATAAACTATTATGGAGGTGTTCATGGATGATTTCTCTATTTATGGAGAATATTTTGATTCTTATATCAAACACCTATCCCTTGTTCTCGAAAAGTGTGAAGAAGCACAATAGGTTTTAAATTGGGAAAAGTGTCACTTCATGTGACAGAAGGTGTTGTTTTGGGATACCGTGTTAACAATCATGGCATAGAGGTAGATAGAGTCAAGATAGAAGTGATCACCAATCTTCCCCCTCCAACTTCTGTCAAGGACATTTGTGCCTTTCTTGGGCATGTTGGGTTCTATCGGCGATCCATTTGTGATTTTTTAAAAATTGCCAAATCTCTAACCGGCCTTTGTCAAAAGGAAGTTCCCTTCTCCTTTGACCACACATGCATGACCAGTTTTCTTTGTTTTAAAAATGCTCTCAATTCCACCCTCATCATTAAGGCACATGATTGGTCCTTTCCTGTTAAAATTATGTGCAATGCTAGTGATTTTGTTGTTGGTGCTACTCTTGGATAGTGTGTTATCAAAAAGCACCACGTGATTTACTATGAATCCTAGACTTTAGATGATGCTCAGTGGAACTACACTACAACAGAGAAGGAAATGTTAGCCATTGTCTAATCCTTCGACAAGTTCCTCTCTTACCTAGTGGGGTCCAAAGTAATTGTTAATATGTACCATGCATCCGTTCATTATTTGATGACCAAAAAGGATGCAAAACCTCGTCTTATACGTTATATCCTTTTAATGGAGGAATTCAATTTGGAAATCCTTGATAAGAAGGGTTGTGAGAATGTTGTGTCTGACCATATTAGTTGTCTAAGTTCTTGTGATGATGATGGTGTTCCTATCAATGATTCTCTACCCGATGATCAATTGCTCAAAGTTGAATCCCAGTATCCTTGGTTCACTGACTATGTTAATTATCTTGCCACATGTGTCCTACATCCTGATTACAAAGGACATACTAAAGCAAAAAAAGACATGGTTTCAAACACTATTATTGGGACAATCCTTATCTTTTTAGAGCATGTGTTGATGTCCTCTATAGCAGATGTGTTATTGAGGAAGAGTCCCATGACATTCTTGAGTAATGTCATTCTGGCCCCATTGGAGGGCACATGAGTTCTCAAAAAATGACCAAGAAAGTTCTACAATCTGGTTTCTTTTGGCCCACCTTATTTCAGGCTTCCTATGAGTTCATTTTAACCTATGATCAATGCCAGAGATCTGGGAACATTTCTAATAGAGATCAAATGCCCATGACCTCTTTGCAGGAATTAAGATTTTTTATGTTTGGGGCATGGATTATATGGGACCCTTTTCTTCTTCCTGTGGGTACCAATATATTCTTGTGACTGTGGACAACATTTCTAAATGGGTAGAATACATCCCCATTAAAACTTGTAACTCCAAATCTGTTAAAAAACTTTTCAAATACATTATGTTCCCCAGGTTCATGTGCCTTGCATCATGATTTCAGATGGGGGATCACATTTTCTTGAGAAAAGTTTTGAATCTCTATTGAAAAGATATGGATTCCACTACAAGGTCTCTATTCCTTACTACCCTCATACCAGTGGACAAGTTGAAGTTTCAAATTGACAAATTCAGTCCATCCTAGAGAAAACTACCAAATGCACTAGAAAAGATTAGGCTTTGAAAATCAATGATGCCTTGTGGGCATACAGAAGTGCCTATAAACTGCATATAGGTACCACTCCTTACATGTTGATTTATGGCAAGTCTTACCGTCTACCCATAGAGTTGCAACATAAGGCTAGATGTGGGCCATTAGAACTCTAAATTCTGACTTATCTGCAGCAGGAGAAAATTGTTTCCTTCAAATGTAGGAGTTAGATGAGCTTAGAATGACTGAATATGAAAATGCCAGAATATATAGGTATAGAACCAAATTATGGCACGATGGCCATATTAGGTAGAAAGATATTGAGGAGGGTGATCAGGTCCAAGTTTATAAATTCAAGTTAAGGCTTTTTCTTAGAAAACTCAAATCCAAATGGTATGGTCCCAATCTTGTTAAGTGTGCCTATCCACATGGCAATTTTCTCCTTTAGGACAAGTTGCAAAATGAGTTTGAAGTTAATGGGCATAGACTAAAATGGTATATTTCCATTGAATATTTTATGACATCTGAGGTGCATCATCTCTCAATACTTGAAAATCTTGACTTGAAAGATCCTCCACTCCCTCCCAATCTTGAGCCTGAACGGCTCCATAATATCCTTGTTTCAGGCCTTCGACATAAAATTGGGCACTTATTGGGTGGCAATCCAAATTTTCTTTTACCATTTTCTCCCTTAGTTTGTTTTATCTAAACCTCTCTTTGATTTCCTTTCAACCTTTTTTTAGTTTTATTTCTAAAAAATGGATGGTTGCTTACTCAACCTAGCATCTCACTCTGGCATAGTTGGGCATCAAGAACCAGTGAACTGATTAGTTCATCTGATGTGGACGGTCATTTTGTCCATTAAGGTAGTTGTTCCAACTTGGCTAATGTTTTGAATTTTGGACAATGAAGTGCCACCTATGACACTTAAATTGGTCATTTCCTTCAATGAAATGACCGGTTTGTAGACTAAGAGGAGCATTCAAATGCTCAAACACCTTGGGAAATGAACCGTCTTTCTTCGCCGCCCACATCTCACCAACCGCTCTTTTGGCAAACCCAAACATTCATTTTGTCAAGGCAAGTTGGCCTATAAGACAAGCCGAATTGAGGGGTGAATTCACAACTCAACCAAGTGATTTCCCCCTCCCATCCCTTTGCAACCCTAGTCTCTGCCTTCAACCACCGACCACCTCAAAACCGGTCGGTAATCTCATGACCAAGACGGCCATCTTGAAGACTGACAATAATGCTTGGCTATTCTCCCTCTCCCACGTCCATTCTTCAACTAGTCATTTCACCACTAAGATGGCCTTTACACCTTTCTAACCGCCGATCCCTAGCCAGACATCCCCTCGCCTAGTAGTCGCCTTGTAGTAGAGCTCATCATAGGACCAGTAGCCTCCTCGGCAATCTAGTTGGCTGCCTCATTTTCCAACTGAGCATCCTACATCTCATCTCCAACAACTCACCCCCTTTTCCCCCACCCTCATTTCGTTCACGCACTAAGAACACCACCCACAATGCTGCAACTTCCCTACCACCAGATGAGTAACTCGACTGCCAATTGATAGTCCCTCACCTCCAAGAAAGAACCATATAGTTTCCTTTCCCAGCCGACACACAATGATCATCTCGAGACCCTACTCTTTCACCTACAGTGACCCTCGATACTCTCTCTAACCCCTAGGTGAAATGACCAGTTGTGTAGCCAATTGAGTGTTTCATTCATCTCAGACAGCACACTTTGCCAATTCAGATGATTGTTTGGTCTTGTCAAAGGTTTGTTTTAGTTTAGCCAAACAACTATTTCTCCTCTCCATACGGTTATTACAATTTTTACGATAGCCAACAGCCATATCTGAAGGAGGATCCCTACAGTATTTTTGGTTGGTTCCACAAGGGAAAGTAGCCCACAAGGCCCACAATTCCTCACGAACTGCCTCAACGCTCTTCCTTGGGCCCCGATGTAAAAATTTGGGAACGCATTTGTGAGTCTTCACCAGAGCAACCCAAGGATATGATCCATTACATCAACAAGGTAAAGAGTTCATTTGGGAGACTGGGGAAGGTTAGTTTCAACATGACCCCGACTAGGTCATTCCTCAACCGCCTCGCATAGCTCAGATCCCAAGTAGCTATGCCAGTTCATTAGTGACAAGCACTCTATGAGATTTGAATGCTTATCCTACGTCAGAGTCTCATTTCTTGGATAGGCTTGCAGTACCACCCTCACCACCCTCGGAATAAAGAACACATTTGAAGACATTCTCCAATGCAACCACACCATGACATTCCCTTATTGCATCCATCAAGTGTACAATGATCTCATTCTTGAGTTCATTTCTACTTTTTGATACTTCTATTGCTCATAGGGGAACTCCAACTGTAAAGACAGGACATTTGAGGAAAAACTGGAGATCTCTTCCAAACAACTCACCTCTATCATCCTTGATGAGGGTGAGTTCGATTGGCTTTCTCACTATATGGAATGTCGCCATGACACCTAACCTAATAACTACAATATGGAGAAATTATGGGTGGAGATCAAGGGACTTCCACCCAAGCCTTTGATTGCAAATCATCTGGCATCAATAACACAGTCATGTGCTATATTCACAGTGTCTTATCTTGCACCGTATTCACCAGGGAAGGTACACAAGGCACAGTCACTCACCTCAAGCTCTATACTCTATGGTGTCTGTTAGACGATTCAACTAGTGAAACACTACGGTCTCCCTTGTTAACTATCAGTCCAACCGCACCACATCATCCTCATTCTGCATTGGTCACATTGTTACTTTTGTATCCACATTCCTAGGTTACACTCATATCTCTTTCTCATCATTGGAGTGTGGGAATTACCTGATTGATCTTGCAATCTAAATGACTGCAAGTTCATCTACTATGGAGTGAGGGTTGTCTACTACTTGACATTCAAATCTACTACTATCAGCTTCGAGGTCCCTCGACACACCAGGTTTGCAGCTAAAAATTTGGTCTTTGATCTAACAACATGCTGACACACATCCAACGATTTCTACTAGAGCACCCCGACCCAGAAAACATCCTTGTGCCTACTTCCCACAGGATAAGTGTCTCATTGAAGGCACGTGATGATGCAATCAGACCTCCTCCTCCACCCTCTTGGCATCACACATAGAGGCACTCTACAATGAAGAGTACCCTGATGAGCCTTACAGATTCTATAAAAGTTGGGACCAACGGGAGTAGCAATGCCAGGGCCACCAGCTAAACCACATGTATCTCATCCAATGCTCCCAAGATTCTTGGCATGTAGATATGGGCCACTATGTCACCAATTGACCACCTTATGAGAGTATGGGGCCCATCAGTCCTATCCTGACCCCAACTCCCCATACTAGGGGAATTACTACCAAAATCATCCATCTTCTTCTTCTTCTTCACATCACTGCTAAAGTGATCTTCTTCCCTCCATATTGAGTTTTGGTTTTGCTCGATATGAGCAAAATTCTAAGTTTGGGGTGGAGGTGGGTGGTATGTGACAATTCCACCCCCTATCTTCCCTTCTCAGCATTATTTTTTGTTATTTCATTTGGTACATGTAGGTTGTGTTTATTTTTGCACTTTATTTCAAAGAAATTGGCCTTCTTCTAGACAGCTGATATGAGTTAATGTCCATCATTGTACCCCTATTTGAATCAATAAATCAGATTTGCAAACCTTTTACAATGCCATGGCTAAAAACATCATGTCACTTAGGACCCCCAGAACTAGCATCACTCCTTGGAAATGTTGGCTAGTTGTATGGAATCAATAAAAACCAAACATAAATTTCCTCTATTAATTTTTAACTATGGATTAACTTGTCATAAATCTTATGTAATGTGTTGACACAAAGAATCTATTCGATGCAATGAAACCCTTTGAAAAAGAAGTGAAGTTTATAATAAGAAGAACACCCCCTACTTCTCTCTCAAAGAAAAAGCAAAGAACCACCTCTGGACAAAAATTCAAGTCTGGGGTGGCATGCTCCCCATCTCAATTCTTTCGTACCCCTCATATATAATAGGGGTGTACCATCAAAAGATGCCTAAAAGCACACAAAAAATGTGATCAATGTAATTGTAGTCCACAAATAATTATATCTTGAGTCTAATAGAGGAGGGATCATTTTCTTCTACACCTCCTTCATCCTATTTTTGTGCAAAACTCATAAAAAGAAAAGAAAAATCTGGAATCTCAAAGCAGAAGTAAGAAGAAGCTTGTTTTCTACAAAGTCTTGATTTAGAAACAAGCTAGTGGTTCTAAGAGATTGTGTTGCTTGGTCAAATAAGGAGGTAAGGAACAAAGTGATGATATGAGGGTGAGGATAGACATGTTGCTAGTATAAATTGGAATTATTTGTGATTTTATTTGCTTAAGGATAAGAAAAGATTCAAGTCTGGTGAATTTTGATGAATGTACCTTCATCTCACTTTTTATATATCTTTCATAGTATTTTTTATTAGGAATTTCCTATTTTTACTCATTTTCTAGAATAAATTGCAATTTAACCACTTTTTGATAAAAAATGCAAATGCTCATCTTTTTCCTTTATTTGTAGGTTTTACCTTCAAAGACAAGATCTTGACCACGTGAGGACTCGAACCAATCGGTTCGTAGTTTCAACCAGTCAGTTCACCTACATCTCGGAGCCAGATTACCATTTTGGTCCTAAGTTCCACCCTGACACATCAAAACTCAAAGAAGCATTCCACTTGCCCATGACGATAGTCTCAGATGCTCAGAAGAGCATTCCATGATGCCCAAGTAGCCGATTCAACCCGCTTCATGACAAAGTCACCTTAAGCAAGGCGCCGCCACTATGTATTAGGGTTTTTCCCTTGATTGTGCACATTCAATTGCCAAACGATCGTCCCATTATCCACATGGTCAGTTTGAATATTGCTTGGATACTAACATTTGATTCAAAATAGTGTTGCCACCCTAATTTTAGGGTTTTTGACTTGTTGTTGAAATGGCCATGCCACCTCACCACCCAACCGACTAGTTCAGGTTACAAAGCGGTCGGCTCGTGGCACGTAGAGAATAGATTTTTTCATCCACCACTCTTCTTTTCCTCTCCCCCTTTAGGGTTATCAACCCTCCTTCCCTTATAAAAGGAGGAGAGACTCCACAAAGAAAAGGATCCAAATTTTTGTACTTGCAAATTTTATTTTGTGCATTATCCTTTCAATTCTTTCATGTGTACTCTTTTCTTCTTCAATAAAGATTAGTGTTTCATTTCAGAATTTCTAGTTCTTTATTTTATTTTCTCATTCTTCCTTTGGAGCGGGGAATTAAAGATTAGTGTTGCATGTTGTAACATATATCAATTTCCTATATGATCCTATTCGGTAGATGGTTTTTGGTTTTGGTAAATGCCAGTTTAATGATTTGATCTCTTGTTTTTATCAAACGTTAGTCTTGGGGGATGTGATTGCCGAATCAAAGACTCAGAACAACCAAACCAAATACATAAGGAATTGGATGTGACCACATAAATATCATTATTGGGATGATCGGGCTAGGAATCATGAACTCCATGACCAATGGGTTCACAAGGAGCTCATCTTTTGTAGACACATTTACGAATGTCTTTACATGACCTCTTCTATCCTATTTTATCGTATGGATTCCATCAATCTTGTTTCATGCCAGCCATGGTGGTAAAATCCATAGCCTCGATATCTCTTTCTTCTTATTCAATCTGTGTCTTCAATTGTTGTTTTCAATCCCCTCCTTTACATTCTTGCAATTTCAATTTTGTCTTTATAATAATTCTTCTTTTATCATGTTTAGAATAACTCTCTTCTTAAATTATTCTTAGTGTAACTTTAATTTATTTGCAACTTTAAATTCCTTGTTCTAGTGTAATCAACCATCAAACTCTAGATCTTTACTTTCGGCATATTTTTGTTCAAAAGTGTTTGCGTAAAAATTCAATCTTAAAAATGTTGTTTATGGATCGACCCTTTCTATACTAATAAATTACCTTAATTGATTTTTTGCCATTTTAAAAGGGTAAACTCTAAGATTAACCACCTAGTTTTTGGTGTGTGAAATGACATGTATCATATCACTAGAGATATGGACCCTCTGGTAACTTTGATGTCGATATTAATAAAGATATTACAATTTTCTTCACTATCTTATCCACTATGTGATGAGATGCATATTACATACTCCAAGGTTTTATTCAGATTTTTCAACTTCATTTTTATTGGTTTCTAGTTTCAAGTTGGGATTTGTCTATGGTTTGTTCCTAATGATTCGTTTTGGCATTGATCAGTGGGATAGGTCCTTACACCTCCCATGTAGAAACTCATTGTAAGAAGAACTCTCAAACTTACCAAAATGGAAAGTGGATGTGATGTATTTTCATTGTGAAAATTGATGCTTTCATGTGCCTCACATAGGAAGGTGTGTGTTTTCCTACAAAAGGTGGTGGTGGAGCACCTTTCCTAAAAAAACATAATGCATCTACATAGGATGTCTACCAGTTTAGCCATTTTTACTACTCTTTCCATAATTTCCTCACATGATGGAACTTTTGAAAGAAGAGTTCCAATAAAGTTCTTTAATGATATAAGATGATATTATTAATGTTTTGAATGGATTTGATACCTCATTACTATGCAGCCTACATATTATTATTTTTTTAAGAACTTGGTTGTATATATAAATGATGTATATACTCTGAATTAGAGATAAAAAGAGAGAACCATGAGAACCCAGGCTAAGTGAGAACCATGATGGAGGTCACAGAGAGCAACGATACGTGGGGAAAATGAGTAATTGATCTGAGATCACTGTCACAACAACAAAGGGGGGAAAGGGGGAATTGTGAATTTACCTCTCTTCAGGAAAAATTGGACA
Organism: Alisma plantago-aquatica; assembly: GCA_963693085.1. Classification (NCBI taxonomy): domain Eukaryota; kingdom Viridiplantae; phylum Streptophyta; class Magnoliopsida; order Alismatales; family Alismataceae; genus Alisma; species Alisma plantago-aquatica. The sequence continues at coordinate 345,736,237 of OY856415.1, forward strand.
ATGGAAACATCTCTTAGGTGTGCATAGAGATGAAAGAGATCATCCCAGACCATCATTGTTGCTTGGAATCCTAAGATGACCTCCAAGAAAGTGATAGGCTTCACGGATGAGGTATAGATTAATACATGGCAAGGTGGTGATGAATTTTTGTTTCAGGGTGTCTCATGATGCATTTTAGTTTATAGATTATGGTCCATAGAGAGTTGGGTATTCTCTGGAGGTTGAGTTTCAGTGAGACACAAAAAAATGTCTTTGGTCGGGATGTTTGGGATTCAAAATCCTATCATATCTAGGATCAGGTGATTCGAGATACATCTAAAATGGTGGATAGGATCTCAAAATCTGATTTGATCAACCATAGAGAGAGATCTTAGAGGGAGTGCATAACTACATCTATATAGGCCTAGCATTGTGGAAGTCAGGCAAAGGGGAAGGCCTCCCGCTTCATAGATACCCGAGAGTCTGACTAGGACTCAAAGAGGCTACGTGACATTTCAAAGTAATGACATTCGATTTTTGGCTAAAGTCCAATATCAGGATATTAAGTGATTAGGTAATATTCTTGCTAATTCATATTGGAATATCTAGAAACATACAAAGTGAACCAAATTTGGTGTGTAACTTAGTTTCCCCACATAGATTCCAAAAATCTAGTTAGTTTTCTAATTTGACCAACCTACCTTACTATATCTCTATTTTTAGGATAAACTTTCAATTGATCATATAGGATTACGTAAAATGAAGTTTGGGGATAATGTTTTGGAAAAAAATGAGCATTATCTAAACCAACTTATGTTAAAATTATGAGGCCATTATAAGAATATTGGTTGGATTAATTTAATTTTAAACCCTATATGTCAATTATTGGATAGGGTCGGGCTAAATTAGTGATACTAAGTTTCAATTGAACTGATTAAGTATAAAAGTTATCTAAATTAGTTGAAGTAACATAATTCATAGCCATCATCAAATTAGTCTATATCTTAAACATCAATTTTGGAAGAAAAAAAATTAGGGTTTCAAATTTGGGTCATTTTATAAGGTTCAAACATTTCAGGTGTTACAACACCATTAGTAAAGCATGGAAGTGAAATGTTGTAGGTAACCCCAATCTATCATGGATAAGAAACTCAACAAGACAAAGATTGCATTGAGGAATAGGGTGAAGGGTTTGTTTGGTCTAATGTCCTTTGTTCACAAGGCCAAAGAGGTGCATGTGGTTGTTGTTGAGGCCATGAGAGTGAACCCTATCCTTAGTGATGCTATACCAACATAGACATAGAAAGAAAAGAGGCCACTATAGTTATAAAATAATAGAGAAATTATAGTACTAGAAACTAAGTAGACCCAAATTAATCTATGATGGGGACCATAATTCAAATATTTATCACACAACAATGAAGATGAATGGAATGAAGGATGCCATACACTCTCTTATTATAGTTGATGGGCCTACATGCAATTCACTTAATGAGGCAGGGAATGAAGTCGTGGTGTACTTCACTAGACTAAATAACTAGGAGGGTTTCTCTCTAGGATATGTTTGTTCACTCCCTTCCCAAATATTTAGTGAAGTTATGAATCTAAAACCTTGTGGGCCTACATCATAGGAGGAGATTCAGGCATCTCTCTTTGCTATTGGGGCCTCTAAGGCTCAAGTCCCCAATAATTTTAATGCCAGATTCTTCCTAGCTATGCGGGGGTTGATTAAAGAGGACGTATGTAGGCATGTAAGGTGGTTACTTGTTGGTAGAAAGATACTGAGGAGAATAAACCATGCTTTTCTAGAACTTATACCTAAGAAAAGTTTGATGGCGATGTTGAACAATATAAGACCCATTGCTTGCTTCTCCATCATCTATGAAGTTATTTCCAAGATGCTGGCTAATATATTGAAGGAGGTTATACTAGAGGTTGTTTTCCCTACACAATCCACCTTCATTAAAGGCCATATCATTGGTGATAGTACCTTCCTTTCCTCAATATTTATGTTGGATTTTTGAGTAAAGAACATCGTGCAAAAGGCTTGTGTGAAGCTTGACATTTATAAATCTTATGAAAATGTCATACGAAATGCACTGTGGAGTATTCTTCAGTCTATGGGATTCTCTTGCACATGAATAAATCTCATGAAGGAATGCATGGCCACTACCTCGCTTTTTGTCCTTTTTGACTATGTGTCGTATAAGATGTTCAAGGCCAGTAATGACCTTAGACATGGGGATCCTCTATCCCCTCTGCTCTTTACTTTGGACATGGAGTCATTGACCAACCTTGTAAATAAGTTGAGTCTGTGAAGAGGTTTAATACCTTCAAACAAGGGGGCCTCAATGTCATGCATCACTTCATCTTCGTTGATAACATCCTTTTCTTCTTAGCAGTTAATGTCATCACTCAAAAGCACTTTCTAAAGGTTATGAAAACCTTTGGGGACAACACGGGGTTATTTCTTAGTGAGATTACATCAAGATCATTTCTCTCTAAAAGGATTTTCAACTTAAGGAGGAGGTTGGGTTGGTGGAAGGGCAGCTCCCGATGAGGTATATAGGAATTCTCCTATGTGGTGGCAAGGTAGAAGGGAAGGATTTTGATACATGTGTTGATAGTTTCAGAGAGATAGTTTCAAAATGGATTGGAATTAGGATGTCTTTGGTAGATAGGTTGGTGTTGATGAGGATTGTTCTTGCTAGGAATGTCCGATTTTGGTGCCTTCAAGCCAAAATTTCCAATTTCATACTGGGAAAATTCAACATCATAACCTAGTGTTCGGTTTGGGGTGGAAAGCTCCACATTGTATCATGGAGCATGTTGGCTAGGTAGTATGACAAAGGTGGATTGAACATACCATATGTGATTATCTGGCTAGTGTTGCTACCTTTAGGAGGCTTAATGCCTTTCTAAGAAACTTAGATTCTAATTGGGGAAGATGGATGAGAAGAAGCTATGGAGACGACCATGATGTATGAGAGAATGGCAATGTCTCCAGAACTTAGAGCATGATGTGCAAAAGATGGTCTACGGTGGCCAATCATTATGTGAAGGTGAATGATTGGTGCCAACTACGGGTATCTAGACTTAAGCTATGGTCCCTTCTACATTATGATACCCCTCAGGTTCTCTAGTTTTCTCTTCATAGGAACAAGAGCCATATCCAAAAGTTGATCTATTATAGTTTTAAATTCATCCTCGATAGGCTACCTATTGTATATCATCTAAGAGGGTAGGGTCTAAATGTCAATGCTACTTGTGGTTTGTATAGTCTAGCAGACAAGTCATATGGTCATATTTTCTTACTACAATTATACTAAAAATGTGTGGTGTAGGTTGTGTTTTAAGATGAGGTGGGGTTTCCATCCCTCCTCGACCCTCTTTGAGGACAAATTTTTGGATGGAGGAGAATGTGGGTCTTAGGGTGCTTGGAGGTATTTGTGTGACTGGGTTATGCTTTCTAATTTTGAGGAAATACAATGATAGGCTCCATGGGAAGGGGGACACTGATATCGTTGTGCTTTTTGACAAGCTTGTAAATAACCCAGGCTGGATGTTTAAAGACAAGAAGAAACTGCAGGGGGTAGATATCCTAATTCTCAAACAATGGGGTTTTGTAGTGTAGACCCATTTGTGTAGTATACATCGGTTCTTTGCCCTCTATACACTCTTTTTGATGTGATAGTAATACGTTGCCTTTTTCAATATTGCCTATGTGATATGATAGGTGTCATGATTTAAATACCATGGACATGTCTTATGTTTTTATATTTATCTCATGCCAATGAGCCACTACCTGTTATGCTCATAACAACTAAAATGTTGCATTGCCTTAAAGAGATGAGACCATCTTAAGATCCATTAGTAGATAGGAGACTTATCATATCTATCTAGTAGATTGGGTAGTGAATCCAAACTATCCAAAACTTAATAATAAAATATGAACTATTATGTGCCTTTTATGTGTTTCTTGTAATTAGTTTATTATGTGTTTTATGCTCAGATCCATTTTTTAGAAGTTGGTGTCTATTATTGAGCTACCTAAATCATCATATATAGTAGAACTGACATATTCAAAATAATTTCCATATTCTTTACCTATAGCTAGGACTTTGGTACCGCTCTCATGGTTTTCACTCATTTAGGCGTCAACACTTACCCCATGGATTTTCTATTGAGGAGTTACCTTCTCAAGGGTACTAGTAAACAAAAGGTGGGAATTCTTCTTTTTGGTGTGCCTAATGTTGAATATGTATGTTTAAATTTGGGTAGGGAATTTTACATGACTTGTATCTACAACTTCAATTTTCTCTTATATGCCCTACATATGGTAGTTATTTCTTAAATATAAACATGATGGTATTTTGTATAAGTAGGTGGTTACCTTGTTCAGTTAAAATGAAAGTTGTAACTTTACTTACATATCAATGAATATAACATGCCTTCTCTATGACCTAAAATGCATATGTGGCTCGTATTTTGTTTGAGAATTTTCTTGACTTCTTACTTTATGAGGTTAAGTAGGATTCATTTGGTCTTTTGTTTTTGGGGTTTCTTCTCACAATATGGCCTTCTAGACTTAACACATGATTTTCGCTAACCCTCAGATGGGTATGTCCCATTAAAGAAGGTGACAACCCTAACTTATCAAAGTTTTAAAAATTGAAATTTCAATCATCAACTCTTTTCATGCATTCATTGAAGCTTGTTGATATATCTAGGATTTGCATAATGAATTACCAATTAGTGACTAAATCACTCACCATAGGTTAAGAACATGTACCTAACAAGAGCATACTTGAGAATTTAACTCCAAAATCCACTAGAATATGCAAGAACATCCAACTAAGTAAGCTCTATCTCCAAATAAAGAAAAGAAGGTGAAAATAAGAGATTCTTGGAGAAGGGACCAAGCTTCCACCAGATATCGATAAGAAATCAAGAGGGGAGATATGATAGAAAATAGTATCAAATATGAGAAAATAAAAAGAAGCTAATGTAGGTTCAATATCACAAGGGTTAGATGGTGATTCTATGTGCCATTCTCTAAAATCTTTCTAGGTCACCAATATACAAGAGCCTTTTCTTCAAAATTGCCTTCTTCCATATCCATTAAGGTCTTTTTAGATCCAAATATATGTGATAGGGATTCAAGGATTACAGGGGACACACACACCCACATATGTATATGTATATGCATACACGCACGCACGCACACACACACACACACACATATGTATATACATATACATACATACACACATATATATATAACACAATGGTAAAGTGAGAAATTTTAATAAAGGGGGGAACCATGAAAAAATATCCTTAAAAGTAATTTTTTCTTTGTAATGTTTTGACTCCTAATTTTATGGATGTGTAGTTTAGGAGTTAATTTATCATGCAAAAAAGTTTGTCTGATGATGCATATCTACCTTTCACCTTGATATAACATTTTAGTGTAAATATTTCTTATTTATAAGAAAAGTTCATCACCATAATGCTCATATAGTTTAAGAAAATGAAATATAATTTAGCACACGTGAAAACAATCAACATTCCACATATAATTTATTGTCAATGAGACATACTATGCAAAGGAGTAAACTCCCACATCTTATTCTTTACTTGTTGAATTATGGAATTCACAACTAGAGATGTCATATATGTCGGTAGTTGTGAACCCGATTATGTCTATTTAGGGAGTTTTTTAATTTGGATCTTTGTTCTGACATTGCATGTCGGTCCATGATCAGATGAACTGGCCCAATTTACACATGGATTGGTTCAAATTTCTAATTTTACAACCTCTACTAATTTATTTATAATCTCACAATCCCAGTTAGGTTTATGGTTTAATTAGTTATAGGTTAAACTAATAAATACTGTTGGTTTTTGGAAATAAAATTTTGACAAACACATTATACATTCTAGTTTAGTAAAATTTGTTTCTGAGTTAATCAAAATATAAATCTAGGTTGATTCTATGTTCTAATTTTAATAATTCGGTTAGACTCAAAATTTGGGCATATTGAACAAATCTATATTTAGTTTGTTCCTGATCTAATTGTTAGAAAATATGTCAAATATTATAATCCAGGATCACTATACTCAAAATTATTGACAATCCTATTCACAATATATACTACACTCGAGGTGAGATATGGTTTACGTTTTGTCCTACTCTATGAAGAGGTGATTAAATCTCGATCCAAACTACAAAACCAGAAATAGGTCACACAACGCCCTCGCAAAACATTCTCTTTCAACTAATCTAAATTTTCAATTTTAATTCATTCAAGCCACCTTGGCCGAACATGGACGTTAATGTAGATTTCAATACTTGGCCTGTTTCCGAAGCACATTATGAATAAATAAGCTCGCGCCCCACCTCCCCCCCCCCAAAAAAAAAAAAAATCAGTTAGTTCGGCCTTATTCTAGATTGTTATGAGCTCAGTCAGGTCTTTGCTCCAAAAATTCTGGAAGTTTAGTTTGCGTCTAATCCGGTTCAAAATCAGTCAAACTGTGGATCAGACTGAAGACTGACATAAATATAAAATATCTTGAAATATAAAATTATATTATGTCACAAGTACAAACTAGTCACAATAGTGTAAATATTAGATATTAATGTTAAATTATTGTTGATATCAATATAAAGTATCTCAAATATACTATCAAATAAGAACGTAAAAAAGTCTGGTTGTGGTTGAAATATGTATATTCCCTATTTGGTCCAATTTTAGAATTTGTCCAGTCCCAATACAGTCCAACTTTAAAAGGATGTCCACAAATTTATAAAAATTCAATCCTCGATCCAGTCTAGTTCTGGACCGATGTTTACTCCTAATTCTAGTAAAACAAATGTGTTATTGTCATAGCTACATTGAAAGGAATTTTGACATTAGGTCTGCAACGATGAGGGCATTCTTTACTAAGCAGCCTTGTCAGAAAACATTTGTGACTATTTATTTTCGGAATTTGTTGGGTTAATGTCTAGCGTCTTAAAGGAAGGGAAAAGAACATTCTAAAGCTATATTCGTTTAATAAGATATTAGATCATCATCTTCATCTAAATCTTCGTGTAAAACGGTTGGTCAAGTTTTATAAGAATAGAGAAAAGGAAACCATTATTGACTTGAATGGAGATGGCCGCAATCAGGAGACTCTAATTAGCAGGTCGGACGCGACCAAAGCAACTATCACACACAATCCTAATGCTCAATGTGCATATATCTACAATTCTATCAATCTAAACTACTACTACTCGTTTCCGTCTTATCTTAATACCGTGGAAACACTGGACTCTTTATTAACGTCACTTCCCACCCATTGTTCCGGTCATAACAATATTCTCTATCCAGTGCATATCTCCAAACGTTGGACTCCTACTTTCTTTACCCAACTCTTCTCATTACAATTCAACTTGGACTCTTCAATCCGCCAATCGTACAACACAATTCGTCAACTTCCTTCTCCAAAACCTGTCGTCCTTCGGATTGCTCTGCTATTTTGAAATCTACCGATGGTGGTTGTTCGACGATGGAAGAGGCGAACATCCGAACAAAACTTAATTTCACGTAGACTATTTTATTTCTATCTGTTTCGTTCTGTGAATGCTCTCCGTTTAACAAATTAAACAAGTTGCGCTCTTTTTTGTTACATGTTCATTGTGAAATCAAGGAGACAGAAAGACAATTAAGAAGCTTGGTATGAGGCCCAAAGAAAAAATACAGCGTATGGAGAGCATCACGGTTTTATGAACTCATTCCCGTCCTCTTTTGAACAGTCTTCTATAATAGAGTCTGCCGATCGCTTAGACTCATTATCCTCAACTTTCTGCCAACGGAAATCAAAATTAAACCATGGTCCATGGTATATATGCGAACTTTTCCACCTGCTAGCTCGAAGACATAAGGCAGGCGCGCCGGCTACGTCGATATGAGGAACCATATGAGGATCGTGGGTGTTTTTGCTTATCACACACAGGCACGCTGGAGTCGGTTTTAGTTCTAGGGATAAACATATGCAAGGGCTATACGGATAGCCTAGCTTCTGTCAAGTTCAAATTTGGATTCATAGTTGACATCGGGTGCATGAGTCGTTTGATTAATGATCAAAGGTTATCATCCAATGATGTTCAAAATCATGGATGTGAAGTATATACGGATAGCTTTCAGCGGCAGCGCTAGCTTCTGTCAAGTTCAAATATGGATAAGAATCATAGTTGACAATGCATCGGGTGCAGGACTCGTTTCATTAATGATCAAAGGTTATCATTCAATGATGTTCAAAATCGTGGATGTGAAATATTTCATTTGTTTTGCCGGCAAAACGGGAGCCAACCATTATAAGGCATTGCATGTTGGCATGTTGTTGCTGCTACACGGAGAAAACCATAATACACAATTGCACGTTGGCATTATGTTGCTGCTACACAGCTTTTGGTCGTCTTTTTTTTTTACAATTGTAAGAAGAGGAGGTAGATAATTGTTAATTCTTTAGGTTTCGCCTTTCAAAAAGACTGGCGGCACAACTTGTAGCCCGCCCGCCTTCTTTGTTACTGTAACTTCTGTCTTGAATTTTCTTTTGAACAATATCTATATATATTTTTTCAGGATGATTCCTTCTCTAGCGATCATTGGGTTGCTACCTGGAGGCCGACCTCGACAACAAATAATGCTACCATACACTTCGTCTCCGCCCTGAACATGATTGCCAATTTGTCAAAGTCGTATATCAGCAACTAACCACGAATCCTATAGACGTAGTCGGCGGTGAATCTATGAAACTTATCTGAAGATAATCTTCTTGAAGCTGACAGCCTGATAACCGTTGGATAGTCATTGATCTGGAGTTTCATGTAAAAGACTTCGCTGGGTTGGAGACGGCCTGCTTAAGGTAAGGTTTGATCCCACCGTGACATGCTATCATGTGTGTAATTTGATATCTGTTATTTCGTTGTTTAATATTTTATTTTTCTTTTCCATTGCTTGTATAGGGAGGATGAGGTCTTGCATTGGGTGGGTGTGGCCTCATTCACTATTGTTTTTTCCAATGGAAGTTGGGAGGAGTCTACACACACTGTACGAGATCATGCCTTACATGAATCTACCAATTTAACACAACCAGTAAACATCTGTGGAGTATAGACGGCTTCTTATACTTATTGTATAGGTTAACCAATGAGAGTCTGACTTTACTACCTAAAACCCATCTTATAAAAATGAAGAGATAAATTATTATTTGGTATACTAAATTAAATTCTATTACACTCACGAGGTAAATTCTGACTGCTCTTCCACTAGGCTTGTACATGTATAAGTCTAGACTGGTGAATCGGACCAGACTGGCTATTCCGTACGGTCCAATTTTGGACCGACTTGACCTTCGATCCGATCTTCGGTCTATTATTTTTCTTAAATTTGTTCCTCGGTTCTGTCCAGTCCAAGATCGGGACCGACTTGACTTTCGATCCGGTCTTCGGTCTGTTATTTTTCTTAAATCCAGTCCTCGGTTTGGTCCAGTCTAAAACCGGTACATACCGGTCTGGACCGGGTAGACCAGATAATATATATAAAAATTACAAATATTAATTAAATATAATAACTATGAAAGATTATGAGGATGTACAATATACTATTAATGACTCTAGAATTTACAAATAGGTATAATAATATTATGGTTTGCGGGTTAAATGTCAACTGCATCAACCATTATACTTATACAAGCACCAAGTAGCTGCTAAATAAATTTGAATATTACATTACATAATGGTGACAAAAAACATAAATGACGTTGCACATTGAATTGAGTTATTAAGAAATAAGTATATTACATATTAACTATTATATTAATCTATTTTATAATAAATGTAAGTATTAGATTTTTATGTGCTACAAACTTATGAAAGTTAGTCTCAAATGTGTTATTATGTGTAAGTATTATATTAGTAATATTCCCGATAGTCTTATAACAGTTTACTCTATGGAATTATAAGAACTGAATTGTATAACTTCGTTTGTGTCACCAAACTTGAATGGATTATCATTTTTTAGTTAATTTTTTAACACAGTTCTTTTATATTTTATCATCGCAGTGTATGAATATTTGTTATCCAATCCAGTCTCGGTCCGATCCTAATCCGATCCTTCATCTTTTTGGTTCGATCATGGACCGAATCAACTCTTACTCGGTCTGGTATTTGGTCCATGAATTTTTTGTTAACTGGTCCTCGGTCCGTTCCATTCTGGTTTAGGTCGATGTACAATCCTATCTTCCAATTTCTACAGGAGGCCTCCTATAGAGAAGGTGTCCCATTGGGTCAAAATTTACTATTTCAGAATGTTGTTCCGACATGTTGTACTAGATCTCAGCCGTAAAACACTCAATTCATTTTTCTAGAGGTGGGCGTTTGAAGTGAGATGTAAGACTCAGATTAAATGCAACAACAAGTACAACAACAACTTCCAACAGAAGATTTGAACGCATCTGTATTTGGTGTGGTTTGCATTGGACACACAAAGCACTCTCATTTATGTGATAAGGTTTGACACAACATATTTGGGGACTCAATCTGATGCTCTAGCTTTGTGTTTCAAGCAATGTTCTGTAAATTTCAACCATACATCTATCTAAAAATATAACCAAAAAAAACTAATTAGGTGTTCCTATGGAGGAGATTGAATGCAACACGACCTCATATTTGGAAAATATAGACATTAGCTTTCCTGTCTATCAATTATGTGTATGCATTTCTAGGCTATTATTCATCCTATGTGTTTTATGCTTCTACTTTGATTTTTCAACCTACATTTATAATTGAGTGTTTATTAAGTACTCAAAGTGAAATCAATTTTCTTCCCACCTTTCTAGGACTTTGAACATAACTATCTAAATTTTTTATCAACCCTTACACAAGGTATCAAACCTTCTCTTGTCCTACACCACAACTAGGATTCATTGTGTTGAAATACCTTGTATATTTATCTCTATATTGGGGCAAGGATGCTCCAACAATTTTTTTGTTAAGGATCTGTAATATAAAGATTCACAAGTTTAGGATTGTTTATGAACATATTGATAACTCTCCGCATTTACTGGGGCTTGGAAATGACTATTCATGCACAAGGTGTATGAAATATTGTCTGTGTTAAAGTATTTGCAGAACTATTAACCCTTTATGATATTCAAATTATATAGTTTTGGATTTTTAAACCCAAGCCAGCCCATCCCCCATGTTTCTCTGTGTATGTACATTTAAGTCAAATAATATGGGTGATGATATCAAGGTCTAGCAATTAGATGGGAATAAGGTGATCATTGGCCGGGTGACCTACTCATTCAACCAATAAATTGATGACATAACATTCAGGTCATTAACAATGGATGACCAAAAAAAATTCAATCATGGCCCTATGAGATGTTGTTGTATGGTAGGTTCTTAGTTTTTGTGCTCATAGTTGTCCTTCAATAATAGACATAACATCTTAGTTCTCTTTTTAGAATTATCGATGGCCAATATAGTCACTAAGACCCATTTTGTGGCTTTAGTGTTGCACTAATTTGATGATTTCAAGTTCCACTCCTTCAACATTATTTGGTACCACAGTGACTAACATGATATTCCTAATATCATTTTGAACTAAATATGGATGATGTCACTACATGCTTCCTTGTAAGAATTTTACCATTAAAATAGGCATGATGATTGTAATTCAGGAGAATTCCTACTGTAAGACACACATAATTCAAGAAGGACACACCTCATAATCCATTACCCTCGTTGTTTCAAATATAGACTGATAATAACCAAAAACTATTTTTGAAATGTAAATGGATGCATACATATGGAAAAAATATTTGTTCTATTTTTTTTTAAGAAGAACGTAATTCCATCCACTATAAATTATCATTCAAATAATATTTCACTTAGGAAACTAATTTATTTTAATTTTGGATTGTGGTTCCTTGCAACATCATTTGAAAGTTTGATAATGTACCTTTTGTTTGGTATATAATAATTTATTTCATACTATGATTTTTCTTTTTTCTATGTTTGAAGTTTCAAATTACATGTAGGTCATGGTATGTTTCCCAGCAAGAGGTTGAAATATCTTTGTATCTATTTAGCTAAATTCTATCATAAGCAACATTCAATGATTGGAAGATATCACACATTTTTCACATTATATTTTGCAATCACATAGAATACATATATTCATTTTTTTTATGAAAGACTAAATACATCATATTTCCCATCGTCAACTCTGCACCAACTAGATAAGGAAAGGTAAGAATGTACAATAATTATACCTCTTATTAACCTTTTCCAACAGATATTTTTCATCATCTTACTCAATCCTTCATAATAATTTTTTCTCTTTCCTCATGTACTTCAAATTATATATCTACCACATATATCATGATCACAAAAATCAAACCAACTATTTACTTTTTAAAATATAAGTAACTACTCTTACTTATATAAGAAATCAAAGATTAGTATTCATTTGTCCACTTTTTGAATGCAAATCAACCCATTTATAGAGATCTTTAAGTATTTCTATATTGATTCTATTTATAGTAACTCAATTTGTTTTTGAAGAAAAAATGAACACATTTTGTACCATAATGTGAACATTATATAAACTCATAAGTTTGCATGACTATTTTATCTCAATCTTAACTATTCACAAAAAAATATTATAAAAATAACACATCACTTTAGCATTAATTTATAAAATATTATACACTTTCCAAATTTCATATTTACATTTATCTTTTTAATTAACATTTGAATATTAAAAACTAACCAAAATTGTCTACCTTTCTGTATCAAAGTTTCAGACTTCATTATTTGGGACTATCAAATGGATTAATTGTTTATAAATCTATACAACTCTACCAGATTTTTTTGTTATATCTGTTATTCCTTAACACTTAAAACTTTTTAGAGCATTTATGTTACGTATTGTGGCTTAAGATGGATAGTTTATCATATCTTTAATGTTAGATGTCTTTTTATTGAAAATATGCTTCCACAAACTTCCTATTAGGTCAACATTTTCTACCACACCTTAAGGGGAAGGGGTGATTGTCATCCTCGCACTCATCGAGGATCTTCCCTATCCACTCTATATAAACCTTTGATGAATGATCCAAACTAAAGTGCTTACTTTTGATGTGTCCCTAATATGTTTTTTACAAGCATATTTTTCTTTAAAAAATGCCATCTCTCTAATTTAGAGTATTTTATCCTTTTATTGTTTCTCCATGTGAGAGCTACGTCATTACTAGGCTTGCAGAAGTTAGTTTATCTTGATCAATATCATATATATATATATATATATATATATATATATATATATATATATATATATATATATATATATATATACATGTATATATATACACATATATATACATATATATATATACATGTATATATACACATATATATATACATGTATATATACATATATATATATATATTTATATATTTATATATATATATATATATATATATATATTTGTTTGGAAGTGTGTACCGGCCGGTACATATAACTTACGTGTACCGTCCATTATAACGATATATGTGGAGCATGTTAATAAAATACAACCATATGAATTGATTCAAAAGTATATAGATTACGTGTTTTCTAAAAATCATACCCATTGCTCATATAGATCATGAGATATAGTAATATATTATTTAACGGTTTCTATAAATTCGGCAACTTACCGTTGATTACATAACACACAAATTCTTTTATTGGATGATCTATGAATATCAAATTTTGATGAGTTTTGATATACATCTTATCTAAGTGGTATACATCACATCCATAAGGGTGGACAGTTCAATTTAATTTTACAATCATCATAAATGAAAGTGGATACATGCAATCTATATGTACTTGGGTACACAATTCTTTTAGCCATATATATATATATATATATATATATATAGAGAGAGAGAGAGAGAGAGAGTTTATCTTGGCTGCCCGCGTGGGTAACCAGCTATTCTACCCGTGAAAGAAAACACGGTGGCATCATTTGTAATTAATCCAAAATCGTTGACCGAGCGGCTCCTCCACCCCAACTCCCAGAGGTTCACAGTGGAGCTTCACGACGACACCGACCTCCTCCGGCATCCCAGCACATGCAGCATGAATCGATCCCTGACGGACTTGAGCTCCCTCTCTCTCTCTGCCAATACGGCCACCAGCATGACATTCTTCTCCCTGGCGCAGTCGTCGTTCCCCTTTCCCACGCCCATCTTTTGTTCCTGTGATTTCAAAATTAATGATGTCTCGGTGTTGAATCCACGAAGGTCCGAGCTCACTGCTCCAGAAAGCGACATCGATTTTGAGAGAGATGTATTGACAATGATGTGTCAGCGTCGAGACAGTGGTTTTAAGGTTTCATTGTCTTGCTTTCTCCGTCGAAGGGGGTGTCATCTCTGTCAGCAACACCGCCCCCGCAGGTGCAGTGATAATGGTGGAGGAGGGACTCTCGCTGTCGATCTTGCTGGCCAAGCTAGCGTGGAACACTGCATCTGAAGCCCAGTCTGCTGGAGGGGGTCTTCATCCTATTATCAGGGAGAGAAAAAGAATGCCCAGCTACCTCGACCTTCTTAACTAGTGGTAGAGACGTAAACCCATCATGTCGAGGGAACTGCTCTACTCTGCATTCATCTACGTTTCGGGTTGCCAGCTCTACGGTCAGATTATCAAGCTGGAGTGGAGTCTTTTGGCTTCATTAGGAATATGCTCATCGATTTCAACACTAAATACGTGACCTTAGGGTAGCTGGTGTACTTTTCATCGGAACCACAAGGTGGGATGTGGTTGCCTGGTCTGTCATGCTTGCGAGCTCCAGGGGCTGACTTTATGATTGCCCTGAAGGTGTTCGATGAGATGTCGTCCAAAAATTGATCTCTTGGAATGCATTAATCATTGCCTACATGAAGAACGAGCATATGGCAAGAACATTGTACTAGGCAAGAACCAACAATAATGTAGGTGATAGATTGTAATATGGATAGTCATATTGTAATAAGAAAGTGTCATTTGTAATATGGATAGTCACATTGTAATAGGCAAGAGCCAACTGTAATACAGCTGACACTTTTGTAATATGGATAGCAGTTAGAGTAACTATGAAAACAATATGTCTCCTGTTATAGTTTCAGATTCCTGGACCAAGCTGCTACTTGTAAAGGTGAAGATGGGCCTCATGGTCGCTGCCATCTTGCTAGACTCATGGTGGTGCAGTTCACGTATATTGTTGTTGAGGCATGCCTTGGTTTGGAAAGCGTTCAACTGGAGTGTGTTCAAGGAATTTCATGCATTCACAACGCTGGTAATTGTGTCTGTCATCATGTGTTACATGTCTTGATCGTCTTTCTTGTCTTAATAGCCACTGACTTAATTTTTGGGCATCTATGGAATTTAGACTGTCTGCTAATACCTACTATCTTTTTTAGTAATAAGAAAGTGGATAGTCATATTGTAATATGCAAGTATCATATGTAATATGGATAGTCACATTGTAATAGGCAAGAGCCAACCGTAATGTAGGTGACCGGTTTGTAATACGGATACTCATATTGTAATAAGCAAGTATCATATGTAATATAGACAGTCACATTGTAATAGATAAGAGCCAACTGTGATGTAGGTGACAGTTTTGTAATATGGATACTCATATCGTAATAAGCAAGTGTCATATGTAATATGGATAGTCACATCGTACTAGGCAAGAACCAACAGTAATGTGGGTGACAGATTGTAATATGGATAGTCATATTGTAATAAGAAAGTGTCATCTGTAATATGGACAGTCACATTGTAATAGGCAAGAGCCAACTGTAATGCAGGTGACAGTTTTGTAATATGGATAGTCATGTTGTATTAAGCAAGTGTCATATGCCATATGGAGAGTCACATTGTAATAGGCAAGAGCCAACCATAATGTAGGAGACAGATTCGCAATATAGATACTCATACTGTAATAAGCAAGTGCCATCTGGAATATGGACAGTAATAGGCAAGAGTCAACTGTAATGTAGGTACCAGTTTGCAATATGGATAGTCATTTCTCTGTGTACATTAAAAATATTCACCTTCCTTATAATTTGTTCCTACAATATGGATAGTCATTGTAATATGTCCATTTGGTTCCTCTATGTTGTTGAGGACCAATTATTGTTGTTTATTTTAATCATCTAGCAGTTGAGGACCAATTATACCCATACGTCTTCAGACTATGGAGGAACTCACATAAAAGAGAAACACGAACGTGAAATATTGAATACATATATTTGTTAGCCGTGACTCATATATACACTTGTCATTTTGTAATCGACAGAAAAAATAACAAGTGCGTAGCTTTGCATTAGTAACATAAAAAATGTAATGAATGTTGAAGTGTTGTTGTATTCTCGTAAGGCATGTTTCAGTTATTATGTCAAACATATCATGTGCATGATTTAGAATCACGTTACTGGAGCATGTTCAAAACGGATCACTCTTAAAAATCAAGGATCCAACTCATGGAGATTCATCCTCGGCGGGCGGAGGTCGTCGTCGCTACATTCTCGGTGATTAGTCATTGGGCTGGTTCAAAACCAACATAACTTAGATCGAACTCACAATATATACAAGAAAACAACTTTCAGTTGAACTTCATACAAAATATAATACTTCATAGAAGCCAAGATAGTAATTTGGGAGCCAAACTTTACATCGTTAGCCTTCTTTGTTTTAACACGAAGCTTCAACATCGGTGGACCTCAGTGACGTGCCATTCGTGGTGATCGACTTTATGAACCTCGCTTCCGTGCAAGTCGACGCGGCGGCCGGCTTTGCCTGAGTTGAGGCCGACGCGACCCTTGGAGAGGTCTACCACGCCGTAGCAGAATCCAGTTGTGGGAAGCTCGCGTTGTCCGCAGGGTCG